>JARQOD010000002.1:24314424-24367599 GCA_033576555.1 Oophaga sylvatica | reverse complement strand
TTCCTTGTGGGGTCTATTTTCCAAAATGGGGTCACTTGTGGGGGGTTTCCACTGTTTAGGCGCATCAGGGGCTCTCCAAATGCGACATGACGCCCCCAGACCATTCCATCAAAGTCTGCAATCCAAAACGTCACTACTTCCCTTCCGAGCCCTGACGTGCGCCCATACAGTAGTTTTCTCCCACATATTGGGTATCAGCGTACTCAGGACAAATTGGACAACAACTTTTGGGGTCCAATTTCTCCGGTTACCCTTGTGAAAATAAAATATTGGGGGCAAAAAAAATCATTTTTGTAAAAAAAAAAAAGATTTTTTATTTTTACGGCTGTACGTTATAAACTTCTGTGAAGCACTTCGGGGTTCAAAGTGCTCACCACACATCTAGATAAGTTCCTTGTGGGGTCTATTTGCCAAAATGGGGTCACTTGTGGGGGGTTTCCACTGTATAGGTGCATCAGGGGCTCTCCAAATGTGACATGACGCCCCCAGACCATTCCATCAAAGTCTGCAATCCAAAACGTCACTACTTCCCTTCCGAGCCCTGACGTGCGCCCATACAGTAGTTTTCTCCCACATATTGGGTATCAGCGTACTCAGGACAAATTGGACAACAACTTTTGGGTTCCAATTTCTTCTGTTACCCTTGTGAAAATAAAATATTGGGGACGAAAAAATCATTTTTGTAAAAAAAAAAAAAGATTTTTTATTTTACGGCTGTACGTTATAAACTTTAGTGAAACACCTGGGGGTTAAAAGTTCTCACCACACATCTAGATAAGTTCCTTGAGGGGTCTAGTTTCCAAAATGGCGTCATTTATGGGGGTTTCCACTGTTTAGGCAGATCAGGAGCTCTCCAAACACGACATGGCGTCCAGCCAATTCTGCGTTGAAAAAGTCAGACGGCGCTCCTTCCCTTCCAAACTCTGCCATGCACCCAAACAGTGGTTTACCCCCACATATGGGGTATCAGCGCACTCAGGACAAATTGCACAATAACTTTTGGAGTCTTGTTACCCTTGGAAAAATAAAAATTGGGGTGAAAAGATCATTTTTGTGGAAAAAATATGATTTTTAAATTTTACGGCTCTACGTTATAAACTTGTGTGAAGCACTTGGGGGTTCAAATTGCTCACCAAAGATCTAGAAAAGTTCCTTAGGGGGTCTAGTTTCCAAAATGGGGTCATTTGTGTGGGGTTTCCACTGTTTAGGCACATCAGGGGCTCTCCAAATGCAACATGGCATCCAATCTCAATTCCAGCCAATTTTGGTTGGAAAAAGTCAAATGGTGCTCCTTCCATTCCGAGCTCTGCCGTGCGCCCAAACAGTGGTTCCCACCCACATATGGGGTATCAGCGTACTCAGGACAAATTGGACAACAACTTATGTGGTCCAATTTCTCCTGTTACCCTTGAGAAAATAAAAAATTAGTGACTAAAAGATAATTTTTGTGGGAAAAAAATAGGATTTTTTATTTTCATGCCCGGGCATTATAGACTTGTGTGAAGCACTTGGGGGTTCAAAGTGCTCACCAAAGATCTAGATAAGTTCCTTAGGGGGTATAGTTTCCAAAATGGGGTCACTTGTGGGGGGTTTCCACTGTTTAGGCTCATCTGGGGCACTGCAAACGGAACATGACCCCCATCAACGTCTGCATTCCAAAACGTTACTACTTCCTTTCCAAGCCCTGCCGTGCACCCAAACAGTTCCCCCCCCCACATATGGGGTATCAGCGTACTCAGGACAAATTGGACAACAACTTTTGGGGTCCAATTTCCTTGGGAAAATTCAAAAATTTGGGACTAAAAAATCATTTTTGTGGAAAATTGTTTTTTTTTTTTTCACACCCAGGCATTATAAGCTTTTGTGAAACACTTGGGAGTTCAAAGTGCTCACAACAGATCTAGATAAGTACCTTAGGGGGTCTAGTTTCCAAAATGGTGTCACTTGTGGGGGTTTCCACTGTTTAGGCGCATCAGGGGCTCTCCAAACACGACATGGCGTCCAATCTCAATTCCAGCCAATTTTAGTTTGAAAAAGTCAAACGGCGCTCCTTCCCTTACGAGCTCTGCCGTGTGCCCAAACAGTGGTTTTCCCCCACATATTGGGTATTGGCGTACTCAGGAGAAATTGCATAACAACCTTATCTGTCCATTTTCTCCTTTTACCCTTGTGAAAATAAAAAAAAAGTTTGTAAAAGATCATTTTTGTGGCTAAAAAGTTAAATATTCATTTTTTCCTTCCACGTTGCTTTAGTTCCTGTGAAGCACCTGAAGGGTTAATAATCTTCTTGAATGTGATTTTGAGTACCTTGACGGGTGCAGTTTTTAGAATGGTGTCACTTTTGGGTATTTTCTGCCATATAGACCCCTCAAAGTGACTTCAAATGAGAGGTGGTCCCTAAAAAAAATGGCTTTGTAAATTTTGTTGTAAAAATGAGAAATCGCTGGTCAACTTTTAACCCTTATAACTTCCTAACAAAAAAAAATTTTGGTTCCAAAATTGTGCTGATGTAAAGTAGACATGTGGGAAATGTTATTTCTTAACTATTTTATGTGACATATTTCTCTGTTTTAAGGGAAAAAATTCAAAGTTTGAAAATTGCAAAATTTTAAAAATTTTCGCCATATTTGCGTTTTTTTCAAAAATAAACGCAAGTTATATCGAAGAAATTTTACTTCTAACGTGAAGTACAATATGTCACAAGAAAACAATCTCAGAATCGCGAAGATCCGTTGAAGCGTTCCAGAGTTATAACCTCATAAAGAGACAGTGGTCAGAATTGTAAAAATTGGCCCGGTCATTAACGTGCAAACCACCCTTGGGGGTGAAGGGGTTAATAATGGATCGGTGTCTTATTGACGCCTCTCCATTATTAACCGGGCTTATTGTCACCGTGCAATCAATGGTGACATTAACCCCTTATTACCCCACTTGCCACCGCTACAGGGCAGTGGGAAGAGCCGGGTAAAGTGCCACAATTGGCACATCTTTTGATGTGGGGCTGCTGTAGCCTGGTATTATCAGGCTGTTGAGGGCCAAAATCCATGGGCCTTGACAGTCTTTTAATACCAGGCCGCAGCAGTCTGCATTTTACTTGGCTGGTTAACAAAAATAGGGGGACCCCTACGCCGTTTTTTTTTTCGAGGGGATCCCCTATTTTTGTTAATCAGCCAAGATATGCAGACTGCTGTGGCCTGGTATTATCAGGCTGGCAAGGTCCATGGATCTTGGCTCCTTAACAGCCTGAAAATCCAGGCCTCAGCGGTCTGCTTCATCTGGCTGGTTAACAAAAATAGGGGTGACCCCGCGCCAATTTTTTTCGAGGGGATCCCCTATTTTTGTTAATCAGCCAAGATATGCAGACTGCTGTGGCCTGGTATTATCAGGCTGGCAAGGTCCATGGATCTTGGCTCCTTAACAGCCTGAAAATCCAGGCCTCAGCGGTCTGCTTCATCTGGCTGGTTAACAAAAATAGGGGGGACCCCACGCCATTTTTTTTTCGAAGGGAACCCCTATTTTTGTTAATCAGTTCCCTCTGACGTCACTGATTGTGTCCCTGGCTGACCTGAAGTGAAAGTGGAAAGCAATCAATTAAGCTTTCCACTTAAGGGCCCGTCTCACATAGCGATATCGCTACCGAGATCGCTGCTGAGTCACTAGTTTTGTGACGCAGCAGCGAGCTCACCAGCGATATCGCTGTGTGTGACATTCAGCGACGATCAGCCCCCCTGCCGGGTATCGCTGATCGTCGCTGAAATGTCAGGACCTTTTTTGATCGCTGGTTTCCCGCTGACAGGCACGCATCGCTGCGTGTGACAGGCGGGAGACCAGCGATCCGCTGGTAACCAAGGTACACAGCGGGTTTCCAGGCGCGGGGCTGTGCCTAGAAACCCGCTGTGTACCTTGGATACCAGCGCCCTGATGCAGGGAGCTGGTATCCAAGGTACACAGCGGGTTTCCAAGCGCTGCGCGGTGCCTGGAAACCCGCTGTGTACCTTGGATACCAGCTCCCCTGCATCAGGGCGCTGGTATCCAAGGTACACAGCGGGTTTCTAGGCACAGCCCCGCGCCTGGAAACCCGCTGTGTACCTTGGTTACCAGCGGATCGCTGGTCTCCCGCCTGTCACACGCAGCGATGCGTGCCTGTCAGCGGGAAACCAGCGATCAAAAAAAGGTCCTGACATTTCAGCGACGATCAGCGATACCCGGCAGGGAGGCTGATCGTCGCTGAATGTCACACACAGCGATATCGCTGGTGAGCTCGCTGCTGCGTCACAAAACTAGTGACTCAGCAGCGATCACGGTAGCGATATCGCTATGTGAGACGGGCCCTTAAGCGATGTTACTCGCAGTGTCGCTGTCCCAGATCGCTGCCTGAGCTGCCTGTTTGGCAGCTCAGCAGCGATCATGTAGCGATACACCAGCGATCCTGACAAGTGCATATCGTTGTCGGGATCGCTGGTGTATCGTTATGTGAGACCCAGCCTTTACTCTCCTGTCAGGCAGGAGAGGAACTCATTCATTTGGGGTTTACTGTGAGGCTGCAGCATTAGCTGCGGTCCCTGCAGTAAACATTAACCCTTTCTGAAGGATTACACCGTGGAACCTGACTGTGCATGGGATAGGTAAGAATAATTTTGCTTTTTTATTTTATTTTTATTACAGGAAATGGTTTTTGCAGTAAAATAAAAGATGGTCAAAAACATGTGTCTTTATTTCATTAAAATGATTTTTAATTAAAGTGTGTGTGTTTTATTTTTATTTCATGCAATAGGATTAATAATTGATAGTTGTCTAATTGACAGCTCTCAATTATTAACCTGGCTGAAAGTGACCTTTCAATTGCAAGGTAATTTTAACCCTTATTAACCCATTCGCCACCGCTACAGGGCAATGGGAATAGACGGGCAAAGTGCCAGAAAGGGCAAATCTAATTAGAGATTTGCCCTTTCTGGGGTGTCTGGGGACAGATGTTAGTAGCCAGGGGGGGGGCCAAAAATAATGGTCCCTCTCTGGGCTATTATTATCTGCCCCCACTCACTGGCTTTGTCTGTCTGGTTGCGAAAATAGGGCGGGAGCCCACGCATTTTTTTTCAGCAATTTTACACCTCATATATATATACATGTCATTGAATTTGTGACACATATATATATATATATTTATATTTATAGTTCATACACTTCTACATAGTATAATAGCCGCTAATTCAATTGACGGCTTTTGTGAAAATGCAGAACCCGACATGAAATGACACTTGGTGTACATAGGGTTAACCATGTCTTTTCATGTCCTTTGCTATCTGATTTGCACAAACAATTACATCAGTCTATGTGTGCAAAATTTCACACCTGTAGGGGTTAATTAAAGGTGTAAATTCGTAGCAAAAAAGTCCGTTTTTTTTACAACGAATTTACACCTTTAATTAACCCCTACAGGTGTGAAATTTTGCACACATAGACTGATGTAATTGTTTGTGCAAATCAGATAGCAAACGACATGAAAAGACATGGTTAACCCTATGTACACCAAGTGTCATTTCATGTCGGGTGCTTCTGTCTTTTCACAGAAGCCGGCTTTACCCGGCAATTGAATCAGAGGATATTTTACTATGTAGAAGTGTATAAACTATACATATATGTATATATATATATATGTCACATTGACATGTATATATATATATGTATTCTATGTGTGTATATTTAGTGTTTACAAGGAAAGAATGGGGTTTTTTTTAGTTGCGATATTTTGTTCCCATAGACTTACATTGGATTTCCGGTATCGGTATCGGGTATCGCCGATATTTTAATGGTATCGGCGATACCATTCCGATTCCGATACTTTTGGATATCGGAAAGTATCGCTCAACTCTAGTAAAGAGAAAAAAAAATCAAAAAGTCAGAATTGCAGATTTTTGATCATCTCAAAACCACAAAAAAGTACATACCCCAAAATGGTGGCAAAAAAATGTCAGCTCGCTGTGCAAAAACAAGTCCCCACACAGCTCTATCCGCTGAAAAATGAATGTGTTATGGATCTCAAAAAAATCGGGGCACACAAATTTAATATTTTTTAGATATTCAAATTTTTTACTTTTCTTTCACCAATTAAATAATGAATATAAAAACTAATCATCGTTATTGTACTGACCTGTAAAATAATGTCCTAGGTCATTTTTAATATTTTTTTTTGGGGGGGGTAGTGTTTTTTGGAAGCTGTTTTGAACACGGTGTGGCTTTCACCACTTAATTCAGTAGCCAAGTTTGGAGCATTTTTTTCCCAGCAAAATTTTTTAGTCTTTGCTTCATTTTTCTTTAGACTTTCAAAAATTAGTTTTTCCAAGTGGAAACCGCTCCAATTTGAGAGCAGTTTTTGGAGAAGTCTTTCTTTTTCCTGAAGTGGTTTGTAAGTTTTCTTCCTGATGCAATATTTGCGGCTTTCTGAGGCAGAGGGTGCAATTGTGACCGGACGGGATCAAGGCCCGCCGACGTCAGCGCCTATTTCACCTGGATGTGCGTCCTCGGACACACATCCAGCTGAAATGTATGGCAGCACGGAGGCCGGCAGCTCGCTGCACCTCAATACACAGGCCAATCAGAGGTCGGCAGCTCGCTGCACCTCAATACACAGGCCAATCAGAGGTCGGCAGCTGACGTCGGCTTGTCCGTGAGGGTTGATGTATGGTATTGAGGTCATACGCACTTGTGGCGGGCACGCCGGATTCAGCTGCCATCCTCTGTGACAGCTATGGAAGAGGAAACTACACGTTGTGGAAGTGGGTGAAGGTAAGAAGAACCATTTATTTATTTATTTGGTTAAAAGTGGAGGAAATTATTAGTGGAAGGGGCCCAAGATGGAGGATACTGTTATACAATGGGGCAAAGGATCGGGGACATTACTAAATAAAGGGGCCAGGGTGATGGACATTATTACTGGAAGGGGCCCAGGATGGGGACATTATACAAGGTAGGGGCTCAGAATGGAGGACATTGTTATAGAAAGGGGCCCATAATAGGAGATATTCTAATAGAAAGGGGGCATTATTATAGGAAGGAGCTCAGGATGGGGATATTACTAAATAAAGGGACTAGGATAGAGGTAAAATTACTGGAAGGGGCACAGGATGGGGGACTTTATACAAAGAAGGGGCTCGGGATGGGGGACATTATTACACAAAGGGGCCAGGATTGGGAGAGTATTACATGGGGGATAAACACGTGTCTTTATAGGATCTAGAAGGCAACAAAGGCCATACATCTGACCAACATGCAGTTGGGGGCCCAGGTCCAAATTTTGCACTGGGGCCCATCAGACTCTAGTTACGTCACTGGTCAGAGGTTTCCTTTAAGATCAATTTTAAAGAAGTAGCATGCACTTTCTTTTTCCTACCAGACGTATTCCAACACCTTGTCAGGAAAAATAGAAATATACAAAAAGTTGTAAGAAAAGGAAGTGTTTTTCAAGCATTTTTTTTTTTTTTAGGAGGATTTTGGATCTGCTCTAAAAAAAAAAAAAAAACACTCAGTGAGAAGATAGCCTTATAGAAAAAAAAACAGCACTGTGTATATGCACTATAGCCATGTTTTCCCTTTTTGAAGTGGTTTTTTCAGCTCCTCAGGGGCGGGGTCATAAGCTGAGCCCATCCCATTCCCAGTACATGATGGTTGTATTATTGAGCCATCATCAACCTTGAAGAGCTGCTCCGACCGCTGCTGTTAATCTCCGTTCTAAGCTCAATCTCGGGACGTCGATGAGATGACATGTCAGCCGTGGATCTGAGAGGATCCCTGTGCCCGTCACAACGATGCTACCATGAAGATCAGTCTATCGCTGGCTTCCACAGACTGATTTTTACTATATACAGCAACACTGAAGTATGAAGCATATAATACAAGTGATCGGACGATCGCAAGTCCTCTAAAGGCGCGTAAAAATAATGTAAAAAGTTTAAACAAATATTTTAAAAAATAATTTTTTTTTCTATAGCGTCAAGAGTTAAAAAAAAAAAAAAATTATTAATCCCCTTTTAAAAATATTTTTTTAAAAAAACAAGAAAAAATATACACAGAAAAGTCCAATATTTAAAAAAAAAAAAAAAATTCATTAACCTGGATGGTAAATAGGGGGCTAACAAAAAATTGGTACAGAAAGGGTGTTTGAAGGCTGTGAATAACCCTTATAAAATAGCCTGGATGGTGAATACTATAATAAAAGGTCCAAGTCCTGTAAAGAAACTGAAAAATAATGTAAAAAGTAAAAAAAATAAATAAAAAAAAATATAGTTTAAAAAATAGAAAAAAAAATATTTCTATTGCGTTGACAATTCAGAAAAAAATATACAAATTTTGTCAGCCCCTTTTTCTCACATTAAAATATTTAAAAAAAATTGCACCTAAAACCCAGATCTCTCAAAATATAAAATTAATTAACCCAATTGGTAAATTCCATAAGAACAAAAAAACAAAAACATTTCGGTCGCCACAAAAAATGCAATTAGGCGCGATCGAAACACCAAAATCGTGGCAACAAAAAAAAAAAATCAAGACACAACAGAAAAATAAAAGAAAGGAAAAAAAACAGAAGTGTAAAAAAAAAAAAAAAAAAAAAAAAATTGCTCGGCCTGTAAGGGGTTAAAATGTGCATTTTGTAGTAGAATCAACTTAAAAATCCACCCCCAAAAAAAAAAAAGTGTAGAAATAACTTGAAACCGCATGAAATGTATGTTCCCCCCTTCCACATTGACCCAGGCTCGTGGTGTGCGGCTCCGGTCGCATCTGTGTGAACTGCCCCCTATCAGCGCACCGTCTCCTCTGCGCTGGGTGAGGTGGGCGTGGTCTCCGCCGCTCGTGCAGCCACGTCAGCCCTGACCGCTGCCTCCCCCCTAATAAAGTTTTCTCCGCTTTGAAGCCGCCGCTCAGTGTTGCCGGGAGTTGTAGTTTTGCGCTTCTCCGCTGTGGAGGTTCCTCTCCATGGGCTGCTTGTTGGGACCAGGCTGAGAGCAGGAGGTGAGAGATCCGGGGCTGGGGGGTTTGGGGGCTTGGTGGGGTCGGCCGGGAGTTCTCTGCCGCGGGTTTTGCATTGGTGCAGAGCTGGGGTCCGGGCATTATTGCTGCAGAAGTTGTGCCGCTTGCGGATCAGGGTTGCAGAGCTTGCGATCTCCCTGATCGGACTTAGAGATCTCTGACACGTAGTTTTGGGGAAAACATAAAAGTTTTTTTTTTTTTTTAATTAGTCTGCCCCACCCCTGTGACGTCACTGCCCTCTGACAACTCTGCTGACAACCAGGTAAAGTTGGCTTTCTTTGAGGTCCTGCATTAAATCTTATGATTATTGATAGGTTTTTTTTTATTATTATTATTATTATTATATTATTCTAAAATTTGCAAAAGAGCAGACGGTGGGAAAAAAAAAGTCGTCAGCGACAAACTTCACCGTTTCAGCTCCCGCAGCGGTGGTCAGCCGCAGGACTGATGATTGACAGCCAGTATGGCGACGGCGGTTGTCACCCACATTATATCAATCCAACTGTCCCTCGAAGATTTGCCACCAAGCATGACTGCCGAAAAACGTTCTGACAACCTCTCGTAGCAGTAAGCGCGTCCATTCTGGTTGTCACAGCCGTAAACTCCTCTAATACCACAATGTGATCCTGATTTTTTTTTTTTTACTATATCGGTACCTAAGGATGGATACAGTGAGAAGGTTATCTGCCATGGAACTACAACTCCCAGCACGTCCTGACCGTAAAACAACTTGTGTGCTATTTTATTTTTTTATTTTATTATTATCACTTTTGATAACTAATACAAATATAAAAAATATTTATCCAATAAGGTGGGGGATTTTTTTTTTTTTTTTTTGAAATAATGTATTTTACTTGCCACAGTCCCAGCACCCCAGGAAAAATGCAATAAAAAACAATCAAAATGTCCAATGTGCCCCAAAATGGTATGGATTAAAACATAATCTCACCCTGGATAAAACAAACCCCGTGACAGCTCCATCAATGAAAGAATAAAAAAAGTTAGGTCGGCCCAATTTTTTTTTTTTTTTTTTACAATTTTATTTACTGGATTTTTTTTGCAAAAATTAAAAAAAAAAAAAAAAAAAAGCTAAAAAAACAAATATAACTTTGGTGTCTCTCAAATAGTTCTGACCTAGAGAATCGTGTCACTAGGTCACTTTTACCGCCCAATTAACCCATAAAAAGCAGAAAGAGAGAAGTCCTCCACCCCTCCCCCAATAATGTCATAATTGCATTTTTTTCTTGTTTGTTTCATCCCACAATTAATTTTTTTCCCCATTTTTCAGTACATAGTACAGTAAAGTGAATAGCGTCGTATAAAACTACAGCTCGGCCTGAAAGGTAGAAAAAAAAGGCGTAAAAAGTGCAAAAAAAAAATAAAAAATGCAAAAAAAAAAAAAAAAAAATGCTGGTAAAAGGTTAAGGTTCAGATGACCTAAGGTCGGTTTGTCTACGCAGCGGCATTCGTCACGCGAAGGCCACAAAACGCAGTGTGCACAGTGGTGGAAAGCGAATTCAATTATTGTGTTTTTTTAAATTATTTTATTTCTGTAAATTCACACTTTTCTGCATTTGCGCATTACATGATCATCTTCATTTTTTTTCAGCGGTGGCGAGGCCATATTAGAGCTCCCAAAAAAAAAAATGCACAAAGAAAAATCAATTTTTGGTCCACGTGTAAGTTTTTTTTTTTTCTTGTCTGCAAAAAACAATTTAAAAAAATTCAATGTGTATACTTTTAAAAAAAATAAATAAATAAGTTTGGGGTTTTTTACACACCAGAAAAAAAATAGAAATGTGAACAGCCCCATAGGTTGTGATTTGGTAGATTTTCATGGCATCTGACCAGAGTCGCTGTTGAAGTAAACGGCTGTTCTGGCCTCAGAGCCACTAGGCCCCATTTATCAAAACTGCCTTCGTTGCCGATAGCGACCAATCAGAGCTCAGCTTTCATGTCGTAATCCTCTGTGGTGAAATGAAAGATGCGCTGTGATTGGTTGCTATGGGCAACAAAGACTGTATTGATAAATTTTTACCTAATGGCTTTTTCAAGTAAAATATGATTACTTGGCAGCCGTTTATGAACTAATTGAGGGTCCCACGTACAGTTAGGTCCATAAATATTTGGACAGAGACAACATTTATCTAATTTTGGTTCTAGACATTACCACAATGAATTTGAAACAAAACAAATCAGATGCAGTTGAAGTTCAGACTTTCAGCTTTCATTTGAGGGTATCCACATTAAAATTGGATGAAGGGTTTAGGAGTTTCAGCTCCTTAACATGTGCCCCCTGTTTTTAAAGGGACCAAAAGTAATTGGACAAATGACTCCAAGGCTATTTCATGGACAGGTGTGGGCAATCCCTTTGTTATGTCATTCTCAATTAAGCAGATGAAAGGGCCGGAGTTGATTTGAGGTGTGGTGTTTGCATTTGGAAGGTTTTGCTGTGAAGGAAACATGTGGTCACAGGAGCTCTCCATGCAGGGAAACAAGCTATCCTTAAGCTGCAAGAACAGAAAAAAACCCATCCAAGAAATTGCTACAACATTAGAAGTGGCAAAATCTACAATTTGGTTCATCCTGAGAAAGAAAGAAAGCACTGGTGAACTCATCAATCCAAAAAGACCTGGGAGCCCACGGAAGACAACAGTGGTGGATGATCGCCGCATACTTTCTTTGGTGAAGAAGAACCCGTTCACAACATCAACTGAAGTCCAGAACACTCTCAGTGAAGTAGGTGTATCTGTCTCTAAGTCAACAGTAAAGAGAAGACTCCATGAAAGTAAATACAAAGGGTTCACATCTAGATGCAAACCATTCATCAATTCCAAAAATAGACAGGCCAGAGTTAAATTTGCTGAAAAACACCTCCAGAAGCCAGCTCAGTTCTGGAAAAGTATTCTATGGACAGATGAGACAAAGATCAACCTGTACCAGAATGATGGGAAGCCAAAAGTTTGGAGAAGAAAGGGAACGGCACATGATCCAAGGCCACCACATCCTCTGTAAAACATGGTGGAGGCAACGTGATGGCATGGGCATGCATGGCTTTCAATGGCACTGGGTCACTTGTGTTTATTGATGACATAACAGCAGACAAGAGTAGCCGGATGAATTCTGAAGTGTACCGGGATATACTTTCAGCCCAGATTCAGCCAAATGCTGCAAACTTGATTGGACGGCGCTTCATAGTACAGATGGATAATGACCCCAAGCATACAGCCAAAGCTACACAGGAGTTCATGAGTGCAAAAAAGTGGAACATTCTTCAATGGCCAAGTCAATCACCAGATCTTAACCCAATTGAGCATGCATTTCACTTGCTCAAATCCAGACTTAAGAGGGAAAGACCCACAAACAAGCAAGACCTGAAGGCTGTGGCTGTAAAGGCCTGGCAAAGCATTAAGAAGGAGGAAACCCAGCGTTTGGTGATGTCCATGGGTTCCAGACTTAAGGCAGTGATTGCCTCCAAAGGATTCGCCACAAAATTTTGAAAATAAAAATATTTTGTTTGGGTTATGTTTATTTGTCCAATTACTTTTGACCTCCTAAAATGTGGAGTGTTTGTAAAGAAATGTGTACAATTCCTACATTTTCTAACACATATTTTTGTTCAACCCTTCAAATTAAACGTTACAATCTGCACTTGAATTCTGTTGTAGAGGTTTCATTTCAAATCCAATGTGGTGGCATGCAGAGCCCAACTCGCGAAAATTGTGTCACTGTCCAAATATTTCTGGCCCTGACTGTATGTTCCTGTCATGGAAAGGGCTTGTCAATGTCTGTAGCTACAAATTTCCTAACTGATATTGATGGTGGATGCAGAAGTCAATACAATTCAATAATGGTGGCGAAATCTGGGCCTTAAAGTGATTCCCTGTGGATATTATTATTTTTTTTTTTTTTAATTAAATGCATTGATTTGGGTAAAAAAAGCATTTTTACCATTGGGTTTTATTAAACATTTTGCACCGTTCAGTTTTTTTTTTTGAGTGGAAGTGAATTGTACTCAAATTTTACAAAAATTTGCCTGCTCTAGGTTTTTGGTGGCCGACAATTTTCCAAAATTTAAACTGTTATTAAGGTTAAAAAAAAAATCCTTGTACTCCCCTCTCCGTCCTCTCTACTCCTCACTGTCGCCAGTCCGGCCTCCGTTGCACCTTCCATTCCCGGCCGCTCGTGCTGAAATCCCCGGGCCTCTCACGCTGAGCTCTGTGGAAGCCCAGATTTTGCACAAGGTCACAATGCCCATCACGACGTCGTCATCTTTCATACTCTCCCGGGCTTCTTCAGAGCCGCGATTTCTGTATGAGTGGCAAAGACCAGAAAGATGCAACAAGGACTGGTCGGGTGACAACTGAGAGAAGCTCAGAGAAAAGATTAAGTTCCCTGATAGATTCTCAGTTGACTCATTCGGCTGCCAGCAATAGACAGTGCAACACAGAAGCTATAGAAGGCAATCTGCGCAAAAGTTAATTTTTGGTCCCAATAAGATGCATGTATTGTAAGTAAGAAAAAAAAAATTGCTAAAAACGTTTGGAGCATAGGAAGTGTGAAATTCTTATTTCTGGGTGACTTCTGGCAGGGATGGGGTTAATTAGCCTAGGAATTAAGATAATTAGCCCATAACCTATACATGGCGGTCGCGTGGTGTAAATCCCGTAATCTGTGCGGTAAATAATAGAGCGTGAATGATCTGACGTTGAGCGAGTGCTGAATATTTGGGTGGAGCGGAGTCAGGAGATGCGAGGGTGTTGTGCAGCAGAGAAGCCGCCCGGCCTCACATGTACCTGTAACACCGTCACGTGGTGTACTAAGGCTTGGTTCACAGTTTCTGAAGTAGGTCTGCCGAAAATGCAACTGCTGTTCTGAAAAACTGCGTTATAAATCAAAACTTAAACTGCGAGGTGTGAACACAGCCTATGCCTACAAAGCCATTTCCTATGAACACAGCCTATAGGCCTGATTCATCAAAGAGTTTTCACAAGTTTTCTGGCATAAAACTCCTTGAGGCATTGGAATTTTTTTGCGCAACTCAAAGGCGTGCAAGCATTTTGCAACTCTTATTATTTTTAAGCCAGTTCTGGCCTGATTGTACAAATGGGTGGAGCTGGGATGGGGCGTGGTCAAACTCTTGCCAACAAAGTCATGGTAATTTACTTCAGAAATGTGCGGCCGAATCTGGCTGGTATAAGTTTCCAGTGGCGGCAGTGGAAAGATGCACCAAATTAATTAAGGAGGCTCATAACCATAAAATAATCAAAATACTTACACTAAACTGGTGCAAAACGGTGTTCTTAATGACTTAGCCTCTGCCTAGTAAGACGCTCCCCTGTGAACGCGGCCACTGCCTAGAAAGCTGCTCCCCTGTGAACGCAACCTCTGCCTAGTAAGACGCTCCCTGTGAACGCAGCCTCTGCTTAGGAAGCCGCTCCCCTGTGAACGCAGCCTCTGCCTAGAAAGCCGCTCCCCTGTGAACGCAGCCTCTGCCTAGAAAGCCGCTCCCTGTGAACACAGCCTCTGCCTAGAAAGCCGCTCCCTGTGAACACAGCCTCTGCCTAGAAAGCCTCTCCCCTGTGAACACAGCCTCTGCCTAGAAAGCCGCTCCCCTGTGGACACAGCCTCTGCCTAGAAAGCCGCTCCCCTGTGGACACAGCCTCTGCCTAGTAAGCCGCTCCCCTGTGAACGTAGCTCATTCCTAGAAAGCCTCTCCCCTGTGAAGAGCCTCTGCCTAGGAAGCCGCTCCCCTGTGAACGCGGCCACTGCCTAGAAAGCTGCTCCCCTGTGAACGCGGCTCCTGCCTAGAAAGCCGCTCCCCTGTGAACACAGCCTCTGCCTAGTAAGCCGCTCCCCTGTGGACACAGCCTCTGCCTAGTAAGCCGCTCCCCTGTGAACGTAGCTCATTCCTAGAAAGCCTCTGCGTAGGAAGCCGCTCCCCTGTGAACGCGGCCACTGCCTAGAAAGCTGCTCCCCTGTGAACGCGGCTCCTGCCTAGAAAGCCGCTCCCCTGTGAACACAGCCTCTGCCTAGTAAGCCGCTCCCCTGTGAACGCAGCCTCTGCCTAGGAAGCCGCTCCCCTGTGAACGCGGCCACTGCCTAGAAAGCCGCTCCCCTGTGAACACAGCCTCTGCCGAGGAAGCCGCTCCCCTGTGAATGCAGCCTCTGCCTAGTAAGCCGCTCCCCTGTGAACGTAGCTCATTCCTAGAAAGCCTCTCCCTGTGAAAGCCTCTGCCTAGGAAGCCGCTCCCCTGTGAACGCGGCCACTGCCTAGAAAGCTGCTCCCCTGTGAACGCGGCTCCTGCCTAGAAAGCCGCTCCCCTGTGAACACAGCCTCTGCCTAGTAAGCCGCTCCCCTGTGAACGCAGCCTCTGCCTAGGAAGCCGCTCCCCTGTGAACGCGGCCACTGCCTAGAAAGCCGCTCCCCTGTGAACACAGCCTCTGCCGAGGAAGCCGCTCCCCTGTGAATGCAGCCTCTGCCTAGGAAGATGTTCCCCTGTGAACGTAGCTCATTCCTAGAAAGCCTCTCTCCTGTGAACGCGGCCCCTGCCTAGAAAGCCGCTCCCCTTCCTGTGAAGCCAACCTCTGCCTAGAAAGCTGCTCCTTCCTGTGAAGCCGACCTCTGCCTAGAAAGCCGCTCCCCTTCCTGTGAAGCCGACCTCTGCCTAGAAAGCCGCTCCCCTTCCTGTGAAGCCGACTTCTGCCTAGAAAGCCGCTCCCCTTCCTGTGAAGCCGACCTCTGCCTAGAAAAGCGCTCCTCTTCCTGTGAAGCCGACCTCTGCCTAGAAAAGCGCTCCTCTTCCTGTGAAGCCGACCTCTGCCTAGAAAGCCGCTCCCCTTCCTGTGAAGCCGACCTCTGCCTAGAAAACCGCTCCCCTTCCTGTGAAGCCGACCTCTGCCTAGAAAGCCGCTTCCCTTCCTGTGAAGCCGACCTCTGCCTAGAAAGCCGCTCACCTTCCTGTGAAGCCGACCTCTGCCTAGAAAATAGCTCCTCTTCCTGTGAAGCCGACCTCTGCCTAGAAAATAGCTCCTCTTCCTGTGAAGCCGGCCTCTGTCTGCAAAGCCTATTCCTAGTTTTACCTATTTTTGATAAACTGTGCGACAACTATCCAGCCATTATTACGGCTCCCACATGCCTTGTTTCATAGAATGGTAGAGTTGGAAGGGACCTCCTGGGCCATCTGGTCCAACCCCTGCTCAAAGCAGGATTCTCTAAATCATCCCAGACAGATGTCTGTCCAGCCTCTGTTTGAAGACTTCCATTGAAGGAGAACTCGCCACCTCTCGTGGCAGCCTGTTCCACTCATTGATCACCCTAACAGTAAAAAAGTTTTTTCTAATATCTAATCTGTGTCTCCTCCCATTCAGTTTCATCCCATTGCTTCTAGTCTTTCCTTGTGCAAATGAGTATAAAGATGATCCTTCTACAATGTGACAGCCCTTGAGATATTTGTAGACAGCTATTAAGTCTCCTCTCAGTCTTCTTTTTTGCAAACTAAACATTCCAAAATCCTGTAACCGATCCTCATAGGACATGGTTTGCAGACCGGTCACCATTCTGGTGGCTCTTCTCTGAACTTGCTCCAGTTTGTTGATGTCTTTTTTTTAAAATGTGGTGCCCAAAACTGGACACAGTATTCCAGATGTATAAGCCAGCTTAAGAGCTGTAGACACAAAACGGTAGGAGGTTTTTAAACAGACTATTTGTAGTGTTCCTTTTCTTTTATTAGATACATCAGAGTAGCTCAAAATGAAGTTGTGAAAGTTTACACACTTTAAATTTAGCTGCCTTTTTAAGAAAATAAACCTGACAACCATCTGCAGTCGCAAGAAGCCTGTCTCCAGATTACAGGGATTCATTACCTATAATTGGTAAATTTACAGATTGAGATGATCGTTCCTATTTTGGAGATAAATCACCGCTCTATTTTTATCTTTCTTGGACACATTTTCTGGGTCAGCGGTGACTGCACAACAGGCTCCTCTACGGCTGGGTGGTAGGAAATGTGTCTTTTAAAGTGCACCATAGAGAGTTTTGTCTCATTGTGGCCGGGTCTGGTGCCGTGGCATTGTCCCATTGTGGCCGGCTGGTGCTGCATTGTCCATTGGGCCGTTGGGCCTGGTGCTGCGACTTTGTCCCATTGTGGCCGGGGCTGGTGCTGCGACTTTGTCCCATTGTGGCGGGGCTGGTGCGCGACTTTGTCCCATTGTGGCTGGGCTGGTGCTGCGGCTTTGTCCCATTGTGGCTGGGCTGGTGCGCGGCTTTGTCCCATTGTGGCTGGCTGGTGCTGCGCTTTGTCCCATTGTGGCGGGTCTGTGCGCGGCTTTGTCCCATTGTGGCGTGGTCTTGTCTGTGGCCGGGTCTGGTGCTGCGGCTTTGTCCCATTGTGGCTGGGTCTGGTGCTGCGGCTTTGTCCAACCTGGCTCGTGGCTTTGTCCCATTGTGGCCGGGTCTGGTGCCGCGGCTTTGTCCCATCGGCTGGTCTGGTGCTGTGGCCGGGTCTGGTGCCGCGGCTTTGTCCCATTGTGGCTGGGGCTGGTGCTGCGGCTTTGTCCCACCGGCTGCTGGGCTTTGTCCCATTGTGGCCTGGGTCTGGCTTTGCCGCGGCTTTGTCCCATTGTGGCCGGGTCTGGTGCCGCGGCTTTGTCCCATTGTGGCCGGGGCTGGTGCTGTGGCTTTGTCCCATTGTGGCCAAGGCTGGTGCTGCGGCTTTGTCCCATTGTGGCCGGGACTGATGCCGCGGCTTTGTCCCATTGTGCCCGGGACTGGTGCTGCAACTTTGTCCCATTGTGGCCGGGACTGGTGCCGCAGCTTTGTCCCATTGTGGCCTGGGCTGGTGCTGCGGCTTTGTCCCATTGGGGCTGGTGCTGCGGCTTTGTCCCATTGTGGCTGGGGCTGCGGCTTTGTCCCATTGTGGCTGGGGCTGCGGCTTTGTCCCATTGTGGCTGGTGCTGCGGCTTTGTCCCATTGTGGCTGGTGCCGCGGCTTTGTCCCTCTGTGGCTAGTGCCGTGGCTTTGTCCCATTGTGGCTGGGTCTGGTGCCGCAGCTTTGTCCCACTGTGGCCGGGACTAGGGACCCAATGAAGTGAATGCGATGTAAACAGGCGCAGCACTTGTTGGATAAGGTCCTTGTTGTACCGATTGGTTGTCCTGATCCTTGGGTCCTTGGAACTACACACATTATCAAACCTGTTCATTCATCATCCATTTATAGAAGAGGTGATAATGTAAAACCCTTTAAGGCATTGGGGACAGGTAATCTCAAACTTTCTCCTCAATTTAAAGGACTCGTCCATAACCGACCCAAATAAAAAGTTAAAAAAAAAACTTTATTGTTCTAGCGAAATCTGCGCTGTCTAACGTGACAACCACTGCAGCCAATCATCGGCTGCTGATTGGCTGCAGCCTTGGAATATTCCATCAGAACGGAAGCCCACTGTGACGGAATACTGGAAGGCTAAAGACAATCAGCGTTTACTAATTGACTGCGGCCGTCACAAGACAGCTGGGAGAGACCGCGCGGACACCGCTGGAAAGGCTGGAACAGCGATCGGGTTTTTTTTTATCTGGACAATTAGTGGACCAGCCCTTTTACCGGGTGATCATACAACTTCAGAAGCTAACGACAGCTATTTCTCTTTGCACATACACATGCACTCTCGGGTACAGTTGATCATGCATGCATTTGCAAAAAAGGAAAGGGGCGTAAGCTGCTGCCGGATAACTCTTGTCACGGCTTATCTTCCCTGAAAACAACGATTTTTGGAGTCCGAGGGTCGATGCTGCCTCAGTAAGACGCAGCACTCCAGTTTATCAGCCATTTTCAGCTGCAGTTGAATGTGCAGTGTGTAGTCGCCGTTCTCGGTACTGCAGAAGTCAATGTAAGCTGCAGTACCGAGGACGGCCACTATGCAGTATATGGAGCTGTGTTTTCCATTGACTTCTATAACCGGATGGCATCTGCTGTTCCAGCAGTTACAATATCTTCCATTTTAATGTAGTAAGTTAACCCCCGACGCGCACTTCCCCGTGCCTTTCAGCACTTTGCTTGGGATCTGCAGTATCTGTCGTCGCATCTCTCCGTTTGCTGAAGCAGGAAATGACTTCAATGTAATCTTGATAAATTTTATTTTGTTTTCCTCCTTTTCTTTATTGTTTCTGGGCTGCGATCTCTGCCTCCAAAAGTATCTCCTGTATCTGCCGCTGATCACAGCCATGTTTCAGTGCTGGACCGTCCACATGATTGAAACGCACCAGAATTGAGCTATTGTATTTCACCGCTGCATCAAATCTGCACATGTGGCCCAAACACCAGAGGCTGGTGCCGGTTAATTATCTGACTGAATCGTTACCAGCCGTGTCCTAGTTGCTGGAGGATGGCGGCATTTAGCTGGCACTGATTGCTGATGGGGGAGAGGATCTAGTGTTGGGGGGGAGCGTTGTGGTCACTGTACATGTTGAGCTCATTGTAAAAGAAGAAATGCCCTTAAAAAATGTAAACAATATATTTATATATCAGTTTTAAAGGTTGTGTTTTGTTTCTTGTTTTTTTTTTTTTTGTGTCAGATACATTTTCCTTTCTAATGTGACTTTACTGTATAGACTTGTGCAGAGTCATCTCATTTATCGTAAAACGGGAATTTAGTGACTGCTCTGTAGAGGTCAAAATAGTAATACTATACCCACACATAAGGCTCTGCACCAGGACTGTGGAGTCGGTATAAAATGGACTGATTCTGACTCCTAAAATATCTAATACATTGGGTACTGTAGTAGAAGGCAGGATGTGCTGAATATTTTTTCATAATTTGGGAAAGTTTTGAAATGTCCTATAAATGTCTGTTCTGTCCCTGATCTCAGGATGTGGGCTTTTAGTGGAGATGAATCTGTGCTGCACTTTATGCACATGCTCAGTAGTGGGGCAGAGCTGGGTTTGTCACAGAGTTCACAGCAGAGCTGTCAGTGGTATGGCAAAGTTGATGCAGCGAGATAACAGAGCTGAGTTTGTCATAGAGTCCAAGGCTGAACTGACACCAGTATCTGTAGCAGTTGGGTTTATCTGGGACATCTAAGCAGGAAAGCAGTCCATGGTATCGGTGTGGTCTCCCAACTACCTACCTTTAAGGGTACCGCCACATGGTGCCACGGCAGCACGATTGAAGCCCTGCCCATTATGGCGGCACGATTGTGTTCTCACAATAGGCCACAGTTGTGGTGGGCAGAGTACGGGACACGAGCAGCTCGTCGCACTCCCCGGCCCTACCCTAGGGCTATGACATTTCTCTGCTAACCTCCATTCATTGCAGCTTTTCTAAAGCACCAACGTCCTGCTGCACGGACTATCCAGGGAAAAAAAAGCGTCAACTCCAATATGGCTGCCATCGAGGACGCCACAGACCTGGAATCTCGCAGTAGAGGATTGGTGACGCTGATGATTTCCTCTCTGTATTATGAGCATTGTTCACATTGCGCTCTCCTTATAACACCAGGTCCAGGCCCCGCAGTCATTCATACATCCCCCATACACAGGCCCGGCTGCACATCGCCGCGCAGCGTGAGATCTGCGAGCTTCGGTGACATCGTAAGCCGTGAATGTTGGAACGTCCTTGATCTGTGGAGCCATTAGCAATTTTATTTATGTCTACGGGGATTAATTTAGTGCAGTGTAAAAGCCGGGATTCCAGCAATCTGTCAGACGGAGCGTGCGTGCAAAGACGTGCTCCCTGCAGCGTATAGGATCGTCACGGTACAGTAAGTCCGCAGCTTCGGGTCCATATTTGTAGGGTAGACATCAATATGTGAGATATTAATGTTGGAAAAGCTGTAGTACGTTTCTTTTTTTTTTTTACGCATACAACCATTGATACTTAAGTACCTGCAATGCCCAGCATATGGGGTAAGTGACATAGCTAATCAGAAGAACTATACTACATTTCTAATTGGAGATATCTGCTAATATTATTATTATTATTACACCTACTGCATTTTGGGATAGGATCTTGGAGATGCAAATACCCCTTTAAGCATAAACTTTTCCATTTCGATGACTTTTTTTTTTTTCGCTTCTCACCTCGTTGGCCGTTCATTAAAGCTGTATAATTACAGCCGGTCGCTTGCAGTTTGCTGATCCGTGCATTTTGTCACCATGTAAATCTAATGGGATTTTCTCGTTGTCATTTTATTAGAAATATATATTCTTTAATTAAAATCCTGCAGTGTGAGCGGCCGAACATGTGGAAAATGTCCGGGCTGATGAGTTTCACGTTAATGGGAAGATCTCTGCCAAATCCTGGCTTGTACATGCTCCAATCTGACATCCATTGCTCTGTTATGTGACTTTTAGCCTGGGATCCCCTCAATCACGCAGGGTAATTACCTGCACTCTAAATTACAAATTTTGCCTCATTTGTTTAATACAAAGATGCCAATCTGATTGGCAAATTAATCTATTCGTTATCGATACCCCATAAGCACAAGGACTTATTGGCATCACTGCGTCATCCATATTTCAGTCGCAAGTCAAAGCCTGAGCACGGTTCTTGTGACTTCAACTAAGGCCGGCGTCACACTAAAGAGGAATACGGACGAGTGAGAGGCGTGAAAATCACGCATTACACACGGACCCATATTTCTCTATGGGGCAGCTCTGATCATGCAGATTTTTCTCGGCCGTATCATACGGTGCGAGACACCCTCAGCATGCTGCGATTGTCATCGTATTACTCCCGTTGTACGTCAATGAAAGTCTATGGGTGCAAGAAAAATACGGATTACACACGGACCACACGTGTGACTTGTGAGAAATACGCATCGGTGTCATTTAGAAAAGCCGGCAATTCATCCCCGGCTATACTAAAATCACACTGACAGGTTTAATAAAGAATAGAAAGAATAGATATACAGTCATGGCCAAAAGTTTTGAGAATGACACAAATATTATATTTTCACATGATCTGCTGCCCTCTGGTTTTTATGTGTGTTTGACAGATGTTTTTATCACAGATAGAAATATAATAATTGCAAACATATGAGTAACAAAAGCTTATATTAACAGTTAGAATGAGTTAATGCAGCAAGTCAATATTTGCAGTGTTGACCCTTCTTCTTCAGGACCTCTGCAATTCTCCCTGGCATGCTCTCAATCAACTTCTGGACCAAATCCTGACTGATAGCAGTCCATTCTTGCACAATCAATGCTTTCATTTTGTCAGAATTTTTAGGTTTTTGTTTGTCGACCCGTCTCTTGATGATTGACCACAAGTTCTCAATGGGATTAAGATCTGGGGAGTTTCCAGGCCATGGACCCAAAATCTCTGTTTTGTTCCCTGAGCCATTTAGTTATCACCTTTGCTTTATGGCAAGATGCTCCATCATGCTGGAAAAGGCATTGTTGATCGCCAAACTGCTCTTGGAGGGTTGGGAGAAGTTGCTCTTGGAGGACATTCTGGTACCATTCTTTATTCATGGCTGTGTTTTTAGGCAAGACTGTGAGAGAGCCGATTCCCTTGGCTGAGAAGCAACCCCACACATGAATGGTTTCAGGATGCTTAACAGTTGGCATGAGACAAGACTGGTGGTAGCGCTCACCTTGTCTTCTCCGAATGAGGCGTTTTCCTGATGTCCCAAACAATCGAAAAGGGGATTCATCAGAGAAAATAACTTTACCCCAGTCCTCAGCAGTCCACTGCCTGTACCTTTTGCAGAATATCAGTCTGTCCATGATGTTTTTTCTGGAGAGAAGTGGCTTCTTTGCTGCCCTCCTTGAGACCAGGCCTTGCTCTAAGAGTCTCCGCCTCACAGTGCGTGCTGATGCACTCACACCTGCCTGCTGCCATTCCTGAGCAAGCTCTGCACTGCTGGTAGCCCGATCCCGCAGCTGAAACACTTTTAAGAGACGGTCCTGGCGCTTGCTGGTCTTTCTTGGGCGCCCTGGAGCCTTTTTGGCAACAATGGAACCTCTCTCCTTGAAGTTCTTGATGATGCAATAGTTTGTTGACTGAGGTGCAATCTTTCTAGCTGCGATACTCTTCCCTGTTAGGCCATTTTTGTGCATTGCAATGATGACTGCACGTGTTTCTTTAGAGATAACCATGGTTAACAGAAGAGAAACAATGATGCCAAGCACCAGCCTCCTTTTAAAGTGTCCAGTGGTGTCATTCTTACTTAATCATGACAGATTGATCTCCAGCCACGTCCTCATCAACACCCACACCTGTGTTAATGGAGCAATCACTGAAAAGAGGTTAGCTGGTCCTTTTAAGGCAGGGCTGCAATGATGTTGAAATGTGTTTTGGGGATAAAGTTCATTTTCTAGCCAAATATTGACTTTGCAAGTAATTGTTGTTAAGCTGATCACTCTTTATAACATTCTGGAGTATATGCAAATTGCCATTAGAAAAAGTGAAGCAGTAGACTTTGTAAAAAAATAATATTTGTGTCATTCTCAAAACTTTTGTCCATGACTGTATGTATATATATATATATATATATATATATATATATAATATATATATATATAATATATATATATATATATATATATATATATATATATGTGTATACAGTCATGGACAAAAGTTTTGAGAATGACACAAATATATATAATGTCATTGTGATGTCAGAGGGAGTCCCCGGCTGACCTGAAGTGAACTGATTGGCGTGGGAAGCAATCAATTAAGCTTCCCAGCTAATCACTTCCTCTCCTGTCAGCCGTGAGAGGAACTGATTCATTCGGGGGTTTACATTGAGGCTGCCATCATTAGCTGCGCTCACCGCTGTAAACATGTTAACCCTTTCAGAAGGATTGCAGCGGGGGACCTGACTGAGCGCCGGAGAGGTAAGAATGTGGTTGTTTTATTATGTTATTTTTATTACAGGAGAACAAGGGAATCGGAAGGGTTACCAGTACAATAAAATATGGTCAAAAATTGTCTATTTTTTTCATTAAAATTTTTTTTAATGTGTGTGTGTTTTTTTTTTTTTTTTTTTTAACCATTTAATACAATAGGATTATTAATGGATAGTTGTCTAATTGACAACTCACCATTATTAACCTGGCTTAAGGTCACCTTCCAATAGCAAGGTAGCCTTAACCCATTATTAACACATTAGCCACTGCTACAGGGCAATGGGAATAGACGGGCTAAGTGCCAGAAAAGGCGCATCTAATCATAATGTGCCTGTTCTGAGGTGGCTGGGGGCAGATGTTAGTAGCCATGGGGGGCACAAAAAAAATGCACCCTCCCTAGGCTATTATTATCTGCCCCCACTCACTGGCTTTCCCTGTCTGGTAGAGAAAATAATGCGGGAGCACACACATTTTTTTTTTTCAACAAATTTACACATGTAATTAGCACCCACAAGTATGAAATTTTGCACACATACACTCATGTAATTGTTAGTAAAAACCATATATCAAACTACATAAAATGACATGGTTAACTGTATGTAAACCATGTGTCATTTCATGTCGGGTTCTGTAATTTCACAAAAGCCGGCAATTGAATTAGCTGCTATTATACTATGTAGAAGTGTATGTACTATATATATATATAGATAGATAGATATAAATATATATATATATATATATATATATATCACAATGACGTGTGTGTATAAATATATATATATATATATATATATATATATATATATATATATATATATATATATATATATATATATATATATATATATATATATATATAAAATATTGGGATCTGTTATATGTCGGTTTTGCAAGCCGGCGAGAAAATCTCGCCATACGGATGCTTACATGCTCAAAATACGCAGCCACACCTTGAGGCTATGTGCACACGATGCGGATTCTGATCCGCAGCGGATTCTGATCCGCAGCGGATTTTCCGCTGCAGATCTGCAGCAGAACTGCAAGTGATGTACAGTAGCATTAGATGCAGTGTTAAAAAAAAAAAAACGCAGTGCACATGCTGCGGATTTTTCCGCGCGGATTTGGTGCGGATTTAAATCCGCAGCATGTCACTTCTTTTGTGCAGTTCCGCAGCGTTGTCAGACCTGCTCTAAATAGAAATCAGGTCTAAAAACGCATGGGAAATCCGCACAAAAAAACGCGTAAAATCCGCAGTAAAATCCAGGTCGTTTTACCTGCGGATTTACCAAAATATGCTCGGAGAATTCCTCTGCAGAATCCGCACCGTCTGCACATAGCCTCACAACGGATGAAATACGGATAACTGTGCCGGGAACATTTCTGCGTATTACAGCCGTACAATACAGTCCATATTTTTATACGTTGAGTGTGAATCCAGCCTAACTCTCATATACAGCTGTGGCCAAAAGTATTGGCGCCCATGAAATTGTTTAAAAAAAAATGAAGTATTTCTCCCAGAAAATTATTGCATTTACACATGTTTTGTTACACACATGTTCATTTCCTTTGTGTGTATTGGAACAACACAAAAAAAACACAGAGTAAATTGGACACTGTAGGTAAACAACTTGGTTTCAAGCGTGTGATGCTTGTTCAAACTCGCCCGTGGCAAGTAACAGGTGTGGGCAATATGAAAATCACACCCGAAACCATATAAAAAGGGGAGAAGTTGACTCAATCTTTGCATTGTGTCTGTGTACCGCACTAAGCATGGAGAGCAGAAAGTGGAGAAGAGAACTGTTTGAGGACTTGAGAACCAAAATTGCTGAAAAATATCAACAATCTCAAGGTTACAAGACGATCACCAGAGATCTTGATGTTCCTTTGTCCATGGTGCACAACATAATTAAGAAGTTTACAGCCCATGGAATATTTCCATGCAGCTGTCACGCTCTGGTCAGGAGAAGTGCTGGCCAGTCTGTGGACTGCGTACAGATCTTGGTCTGATTTATACGGCCGTCTGACTGCGCCCTAACGATGATAAAAGTTCCTTGTGCCGATTCAAGCGGTGGCAACGCCACTCCTTAGGATGGTAACTTATTTGAACAGGAGAACCCCTTTAACTGATGGTAGAGGGATTTCTTTTGTAAGGCTTTTTTTTACATTGCATTTTTGGCCATAAATCTGCCAATATATGTCATTATATGCTGAAGAGTTGCATATGCCCTCCGTAGTTCGATATTGTATACCACTGTATAGGAAAAATGTAAAAATTATTATTTCCCACACAGCGAAAAATAAAATCCTCTTGCCATTTTTCAGGCCCCATATAGACTACATTTCACAGAGCTGAAGTCGCGAAAGGAAACACTTTTGAAATGTTTGGAGAGTTCAGCACTGCAGAATTATGAATGCAGCTCTGAAGGACGATACCAGCTGTAATTCATGATCTCTACCAGACCTTCTCATGTATTGTCCTCACCACAATGAGATTCCCCCAGAAATAACTTCAGATCCTTGGAGGTTCCTTCATGTGGACGCCCGTTGGTCCATTTAGCGATGGGTAATACTTCTAACAACCCTATATATGTGGCTCCGATATTAACAAAATATTGACTCCTCCAAGCCAGGAGTCATATTAGAAGCCTTCATATTAGAATCAGTATTGGGGTCCTGATGACCCCCAGTGTGTGCGGTAGAGAAGTTAGATTGTGAGCCTCATTTCTTTCCTTATTAGTGAAGTTATAATTATGAAAATTGCTAATCTTTAGTGATGAGCGCAAGTGCTCGTTACTCGAGTTTGCTGAGGGTGCTCGGGTGTGCACCGAGTTTTGCGGGTGCTCAAGTGACATGTTCGAGTCCCCAAGCCCGTGTATGTCAGGCAATCCCCTCCTGTTTTGTGGCTGTCTAACATCTGCGAAACATGCAGGTTCGGGGACTTGAACATCTCACTCGAGCACCCGTGATACTCTGTGCACAACTCGAGTAACGAGCACTTGCACTTATCACTACTAATCTAAGTCAGCCATACCGTCTGTCCTGGGATTATGTGGATAAAATGCAATTTCACCACAAACAAAAATGTAAATTAGACCTCCGTTTACAAAAAGTATCCATAAGTAATAATGCATGATGTTAGGCCAAATTCAGATGTCTGTGACGTTCGGGTCTGCCTATGTACAACTTTACCGTCTGCGCTTGGGAAGCGTTTCACTTCACCATGACCGCTCCCTCAGGGGTCGTCCTCACCACAGCTCCACCTACGTTGTTTAAATGAAGCATCCCAAACAGTAGTGATTATCCCATCCACACAACATTGATATGGCGACCAAAGCTGAGAGAGGTTTTGAAGGAGCTGCCTAGATTGGATGTCCCCTTTGATTAGCCAGATTGCTACTTAAGATTAGGAAACGTGGGTCCCGCCTTATTGGGATTAATAATGACTAAACTACAATTGCTGGAAAAACGGATATTTCCTGGTGTTTCCTTTTTTTTTTTTTTTTTTTTTTTTTACTCTAAATGTCCGTGTACTCGTAAGCATGTGACAAGACGCTCCACAACTGCAGGCCCATTGCCTCCATGGGATGTAGACCCACCAAGTAACTGTCCGGACATGCTTCTTTTACCCCCATTATTGGAGTTTTTTTTTTGGTTCATGTAGTACAGAATAGTTATGAGGGGGCATCTGTACCTGCCCAGGGAAGGGAATAATGCCCGAATGCCTCATTACTGCAGAGCGTATACAAATATATATTGAGTGTCCGCTGACTGTGAATAATGAATCTGCTTCTGCTTTACAGGCTGCAATAAAGGTAAAAGGGACGTCCCCGGAGGATCAAGAGGTTGGTAACTTGAAGGTATGGATACCATGATATTTGTCGCGAGGTAGCGTGTGCTTGTAAAGTAACTCTCTGCCCACTTCTACAGACCCAAACAACAACAGGATTGGTGATGACTTATTAGCTACACTCATAATCCTAAAACAAAAGGCCTTTATACTTGCCCCTCTCCGGACCGGTGATCTTCCTACGAGGCTGATGCTGTGTATCCCAGCTGTAACAAGTAGCCTTTACTCTTACGGAATTCTGAATTAAGAAGGGTTTTATTATTTATTGTTATAGCGCCATTTATTCCAATAAAAGTCACAACTGGTACAGGACGAGAGAGGACCCTGCCCGCAAGGGCTCACAGTCTAGAAGGGATCGGTGAGGGTAGAGCTGGTCGTGCAGCGGTTTGGTGGATCGGTGGTTACTGCAGGTTGTAGGCTTGTCGGAAGAGGTAGGTCTTCAGGTTCCTTTTGAAGGTTTCCACGGTAGGAGGGAGTCTGATGTGTTGGGGTAGATAGTTCCAGAGTAGGGGGGATGCGCGGGAGAAATCTTGTCTGTGATTGTGGGAAGAGGAGATAAGAGGGGAGTAGGGAAGGAGATCTTGAGAGGATCGGAGGTTGCGTGCAGGTAAGTACCGGGAGACAAGGTCACAGTGATTATCCCCTGTAAGGTCCTTACCATGATCAGCTGATCATGGCAGGTCCGGCTCTTGACTTCCCCGGGAAAACAGCTGATTTTGCTGGGGAAGCCTTGACTGGTGAGTGACGGTCCATGTAATCGGTGCCGGACTGGGGTACTAAGGACCCACCAGTAATATTGAGTGTGGTAGCCCACTGTTCAGCTACGTGCAAATAGCCCATTAGCCTCACTCACAAATTTGCCTTTATTTCTATGTAATAAAAAACGGGGCAGTTTGTTATGAGAAGTAGTTGGCACAATACATGTTTCACTATGTACAGACAAGAGCATCATCTCATCATTCATTTAAGTGGCATGGGGCCCACCAGAGGATCCTCCTGTTCTCCTGTGGGCCAGTCCGAGGCTGCATGTAATACATGGATATTTTGAGTCCATCCGAGCAGGAGCCCGTCTTGCATAGAGACTTTCGCTTCTGACTCGGGAAGGGGGATCCTGAGCAGGAAGACCTTTCATGCCCATATCCCTTAATAGGGTATTTATAGGGCTGACTTATGAAGTGAGATGCTCCTCGACGAGCCAGAAGAGTGTGCTATGTATGAGCAGTTCGCCTATTGGTGGTGGACTTGTGCCGTCCTTGTAGAACGCAGACTTCCATTAATCTGAATGTCGGTCATGTAATACTATATTCCCCCAGCAGTGGTCACTGCAGGTAGAATGCCAGCTGAACCCAAGAGCTGGACCCGAGGCGATCATCTGATCACCCCAGTGGCAGTAATCTGAAATGTGTTGTCTTAAATGAGACAACTCCGAGAAGCGATCAGTTCAATATCTGTTTTTGTGCCAATTAATCAATCTTTTAATAGTCACGAATGTTTCCTTTGCCCGTCATGTACCTGCCTGCAGCGTGACAGAAGCTTTTGGGTTTTCTTATCCTCTTGGGCCTGGATACATCCTACTGAAGGCAATGGCTCCTGACAATTACTTTTATTATATAAGAGGGGAAAAAAGATCAAAACCGTTGTCACATGTGGCCTAGAAATGAAATTTGCAGTAAATTTTCAAAGATTTTAAAAGATTTCTGAGAGTGGAAAAAAAAAACTAGAGTAAAGGATAATTACTTCCATTATGACAAAAAACTTTGTTTAACCCCTCATAAGCCTAAGATAAGAGAGGTCTAAGTAAAAAAAAAAAAAAAAAAGCAAGTTATTGTTTGGAAACCATCAACAAGCAGTCTAGCTGCTGTCAGATCGTTTTATGGCTCTTTATTTGCAATATGACTTACACATGTTGGTTTTACTGTGTTGCGCTGGTGGTAAAATCCTGACCTGTGACTTAAAGAGATATTCTCATCTCCTATATCCTATCCCGATATGTAGGTACGTGTAATAATATTAGGAAATACCTTCAATTAGAAATGTGGTATAGTTCTTCTGATAAGCTATGTCACTTACCCCACGTGCAGGGTTAAAGTAGCTTAGGTATCCATGGTTACGACCACTTATACAGTGAGTTATTTAGCTGTTAGATATCCATGGTTACGACCACTAAGCTACTGCAATGCCCTGCACATGGGGTACATGACATAGCTTATCAGGAGAACTATACTACATTTGTAATTGGAGGTATTTGCTATTATTATTACACATACTAGATATTGAGATGGGAATACCCCTTTAAGGCCCACTTACACGCTTGCCCCTGACCACGGGCCATCTAAACATGCCAAAATTGGCCGACAAACAAGCAAAAGGCTGGCTTATTGGCTAATCTGATCACTTATACATGGCGTAAGTGATTGTTGCATGCATAACATTGGCCCGTGTACACAGGGGCTGCGATATGTCTTCTCTGGTATGGTGGATCCTTGAAGCCCTTGTTCAGGATGAGCAGTTGCGATGCTGCATGGACAGTTGACATCGGTGGAGCTGGAAGATCCAGATGTAACCATGGAAGCTGCCGAGGCAGAACGGCAACAAAAGAAACCAACGAGAAGCACAGGATCCGATGAAGCGGAGTTGAAAAATTGGAAAAAAAGTGTGACAGAGTTGTAGACTACAAGTAAGAAGAGGATGCCCTGCGATGAGGAAACTGCTGAGTTGTTAGGTTAGTTACACGCAACATTTGTGACCATTGTCTGGCACATATGTTCAGGTGGTATGCGTTCGATGGAGGCCACTGTTATTAGGGATGCCAAGGTATCCGTCCATCATAGGAACACATTGTAAGGACTCCAATGTAGCAGAGCTGGCCACTGGTATAGCAGTCTTGGGTTTGTCACCGAGTCCGGTAAAGCAGGGCTGGTAAGTGGAATAGTAGACCTGGGTTTGTCACACAGTCCAGTATAACAGCTGGTAAGTGGAATAGTAGAGCTAGATTTGTCACAGAGTCCAGTATAACAGCTGGTAAGTGGAATCGTAGAGCTAGATTTGTCACACAGTCCAGTATAACAGCTGGTAAGTGGAATCGTAGAGCTAGATTTGTCAGAGAGTCCAGTATAGCAGAGCTGGTAAGTGGAATTGTAGAGCTAGATTTGTCACACAGTCCAGTATAACAGCTGGTAAGTGGAATCGTAGAGCTAGATTTGTCACAGAGTCCAGTATAGCTGAGCTGGTCAGAGGTAGGGATATAGCAGAGCTGGGTTTGTCGCGTTATAGAGGAATATGGATTCTATGAAGCAGGCCGCAGCAATGTCCCCATCCGTTTGCTGATCAACTAGTACATAGTGTTAAACCTCTCAGAGGAGTCTCCCTGCTTTCAGCATTTCCTAAGGGTTGTGGTTCGGGGGAGGACTGGGGTCTCGCTGTCCTCATCTAATCTGCTGGCTGCAAAAAACAAAATCAAGTAAAATCCATTAATTCAAGCAAAAGTGAATTTAACAAAGTAGAAACTGCTAAGTATCAAGCTTTCAATTGAAAGATGTTTTTTTTTTTTTTTTTTTTTTACCCCATGTTAACAATTTAGTTTTTATTTACACCGCAGTTTTCTTTATTTTGTAAGCGAAAATAATGATCTTTTTGCTTTCCTGTGCGGTTTGTAACCAGTGATTATCTGAGCTAATCATGCCCGACTTTCACACCAGCCTTTTTTCTAGTTGTGAGGGAATAGAAAGATTTAATGTGGCTGAAAAGGAGAAAATAAGTAGTATGGTCGTGTGCGGAACAAAGCGCCAGCATTTCCCGTCTATTCTGCGCTGGTAATGTCTGATCCGTTCCATTTACTTGTTAATTGCCGGTACATTGCAGATGTTTATTCATGAAGGAGCGGGCGTCCTGCTACTTGGCATTAGTCCTGCATGTCTGCAGCTTAAAGGAGTTGTCTACTATCTCCAGTCTGCTGCACAAAAAAAAAACCTGCCGGCGCAACAGCTCCAATCTCCTGGTGGACGTGTGACGTAAAAAAAAATATCACGTGACCGCTGCAGACAATCAACCTTAGCCTTCTTTATTCCGTGAGCATAAGACCTTCCGCTGCAGCCTTTACTTTTTCCTTCCGCTGCAGCCTTTACTTTTTCCTTCCGCTGCAGCCTTTAATTTTTCCTTCCACTGCAGCCTTTAAGTTTTTTGGCGGAAGTAACGGAGTAAGCCAGTCCTACAGCTGACAAACAAGAGGTTACTTTCTTATAGTGACTGCTGTAGTGGTTCGTGTGAAAGCTGCGATTATTTAAGATTTATTTCACTTTTTTATGTAAATGGTAAAAAAAATGTCTTGGCCTGTAGTATTCTCTGTATGATCCAGAAACAGCATGGGTTACTGTCCTGATATCCAATTCTATGTTTGGCTCTTGATCAGCTAAAGCAAATGGACACTTTTTTTTAAATTTTTTTGTTCTCTTGCAGAAAGGGCAAAGGGGGGAGGCTCCTGCTGCAGCCAGTTGTCTTACAGCCACAAAGAGGACAGTGAGAAGTAACTGTGCTCCTGAGGCACTCAAAGGATTTTCAGTCTTCTTTGTAATAAAAGTGTTTTTTGTTTTACTGTTTTTACCTTTACTATTTAGATTTGGGAACATCACTTTTTAATAATCATAATTACTGTTGCCATATATTACATTTTGTTCTTAAAGGGAATCTGTCAGCAGGCTTTTGCTATGTAATCTGAGGACCGTATGAGGTATAGGCAGAGACCCGAATTCCAACAATGTGTCACTTGCTGGGCTACTTGCTGTCATCACTGTTTTCTCTGCTGCAAATCTGGCAGTGCTCTGAATTGCTGAGCCCTGTATAACCCAGCCCACACAACTGATTGGCAGGTTTCTGTGAATACGATCTGCCAATCAGTGGTGGGGGCGGGGTTTGCACAGAGCAGGAGGACTAGGAGTTACAAGACCCCTAGTCCAGAAGTGATAATCTCCTGCTGATAAAACACTGATTTTATTAAAACAACAGCACGTAACCTAAAACACTTCGCTGGAATCGGGGTCACTCCTTACATCATTCTGCTCTCTGATACAGAGCAAAAACCTGCTGACAAATTCCCTTTAATAGCTTTTGAAAAAAAGAGTAAATTTGAAAAGACAGTGGAAGAGGTTTTTTTTCACCCTAGTTTGTATTCTAGCTGCGTTATGTTGATTCTTTGTGTAGAGAAAGGAACGAAAAATAGAAAATTACAGTGTGGCTTGCAGCATCTATGAGAAAGGATCCTGCCAGATAAAAGCCGCTTGCAAGCAAATTTGAGGCTTTCACCGTCACATAAAATTCAGTTGTTTCAGTGATAACAAAGCCATTTTCATTCTGAGCTCCGCAGTTCAGTGTTGTCGCTCATCCACCGTGTGATCGCAGCTCTATCAGGCCGGAACGTCTCAGAAGCCCAGCGTATCGAGCGTGCACGACGCGAAAGACACCGAGGATGGTGATGTAACCTAGAGCCGTGTGGATGCTGTGCTTTGTGAGCCAAGGACAGGCAGGATGGGAATGTACAATCCTTCAAAATAACAAAAAGATGTTATTTTTGCTTTGTTTCGAGAACAATGACCTATTCTAGTAATGTACCGGTGTTCACGTATCTGGACTGAACCGCCGTACAATAGCTCAAGGCCATTGTTCAGACCACAGACTGTTAATGCGTAGAGGTGAAGATAATACGAGGCAGAAACAGGCGAGTCACTGGTTGACAACAAACGTGTGAAGTCTACAGTTCTGGGGGGAGAACCGGACCTCCCTAGAGAGGCAAGCGGAGTATATTGGCAATGCTCCTTGGGGGGGAAAAAGAAAAGTATCCTAAAGAGTTCACTTCCGTAAAGAAGAAGACAGATTCGCCAGTCAAATATTGTGGAGGTAGCTACTCTGAGTCAGTGTCTAAACCCTTAATGAACCTTGGGATAGAAGACCAAGCCAGATGCCCATCTGTAGACCAGAAAGCTCTTTGGTTACCCTTCTAAAGGCCCTCATAAAATGGTCTAATGTGTATTGGGTGGGGGTTAGATAAGGATCCAACATGTTCATTTTCGGACTGCCGCTTCTTTTTGTTCTCTAAGAGATAAGCCGCCACCAGAGATGTCTGGCGATGGCTCTCATGGAGCACATTGGACTGGAGTGGTCGATGAGAGAGTCGGGCCAAATAGCTGCCGGCTGGATCATCGTTTTGGCCGACGGCTATGTAAAGTATATGGAGGGAGCTTAAGCCTGTGTAGCTAAATAGGTCCAAAATTCCCTACTGATTTACGGTAACATCTAAATTTATCTCGATGGTGGTAGGGACTAGTTTTGTTTTTTCTGATGCAGATGATATTGAGAATGTTGAAAGGCGTTGTCTCATCACAGACCACTCCTTTCACAAAATGGCCAGCCCTTCGGGGTGATCGGCTGATCGCTCCTGGTCACACTGGTAACAAATTGTTTTTCCCCGAAAAAGCTGTGTCTAGTTGGGTATTTAGCCTTACCCCAGTGGTTAATGGCCGTCTTTGAAAGACCAGGATGTCCAAGTCTGCTGACATCAAATTCAGGATGGTAATCACTAGTGGTGACTGCAGTGAGAGAATTTTATCATTTCAAGGGGTTGTTTCATGAACACTATCCCTGTAATAGCCTATGGAGGTCACAGAGAGGAGACCGCTGCTCAGGACACTTTTCCATGAGCCAGAACGAAGAGCTGTTCTGTAAGACTTGAAACTTCGATGTATTACATGGCTGACTTATACATTTCCTCCTCACCTGCGGCGGTGAGATGATCATTGTTGAGGGCTCCAAAGTGAAAAGCCCCTTTAACTGACTATATAGGTGTCATAAACTGTGTACTTCGAGCATCCACGGCACCACATCATTGGGGTAACGGGTGTCGAACTCCCACCTGTCTGATTCTGATGATCGCTCCAAACTACGGAGATGTGGTAGGTCATCTACTCCATCATGGGTTTGAAAATTAAGGAGGTAATAGATTGTGAATGTCCAATGCTGGCCATCAGTGATTTGTTGGCTATGACACCCAGTGTAGGAGGAGTTGTGGTTACCCAGTGTGGACACTACCCTACAGATCCACGATCTCCTCGGCTCTCCACCACTTCCTAGTCGATTTGGATTGAGTCTGTACATAACTGGAAAGATCTTCGACAACTGTTGTATGAGTCCACTCGTCGGGTTTCAAGGCTTCCCGTCTGTACCAGGGATACTTTTTTTTTTGCATAGATTCAACGCTACGTAAATGATTAGTTTAATCTCTCCGTGCATAAACCAGGCCGCGTATACATTATTTATAGCCTAGTTATGTAGGATTACAGCGCTGAATATTTAATACAGCTCTATGGAGATCTTTTTATGTGGATTTAGAGGAGGATTAAGGCCGCGGTTCCAGGTAACTTTCATTCATTGTCAATAATAACATTTGACCCCTTGAATGCCGACGTGGCAAGTCGAATATTGATGAGAAGTCTTAGCTACTTCACTTCCATAACTTATGAAGCCAGTATTAAGGACTAGCAGAATTTGGTCCTTATACAGGTCCATGGCAGGGCCCTGTAACTTTCAATACAGCCAAGTACAGTGGCTGATGCTTGGGTATACTAATTTATCACAGACTGAACATGAGTCAACAGTGTGATGCAGCAGCAAAAAAGGCAAATGCAATTCTAGGATGTATCAACAGAAGCATACAGTCTAGATCACGTGAGGTCATTATTGCCCTCTACTCCTCTTTGGTCAGACCTCATCTGGAATACTGTGTCCAGTTTTGGGCACCACATTTTAAAAAAGACATCAACAAACTGGAGCAAGTTCAGAGAAGAGCCACCAGAATGGTGACCGGTCTGCAAACCATGTCCTATGAGGAACGGTTGCAGGATTTGGGAATGTTTAGCTTGCAAAAAGAAGACTGAGAGGAGACTTAATAGCTGTCTACAAATATCTCAAGGGCTGTCACATTGTAGAAGGAGCATCTTTATTCTCATTTGCACAAGGAAAGACTAGAAGCAATGGGATGAAACTGAATGGGAGTAGACACAGATTAGATATTAGAAAAAACTTTTTGACAGTTAGGGTGATCAATGAGTGGAACAGGCTGCCACGAGAGGTGGTGAGTTCTCCTTCAATGGAAGTCTTCAAACAGAGGCTGGACAGAGATCTGTCTGGGATGATTTAGAGAATCCTGCTTTGAGCAGGGGGTTGGACCAGAAGGCCCAGGAGGTCCCTTCCAACTCTGATTCTATGGTACAGGATGATTTTGGTTAGGCCCTTGTGTATTGAATACAAATATATAGGCTTTTATTGTAATGTATGCAAATCAGCTCTCCTCCGGAATGGAAAAAAAAATTGGACCTGACTAATGTCTGACTTTTTTAGTAACATGACTAAAAGTGTAACTCTTTCGGGTCCCTTACTCCGATTTTAAGGCTTATGAAAGGGTCGGAAGTTGATTCATAGAGTAGCTGCTACCATCAATAGGCTGACACTTGAGAAACAGCGCCCTTCCTTCTGGAAAGGAGCTAATTAGTCTAGTTTTTCATTTCACATTAGAATACAGCTCTGGTTCTCATCCACAAGCAGTGCTAAGATCAGATTTCCTCCCAGAAGGAGGAAAGTGAGCGGCTCTCCTCCCAGAGGGAAAAGTGATTAGAGGAGAGAGGCGCTCTCCTCCCAGAGGGAAGGAAGAGAGCGGCTCTCCTCCCAGAGGGAAGGAAGAGAGCGGCTCTCCTCCCAGAGGGAAGGAAGAGAGCGGCTCTCCTCCCAGAGGGAAGGAAGGAAGAGCGGCTCTCCTCCCAGAGGGAAAGAAGGAAGAGAGCGGCTCTCCTCCCAGAGGGAAGGAAGAAAGTGAGCGGCTCTCCTCCCAGAGGGAAGGAAGAAAGTGAGCGGCTGTCCTCCCAGAGGGAAGGAAGAAAGTGTGAGAAGGAGTGCGGCTCTCCTCCCAGAGGGAAGGAAGAAATGAGCGGCTCTCCTCCCAGAGGGAAGGAAGAAAGTGAGCGGCTCTCCTCCCAGAGGGAAGGAAGAAAGTGAGCGGCTCTCCTCCCAGAGGGAAGGAAGAAAGTGAGCGGCTGTCCTCCCAGAGGGAAGGAAGAAAGTGAGCGGCTCTCCTCCCAGAGGGAAGGAAGAAAATGAGCGGCTCTCCTCCCAGAGGGAAGGAAGAGAGCGGCTCTCTGGTACCACTTTTACATGGTAACTTCATCTACAGACCACTGTTTTGTATTCCTTACTCAGGTTTCAGAGGGTTGGAAATTGATTTTATAGACCAGTTACCATCAGCAGGTGGCACTTGTGAAAGAGTTCCTACTAAGCTATGGTATATACTAAGGTTGAATTGGGGGTGCAAGTGTATTCATAAATGTGTATAGAGGATAATTTAGGTCATTTTAAAGAGCTATTCTCACACTAGGAGGCACAAGTATCTCCAGAAGCGGGTCACGTGCTTGAGATGGGCATCACGTATTTCCCAGTCACAGACTTCAGCAGCACTAATTCGACCTTTATTAAAAAAAAAATTGAAAGTTTTCCCAAGATCCTTGTGGGCCGTCATGTAGGCTTTTGTACCAATTGTATGTTTTTTTTTTTTTCCTTGAGTACTAGACCAGTTGGACAAAGTGAACACAGGAGGAACATAGAGGATTGAGAAGGGTTGAGTACACAGGAAATATTACACTGACTGGGTGACCAAAGACAAGTCCCCAGAACCTCCAAAATGGCTGACTATGGTTGCTTCGTCTTTCAGTTTATACTAAAGCTGCTCTGGAGTCAGTTTTTTTGGATGCATGTTTTACTTAAGGCCTTATGTCAAGATACCATGTCAAGATACCATGAAAAGTTTTAAGTTGTACACAACTCAGTAACATTGTAGCATATGGTAAGTGAGTACACCCTTCCTGCCGGCTTTAGAAGTCATCATTATGGGGAAAAAAATTGTTAGATAGCAAACAAAGCCTTGCATCATATGACAGGTTTTTCCTTTTGTGAAGCCCTCGGGCCCAGGATGACACCGCTGCCTTATTATCCTGTTTATTTTGCATGAACGGATTATTACACACAGTTATTTGCAAATCTTATAAAAGACCCAGCAGGAGCAGCCGTGCGGTAGAGCCGGAGGAGACTCGCTCAGGATCGTACATTATTCATGTGTCACACTGCCTTGTCTCAAAAACCCCCCCAAAACTTTAATATAACATCTTTGTGACCCATGGAAGTCATGGAGGAAAACTATAACCGACCCCTTCCCATTACAAAAAAGAACGGCAGATGCTACAGGGGAAATCATGCAATAAATTATAGCACCTCGAATCCAAAAATGGAGAACGTTTCCTACAACCATGGAGGGGAGAGAGTCTTTGTGCACAAACCTGTGTTTTATAATGCGCCCCACAGCTTTCTATATTTTACTTGCTTTGATATCTACATATCTTTACAGACATCATCACTGTCCCCATCGGGGCTCACAATCTCAATTCCCTATCACTAGGTCTTTCGAGTGTGGTCATAAATGGCACATTAGGCCATTCTTGAGGGATTAAAAGAGAGAATATGCTGTATTTTCGTTTCCTTTCATGGACTTTCACTGTAATATGGTGTAGACCAGGCGTCACCTTGGTCTGTCTAGGGAGCCCCAAGAAAAAATGTTTGAGATGCCGCGCCTTGGAGAAACCTGGATGTCCAAACATGAGGGAGCTGTAATTGTGCCATTAATTTTTTATTTTCACCTGGTTTCTCATAGAATACATATAACTTAACTGTTGAAGACAACTCCATGACCTACTGGTTCTTTCTTTGATTACTTGGGTTACTTTCTCGGGGAAGAATTGATGCTGTCCCACCACCATCCACCTGACGAGGTGGATCCCATTTCTTTAGACCATGGTTCCCCAACTCCAGTCCTCAAGGCCCACCAACAGGTCATGTTTTCAGGATTTCCTTAGTATTGCCCAGTTGATAATTGCATCACCTGTGCAATATAAAGGAAATCCTGAAAACATGATCTGTTGGTGGGCCTTGAGGACTGGAGTTGGGGAACCCTGCTTTAGACAAGGTTGATTAGGTTTTCGCAATGATTGACTCTTTATATGAATATTGGGGCAACAAGTTTTCACGTAGAACACCTTTTCTGTACATCATCCTGGCAATGTGATGTTCTGTACCATTCCTGTCGAGAGTTCGAACGTGTTCTTGGTTAGAGTAGCTAATGGGAACGTTCTTGCGCTCATCGGATGGTGAATACTTGACTCGATGGCTACGCCGTCCAAGATTTACATTGTGCTTCTTCTCACTTTCCAGATCACCAGCTCTTCTGCTGCGGTTTAAGACTTGATACACATCTAGTGCTGGTCTACAACGTGACGTACTTGAGGACACCACCACACCACCACCACAATGAGGCAACTAAAAGGAAAACCAAAGAAGGAGTCTAACAAAGATAAAAAGGAGAGGAAACAAGCCATGCAGGAAGCTCGTCAGCAGATCACCACCGTAGTGCTTCCCACAATCGCCATCGTGGTGGTACTAATCGTCGTGTTCGTCTACGTGGCAACACGTCCAAACACAATCGAGTAACACGTATTATTCCCTTGTGTATGGGTGCAAGATGCTTTGTGCCACAGAACCAAATACTTTTTTTTTTTTATTCTCTACATTGACAGTCTATATGGAGGATCTCCCTGATCATCCTCGGTGTTTTTATCTGATTGATTTTGCCTCTGTCCTATTGAATGTAAAAAAAAAAAAATAGAAAAGTTGGGCAGGAACAAAAAAAAGTGCCATAATTTATATGTAAAAACAAAACTTGTGCCTTTTTTGGAAAATGTTTTTAAATATACCAGCTTAAAAAAGAAAAAATTGGATATTTAATGAATTGGGGCATCACACGTCATTCAGATGTACAACACTGTTGCTTTATTCTGTCTCTGTTGCCAAAGGACTCTACTTCGTAAAGACGTCAGTGTAATATATTGTACCCTATATCCCTGATATTTATTTTTGGAATAAAGGATGGAACATCTGCTACCTGGGTTTGTCTTCTTTAAACAAATGTTCTTTACCAGCAGCTTTTTTTTTTTTTTTTACATGTGCCAAGATGGCACCGGATGTCTTCTAGGCTTTTCTTGCGATAAACGCTTGGCAACAGATATAGGATTACATTGTAATACACCAGAGACGGGCAAATTACAGCCTGCATCTGACCCGTCCCTGCATGGCCCATGCCATGGTCTGGGATCGACGAAGGCCTGGAAATCAAAAGTATCCTAAATGGTAGTCCGTTGTTGGCAGCATCAAAGACTGATCCTGACCTGCGGAGATCGGACCCTGTGATGCCGGTCAGGTGCACACGCAACGTTGAAGAAAGGAGGGAACGTGAGCGGGAAAGAAGAGTGGGAAGGAGAGAGAGAGCAGAATATCGATAGATTCCGTAAGAAGGATAGAGACCATGTGATAGATCGTAATAAAGCTCGCAGACGGTCAAGGCTTAGTATATTTGGTTTGTTTTTAACTGGACGACCCCCCCTTCATCACCTATTCATAGGACAGATGATACTTACTGGTCAGTGGGGTGTTCAACCGCTGGTCGGATGGCCAACCACCACTCCATTAATTCTCTATGGGGTGCCGGAAAAAGCAGAGCGCAGCCCATAGACAATGAGTGGAGCGACGGTTGAGAATGTGGTTTCCGTTCTAATGGTTGATAAATGTCTCCCCGTTCTGCCAACTGGTGCAGGTCCCAGCATTGGACACCCATCAAACATTAAGTCAACACCTATCACGTGTGCCAAAAAACATCCCCAAAGCATAATGTTCCACCGTGCTTCACTGTGGGTGTGGTTTTCTTTTGGTGATGCACCAAACATACATTTAGGAATTGTGGCCAAAAAGTTTAACTTTGATCTCATCAGACCATAAAAAGTTTCCCACATGCTTTTAGCAGGAGATTGTTGTCATGTGCAGCATACAACCATGATTTACAGAAATTCCTACAGCTCCTTTAATGTTGTCAGCCTCTTGGCAGCCTTCCAAGACAATTTTCTTATTGTTTTCATCAATTTTTGAGGGACGTCCAGTTCTAGATAATGTTGCTTTTGTGCCAAATTTAAGCCACTGCTAGATGAGTCTTCAGTGTCCATGTATATCTAATGTATTGGAAGTTTTTCTTTTTGCACCCTTCTCCTGACTCATAACGTTCAACAATGAGATTCCTTTGCTGTGTTGTAAGCTGTTCATGGACCATGGCTTTTGCTGTGACATGCAACTAAGAAAATGCCAAGAAAATCAGAATCCCGGTAAATGACGGTGTACCACTACTATGTAAGGCCACATTCAGCATTTGGTCAGTATTTTACATCAGTATTTGTAAGACAAAGCAGGAGTGAGTGATTAATACAGAAGTGGTGACGTGTTTCTATTATACTTTTCCTCTGATTGTTCCACTTTTGATTTTGGCCTTCAAATACTGATGTTAAATCCTGAACAAATACTGAACTTGTGAACGTGGCCTAACATGAGTTTATATATGATTGGCTAATTCTGAATGCGCAAGCACATCCTCCATTTTAAGGTGTTTACACTTATGCAACCAAATTATTTTATTTTTGTTCTTATTTCTCCCTCAAAATTATTTCAGTTTTTCCTCAGTGGATTTGTACAGATTATAGGTGACATTAAAGGTGGAAAAAGTTCTGAAATTATTTTTCTTGGTAGGATTTTTTCTTTTTTTTTTACATGACAAAAACCTGGCATTTTAATAGGGGTGTGTAGACTCTTTATATCCACTGTAAGTCCTCTTTGAGAATGGGAAAAATTGACCCGTCGATTGCTAAAACCACACAAGGTTGTCAGTTTATGGCCCTGGATAATCTAGCACAGATGTCAAAGCCTCGTTCAACGTTGCCCATCTTAAAGAGGATCTGTCAATTCCTTAAAAAAAAAAAAACTGAGTTAAATGCATTTTAAAAATCCCTGATCTCTAACTTTAAGTATTTGCTATCTGGAGTAAATTACCATTATCTGTCTCCGGACGTATTAATCTGATTAAAATGATCCTACTCCCCAAACTTAGTTATTTCCTCCAACATAAGGTACTGTCACACTAAGCGAGATCGCTAAAGAGTCAGCGATTTTATGACGCAGTAGCGATCTCATTAGCGACGCAGCTGTGTGTGACATGTAGCAGCGATGTGGCCCCTGCTGAGATGTCGTTGATCGATTATGAACGTTCTGAGCCGTTTTTTGGTCGTTGGTGTCCCGCTGATGAGCCTGAATCGCTGAGTGTGACACCATTTATGAACGACTTTACCAGCGTAGCAGGTGGGACTAGGTTTTCCCAACGACCGCAGAGGTCGTTATACAGATCGCTGATGAGTATGTGTTTGGAATCACAGATCGCTGATGAGTTGTGTTTGGAATCTAGCGATCACATAGCGATCGCACCAGCGATTTCGCCAGGTCGTGTCGTTGTCGTGATCGCTGGTGCGATCGCTAAGTGTGACCGTGCCTATAGTGCAGTACTGATCCCTAAATCCTTTTTTTCAGGACTTAATTCATTAATCTCATCCTTTATATGGGGGAAGATTAGACCTAAACTCAAACTGTCTACACTGCATAGGTCTAAACAGATGGGTGGGGCGGCACTGCCGGATTTCTTTTTATATTATTTGGCCGGGCAGATCAAAGCTTTGAGTAGATGGATGCCTAATAATTATTTGCCTAACTCGGAGAGTCATCTGCAGGGACTGACTGTTTGTTGGGGTTTTTAGAAGTAGACAAACCTAACGTCTCTGGATTACTACCCTTACTCCGGGTGGCACGGTCAGTCTGGAGACAACTTAAACTAGTGGTTCGCTTTGGTGACGTTATAGCTGAAATGCCATTATGGAATAATTCCTGTTTCCCGATGCTATTACACCACCCGTCCACTCAATTCTGGATCTCACATAATATTTCCTCGATTAAAGATTTATATGATCACAATGTCCTAATGTCCTTTGAACAAATACAGATTAAATGTCCATCTCCGGACCTGGTCGGCTTTCACCTGTGCTTGCCTTACTGGCACCATGGGAGTGATACAGCAATGCTTCAGGTACTTTTGTTTTGATTTTTTGCAGTCTTGCTTTTATACATTCAGGAGGCCGTAATGGCACAGCGAATATAAAAAAGTAGAGTAGGACTGCCCCATATGAGAATGCCTTGTCGTGGCGGGGTGGCTCAAAGAATTGATCAATTATTTGCCAAATGTCTCATTTTTAATACAGTTAGAATCCAATATGTGCATATGCACTTTATATATTGCATGCTGACCATGTGCGGCGCTGGCTTCTCCCCTTTTTTTATCTTTATTCTCATTTGCACAAGGAAAGACTAGAAGCAATGGGATGAAACTGAATGGGAGGAGACACAGATTAGATATTAGAAAAAACTTTTTGACAGTTGAGTGATCAATGAGTGGAACAGGCTGCCACAAGAGGTGGTGAGTTCTCCTTCAATGGAAGTCTTCAAACAGAGGCTGGACAGACATCTGTCTGGGATGATTTAGAGAATCCTGCTTTAAGCAGGGGGTTGGACCAGAAGGCCCAGGAGGTCCCTTCCAACTCTGATTCTATGGTACAGGATGATTTTGGTTAGGCCCTTGTGTATTGAATACAAATATATAGGCTTTTATTGTAATGTATGCAAATCAGCTCTCCTCCGGAATGAAAAAAAAATTGGACCTGACTAATGTCTGACTTTTTTAGTAACATGACTAAAAGTGTAACTCTTTCGGGGTCCCTTACTCCGATTTTAAGGCTTATGAAAGGGTCGGAAGTTGATTCATAGAGTAGCTGCTACCATCAATAGGCTGACACTTGAGAAACAGCGCCCTTCCTTCTGGAAAGGAGCTAATTAGTCTAGTTTTTCATTTCACATTAGAATACAGCTCTGGTTCTCATCCACAAGCAGTGCTAAATAGGGAAAAAGTAAGAAGATCAGATTTCCTCCCAGAAGGAGGAAAGTGAGCGTCTCTCCTCCCGAGGGAAGGAAGAGAGCGTCTCTCCTCCCAGAGGGAAGGAAGGAAGAGAGCGTCTCTCCTCCCAGAGGGAGGAAGGAAGAGAGCGTCTCTCCTCCCAGAGGGAAGGAAGGAAGAGAGCGCTTCCTCCCAGAGGGAAGGAAGAAAGTGAGCGGCCCTGTCCTCCCAGAGGGAAGGAAGAAAGTGAGCGGCTCTCCTCCCAAGGAAGGAGGGCTCTCTTCCCAGAGGGAAGGAAGGAAAGATGAGCGTCTCTCCTCCCAAGGGAAGGAAGGAAGAGAGCTCTCTCCTCCCAGAGGGAAGGAAGGAAGAGAGCGTCTCTCCTCCCAGAGGGAAGGAAGGAAGAGAGCGGCTCTCCTCCCAGAGGGAAGGAAGGAAAGGAGCGGCTCTCCTCCCAGAGGGAAGGAAGGAAGAGAGCGGCTCTCCTCCCAGAGGGAAGGAAGAAAGTGAGCGGCTCTCCTCCCAGAGGGAAGGGAAGGAAGGAGCGGCTCTCTTCCCAGAGGGAAAGAAGAGAGCGGCTCTCTTCCCAGAGGGAAGGAAGAGAGCGGCTCTCTTCCCAGAGGGAAGGAAGAGAGCGGCTCTCTTCCCAGAGGGAAGGAAGAGAGCGGCTCTCTTCCCAGAGGAAGGAAGAGAGCGGCTCTCTTCCCAGAGGGAAGGAAGAGAGCGGCTCTCTTCCCAGAGGAAGGAAAGAGAGCGGCTCTCTCCCAGAGGAAGGAAGAGAGCGGCTCTCCTCCCAGATGGAAGGAAGAAAATGAGCGGCTCTCCTCCCAGATGGAAGGAAGAAGGAGCGGCTCTCCTCCCAGAGGAAGGAAGAAAGTGAGCGGCTCTCCTCCCAGATGGAAGGAAGAAGTGAGCGGCTCTCCTCCCAGAAGGAAGGAAGAGAGCGGCTCTCCTCCCAGAGGAAGGAGAAGGAGCGGCTCTCCTCCCAGAGGAAGGAAGAGAGCGGCTCTCCTCCCAGAGGAAGGAAGAAGTGAGCGGCTCTCCTCCCAGAGGAAGGAAGAGGAGCGGCTCTCCTCCCAGAAGGAAGGAAGAGAGCGGCTCTCCTCCCAGAAGGAAGAAGAGCGGCTCTCCTCCAGAGGAAGGAAGAGCGGCTCTCCTCCCAGACGGAAGGAAGAGAGCGGCTCTCCTCCCAAGAAGGAGAAGTGAGCGGCTCTCCTCCCAGAGGAAGGAAGAGGAGCGGCTCTCCTCCCAGACGGAAGGAAGAGAGCGGCTCTCCTCCCAGAGGGAAGTGAGCGGCTCTCCTCCCAGAGGAAGGAAGGAGCGGCTCTCCTCCCAGATGGAAGGAAGAGGAGCGGCTCTCCTCCCAGAGGGAAGGAAGAAAGTGAGAGCGCTCTCCTCCCAGATGGAAGGAAGAAAGTGAGCGGCTCTCCTCCCAGATGGAAGGAAGAAGTGAGCGCTCTCCTCCAGAAGGAAGGAAGAGAGCGGCTCTCCTCCCAGAGGAAGGAAGAGAGCTGCTCTCCTCCCAGAAGGAAGGAAGAGAGCGGCTCTCCTCCCAGATGGAAGGAAGAAAGTGAGCGGCTCTCCTCCCAGACGGAGAGGAAGAGAGCGGCTCTCCTCCCAGAGGAAGGAAGAGAGCGGCTCTCCTCCCAGAAGGAAGGAAGAGAGCGGCTCTCCTCCCAGAAGGAAGGAAGAAAGTGAGCGGCTCTCCTCCCAGAGGAAGGAAGAAAGTGAGCGGCTCTCCTCCCAGATGGAAGGAAGAAAGTGAGCGGCTCTCCTCCCAGATGGAAGGAAGAAAGTGAGCGGTCTCTCTCCCAGACGGAAGGAAGAGAGCGGTCTCTCTCTCCCAGAGGAAGGAAGAGAGCGGCTCTCCTCCCAGAAGGAAGGAAGAGAGCGGCTCTCTCCCAGATGGAAGGAAGAAGTGAGCGGCTCTCCTCCCAGAGGAAGGAAGAAGTGAGCGGCTCTCCTCCCAGATGGAAGGAAGAAAGTGAGGGCTCTCCTCCAGAGGAAGGAAGAGAGCGGCTCTCCTCCCAGAGGGAAGTGAGCGGCTCTCCTCCCAGAGGAAGGAAGGGAGCGGCTCTCCTCCCAGACGGAAGGAAGAGAGCGGCTCTCTCCCAGAGGGAAGTGAGTGGCTCTCTCCCAGAGAGAAGGAAGAGGAGCGCTCTCCTCCCAGAGGGAAGGAAGGAGCGTCTCCTCCCAGAGGAGGAAGGAAGAGAGCGTCTCTCCTCCCAGAGGGAAGGAAAGATGAGCGGCTCTCCTCCCAGATGGAAGGAAGAAAGTGAGCGGCTCTCCTCCCAGATGGAAGGAAGAAAGTGAGCGGCTCTCCTCCCAGAGGAAGGAAGAAAGTGAGCGGCTCTCCTCCCAGAGGAAGGAAGAGAGCGGCTCTCCTCCCAGAGAGGAAGATGAGCGGCTCTCCTCCCAGACGGAAGGAAGGGAGCGGCTCTCCTCCCAGACGGAAGGAAGAGAGGCTCTCCTCCCAGAAGGAAGGAAGAGAGCGGCTCTCCTCCCAGAAGGAAGGAAGAGAGCGCTCTCCTCCCAGAAGGAAGGAAGAGAGCGGCTCTCCTCCCAGATGGAAGGAAGAAAGTGAGCGGCTCTCCTCCCAGAAGGAAGGAAGAAAGTGAGCGGCTCTCCTCACAGATGGAAGGAAGAAAGTGAGTGGCTCTCCTCCAGATGGAAGGAGAAAGTGAGGGCTCTCCTCCCAGACGGAAGGAAGAGAGCGGCTCTCCTCCAGAGGGAAGTGAGCGGCTCTCCTCCAGACGGAAGGAAGGGAGCGCTCTCCTCCCAGACGGAAGGAAGAGAGCGGCTCTCCTCCCAGAGGGAAGTGAGTGGCTCTCATCCCAGAGGGAAGGAAGGGAGCGTCTCTCCTCCCAGAGGGAAGGAAGAGAGCGTCTCTCTCCCAGAGGAAGAAAGTGAGCGGCTCTCCTCCCAGATGGAAGGAAGAAAGGAGCGGCTCTCCCCCCAGATGGAAGGAAGAAGTGAGCGGCTCTCCTCCCAGATGGAAGGAAGAAAGTGAGCGGCTCTCCTCCCAGATGGAAGGAAGAAAGTGATTGGCTCTCCTCCCAGATGGAAGGAAGAAAGTGAGCGGCTCTCCTCCCAGATGGAAGGAAGAAAGTGAGCGGCTCTCCTCCCAGATGGAAGGAAGAAAGTGAGCGGCTCTCCTCCCATATGGAAGGAAGAAAGTGAGCGGCTCTCCTCCCAGAAGGAAGGAAGAAAGTGAGCGGCTCTCCTCCTAGAAGGAAGGAAGAAAGTGAGCGGCTCTCCGCCCAGACGGAAGGAAGAAAGTGAGCGGCTCTCCTCCCAGAAAGAAGGAAGAAAGTGAGCGGCTCTCCTCCCAGACGGAAGGAAGAAAGTGAGCGGCTCTCCTCCCAGAAGGAAGGGAGCGGCTCTCTTCCCAGAGGGAAGGAAGGAAGAGAGCGTCTCTCCTCCCAGAGGGAAGGAAGGAAGAGAGCGTCTCTCCTCCCAGAGGGAAGGAAGGAAGAGAGCGTCTCTCCTCCCAGAGGGAAGGAAGAGAGCGTCTCTCCTCCCAGAGGGAAGGAAGGAAGAGAGCGTCTCTCCTCCCAGAGGGAAGGAAGGAAGAGAGCGTCTCTCCTCCCAGAGGGAAGGAAGGAAGAGAGCGGCCCACCTCCCAGAGGGAAGGAAGAAAGTGAGCGGCTCTCCTCCCAGAGGGAAGGAAGAAAGTGAGCGGCTCTCCTCCCAGAAGGAAGGGAGCGGCTCTCTTCCCAGAGGGAAGGAAGAGAGCGGCTCTCTTCCCAGAGGGAAGGAAGAGAGCGGCTCTCCTCCTAGAAGGAAGGAAGAGAGCGGCTCTCCTCCCAGATGGAAGTAAGAAAGTGAGCGGCTCTCCTCCCAGATGGAAGGAAGAAAGTGAGCGGCTCTCCTCACAGATGGAAGGAAGAAAGTGAGCGGCTCTCCTCCCAGATGGAAGGAAGAAAGTGAGCCGCTCTCCTCCCAGACGGAAGGAAGAGAGCGGCTCTCCTCCCAGAGGAAGGAAGGAGCTGCTCTCCTCCAGAGGAAGGAAGGAGCGGCTCTCCTCCCAGATGGAAGGAAGAAGGAGCGGCTCTCCTCCCAGAGAGGAAGGAGGGCTCTCTCTCCCAAAGAAGGAAGAAGCGGCTCCCAAAAGAGAGAGCGCTCTCCTCCCAGAAGGAAGGAAGATGAGCGTCTCCTTCTCCAGAGGAGGAAGAAAGTGAGCGGCTCTCCTCCCAGATGGAAGGAAGAAAGTGAGCGGCTCTCCTCCCAGATGGAAGGAAGAAAGTGAGCGGCTCTCCTCCCAGATGGAAGGAAAGGAGCGGCTCTCCTCCCAGATGAAGGAAGGAAGAGAGGCTCTCCTCCCAGAGGAAGGAAGAAGTGAGCGGCTCTCCTCCCAGATGGAAGGAAGAAAGTGAGCGGCTCTCCTCCCAGATGGAAGGAAGAAAGTGAGCGGCTCTCCTCCCATATGGAAGGAAGAAAGTGAGCGGCTCTCCTCCCAGAGGAAGGAAGAAGTGAGCGGCTCTCCTCCAGAAGGGAAAGTGAGCGGCTCTCCTCCAACGAAGGAAGGAAGGAGCGGCTCTCCTCCCAGAACGAAGGAAGAAGGGGCGGCTCTCTCCAAGAGGAGAAGTGAGGGCTCTCTCCCAGGAAAGGAAGGGAGCGGCTCTCTCCCAGAGGGGAAGGAAGAGAGCGTCTCTCCTCCCAGAGGGAAGGGAGGAAGAGAGCGTCTCTCCTCCCAGAGGGAAGAAGAAGAGAGCGTCTCTCCTCCCAGAGGAAGGAAGAAGAGCGTCTCTCCTCCCAGAGGAAGGAAGAAGGAGCGTCTCTCCTCCCAGAGGAAGGAAGGAAAGAGAGCGTCTCTCCTCCCAGAAGGGAAGGAAGGAAAGTGAGCGGCCCCTCCCAGAGAGAAGAAAGTGAGCGGCTCTCCTCCCAGAGGAAGGAAGAAAGTGAGCGGTCTCCTCCCAGAAGAGAAGGAGCGGCTCTCTCCCAGAGGGAAGGAAGAGAGCGGCTCTCTCCCAGAGGAGAAGAGAGCGGCTCTCCTCCTAGACGGAAGGAAGGAGCGGCTCTCCTCCCAGAGGAAGAAGAAGTGAGCGGGCTCTCCTCCCAGATGGAAGGAAGAAGTGAGCGCTCTCCTCCCAGATGGAAGGAAGAAGTGAGCGGCTCTCCTCCCAGATGGAAAGGAAGAAAGTGAGCGCTCTCCTCCCAGACGGAAGGAAAGAGCGGCTCTCCTCCCAGAAGGAAGGAAAGTGAGCGCTCTCCTCCCAGATGGAAGGAAGAAAGTGGGCTCTCCTCCCAGATGGAAGGAAGAAAGTGAGCGGCTCTCCTCCCAGGAAGGAAGAAGAGAGCGGCTCTCCTCCCAGAAGGAAGGAAGAAGTGAGCGGCTCTCCTCCCAGAAGAAGGAAGAGAGCGGCTCTCCTCCAGAAGGAAGGAAGAAAGTGAGCGGCTCTCCTCCCAGAAGGAAGGAAGAAAGTGAGCGGCTCTCCTCCCAGATGGAAGGAAGAAGAGCGGCTCTCCTCCCATGAGGGAAAGTGAGCGGCTCTCCTCCCAGAGGGAAGGAAGAGAGCGGCTCTCCTCCCAGAAGGAAGGAAGAGAGCGGCTCTCCTCCCAGAAGGAAGGAAGAGAGCGGCTCTCCTCCCAGAATGGAAGGAAGAGAGCTGCTCTCCTCCCAGAAGGAAGGAAAGTGAGCGGCTCCTCGTCCAGATTGAAGGAATATATGAAAGTTTGGTATTCCTCCAGTCAGAAGGAGAGAGGAATGATTTTTACCTCCTCAGAGGGACGTGAAGATTCTCCTCAGGGGAAGGAGCGCTGCTACTTTCCTTCCAGTTGAAGAAATGAGCTAGACTCTTCTCAGGCAGGATGAAATGTTGAGGCTTATTGTTTCAGCAAGAACAACTGTAAGTCATAGAGGGTTCTTTCTCAGCTCATACTACAGGAAATGCGTGGCGTTCCTCTCAGAGGAACAGGTGAAGGGGTCTGTATCCAGAGTGTAAGAGATAATAGGTTTGAGCGGCTTTCCTCCCAGAGGACAAGAGAAGGTAACTGTGAGAGGCATCCTTTCCCACAGATTGTGAATAAAAGAAATTGAGCAGTCTTGTGGGAAGGTGAAATGTGATGCGTTTCCTCTCCAGTAGGAAAAGAAAGTGAACTCACAGGAGACAAGAAAGATTTAGGGCTTCATCCAGAAAACTGAAGGTGAAAGGACGGTCCCTCAGACGGAAGAATGGTGATATGTGCGTTCCCTCAGGTTTATAGGTAAGAGAGCTGCTCTGGACTCCAGGAGGGAAGTGAGCGGCTCTCCTCCCAGACGGAAGGAAGGGAGCGGCTCTCCTCCCAGACGGAAGGAAGGGAGCGTCTCTCCTCCCAGAGGGAAGGAAGGGAGCGTCTCTCCTCCCAGAGGGAAGGAAGAGAGCGTCTCTCCTCCCAGATGAAAGGAAGAAAGTGAGCGGCTCTCCTCCCAGATGGAAGGAAGAAAGTGAGCGGCTCTCCTCCCAGATGGAAGGAAGAAAGTGAGCGGCTCTCCTCCCAGATGGAAGGAAGAAAGTGATTGGCTCTCCTCCCAGATGGAAGGAAGAAAGTGAGCGGCTCTCCTCCCAGATGGAAGGAAGAAAGTGAGCGGCTCTCCTCCCAGATGGAAGGAAGAAAGTGAGCGGCTCTCCTCCCATATGGAAGGAAGAAAGTGAGCGGCTCTCCTCCTAGAAGGAAGGAAGAAAGTGAGCGGCTCTCCTCCCAGAAGGAAGGAAGAAAGTGAGCGGCTCTCCTCCCAGACGGAAGGAAGAGAGCGGCTCTCCTCCAGAGGGAAGTGAGCGGCTCTCCTCCCAGAGGGAAGGAAGAGAGCGGCTCTCCTCCCAGAAGGAAGGAAGAGAGCGGCTCTCCTCCCCGAAGGAAGGAAGAGAGCGGCTCTCCTCCAGAAGGAAGGAAGAGAGCTGCTCTCCTCCCAGAAGGAAGGAAGAGAGCGGCTCTCTGGTACCACTTTTACATGGTAACTTCATCTATAGACCACTGTTTTGTATTCCTTACTCAGGTTTCAGAAGGTGTAGAGGGTTGGAAATTGATTTTATAGACCAGTTACCATCAGCAGGTGGCACTTGTGAAAGAGTTTTCTGCCTTCTGGGGGGAGGCATCTGCATACTTTTTCCCATTTACCATTGTTTGTAAATCTGAATAATGAGAACTAGAACTTTATTCTAGTGCAAGATGAAAATGTCTCCTGCAGGCTTAGATGTGTTTAGACAATGGAACAACGCTGATCAAAGCTCCCACATAGAGGGTTCTTTTCAGTTACAGCTCTATTATCTTACAGGAAACTTTTTTTTCTTTTGTGGGCAGTTCCTACTAAGCTATGGTATATACTAAGGTTGAATTGGGGGTGCAAGTGTATTCATAAATGTGTATAGAGGATAATTTAGGTCATTTTAAAGAGCTATTCTCACACTAGGAGGCACAAGTATCTTCAGAAGCGGGTCACGTGCTTGAGATGGGCATCACGTATTTCCCAGTCACAGACTTCAGCAGCACTAATTCGACCTTTATTAAAAAAAAATTGAAAGTTTTCCCAAGATCCTTGTGGGCCGTCATGTAGGCTTTTGTACCAATTGTATGTTATTTCATTTTTTTTTCCTTGAGTACTAGACCAGTTGGACAAAGAAGTGAACACAGGAGGAACATAGAGGATTGAGAAGGGTTGAATACACAGGAAATATTACACTGACTGGGTGACCAAAGACAAGTCCCCAGAACCTCCAAAATGGCTGACTATGGTTGCTTCGCCTTTCAGTTTATACTAAAGCTGCTCTGGAGTCAGGTTTTTTGGATGCATGTTTTACTTAGGCCTTATGTCAAGATACCATGTCAAGATACCATGAAAAGTTTTAAGTTGTACACAACTCAGTAACATTGTAGCATATGGTAAGTGAGTACACCCATTATCTTCCTGCCGGCTTTAGAAGTCATCATTATGGGGAAAAAAATTGTTAGATAGCAAACAAAGCCTTGCATCATATGACAGGTTTTTCCTTTTGTGAAGCCCTCGGGCCCAGGATGACACCGCTGCCTTATTGTCTGTGTTTATTTTGCATGAACGGATTATTACACACAGTTATTTGCAAATCTTATAAAAGACCAGCAGGAGCAGCCATGCGGTAGAGCCGGAGGAGACTCGCTCAGGATCATACATTATTCATGTGTCAGACTGCCTTGTCTCAAAAACCCCCCAAAACTTTAATATAACATCTTTGTGACCCATGGAAGTCATGGAGGAAAACTATAACCGACCCCTTCCAATTACAAAAAAGAACGGCAGATGCTACAGGGGAAATCATGCAATAAATTATAGCACCTCGATCCAAAAATGGAGACTTGTTTCCTACAACTGTGGAGGGGAGAGAGTCTTTGTGCACAAACCTGTGTTTTATAATGCGCCCCACAGCTTTCTATATTTTACTTGCTTCGATATCTACATATCTTTACAGACATAATCATCACCACTGTTCCCATCGGGGCTCACAATCTCAATTCCCTATCACTAGGTCTTTCGAGTGTGGTCATAAATGGCACATTAGGCCATTCTTGAGGGATTAAAAGAGAGAATATGCTGTATTTTAGTTTCCTTTCATGGACTTTCACAGTAATATGGTGTAGACCAGGCGTCACCTTGGTCTGTCTAGGGAGCCCCAAGAAAAAATGTTTGAGAAGCCGCCCCTTGGAGAAACCTGGATGTCCAAACATGAGGGAGTTGTAATTGTGCCATTAATTTTTTATTTTCACCTGGTTTCTCATAGAATACATATAACTTAACTGTTGAAGACAACTCCATGACCTACTGGTTCTTTTTTTGATTACTTGGGTTACTTTCTGAGGGAAGAATTGATGCTGTCCCACCACCATCCACCTGACGAGGTGGATCCCATTTCTTTAGACCATGGTTCCCAACTCCAGTCCTCAAGGCCCACCAACAGGTCATGTTTTCAGGATTTCCTTAGTATTGCCCAGTTGATAATTGCATCACCTGTGCAATACAAAGGAAATCCTGAAAACATGATCTGTTGGTGGGCCTTGAGGACTGGAGTTGGGGAACCCTGCTTTAGACAAGGTTGATTAGGTTTTCGCAATGATTGACTCTTTATATGAATATTGGGGCAACAAGTTTTCACGTAGAACACCTTTTCTGTACATCATCCTGGCAATGTGATGTTCTGTACCATTCCTATCGAGAGTTCGAACGTGTCCTTGGTTAGAGTAGCTAATGGGAACGTACTTGCGCTCATCGGATGGTGAATACTTGACTCGATGGCTACGCCGTCCAAGATTTACATTGTGCTTCTTCTCACTTTCCAGATCACCAGCTCTTCTGCTGCGGTTTAAGACTTGATACACATCTAGTGCTGGTCTACTACGTGACGTACTTGAGGACACCACCACCACCACAATGAGGCAACTAAAAGGAAAACCAAAGAAGGAGTCTAACAAAGATAAAAAGGAGAGGAAACAAGCCATGCAGGAAGCTCGTCAGCAGATCACCACCGTAGTGCTACCCACAATCGCCATCGTGGTGG
>JARQOD010000002.1:24243834-24314324 GCA_033576555.1 Oophaga sylvatica | reverse complement strand
GGGAAAGAAGAGTGGGAAGGAGAGAGAGAGCAGAATATTGATAGATTCCGTAAGAAGGATAGAGACCATGTGATAGATCGTAATAAAGCTCGCAGACGGTCAAGGCTTAGTATATTTGGTTGGACGACCCCCCCTTCATCACCTATTCATAGGACAGATGATACTTACTGGTCAGTGGGGTGTTCAACCGCTGGTCGGATGGCCAACCACCACTCCATTAATTCTCTATGGGGTGCCGGAAAAAGCAGAGCGCAGCCCATAGACAATGAGTGGAGCGACGGTTGTGAATGTGGTTTCCATTCTAATGGTTGATAAATGTCTCCCCGTTCTGCCAACTGGTGCAGGTCCCAGCATTGGACACCCACCAAACATTAAGTCAACACCTATCACGTGTGCCAAAAAACATCCCCAAAGCATAATGTTCCACCGTGCTTCACTGTGGGTGTGGTTTTCTTTTGGTGATGCACCAAACATACATTTAGGAATTGTGGCCAAAAAGTTTAACTTTGATCTCATCAGACCATAAAAAGTTTCCCACATGCTTTTAGCAGGAGATTGTTGTCATGTGCAGCATACAACCATGATTTACAGAAATTCCTACAGCTCCTTTAATGTTGTCAGCCTCTTGGCAGCCTTCCAAGACAATTTTCTTATTGTTTTCATCAATTTTTGAGGGACGTCCAGTTCTAGGTAATGTTGCTTTTGTGCTAAATTTAAGCCACTGCTAGATGAGTCTTCAGTGTATATCTAATGTATTGGAAGTTTTTCTTTTTGCACCCTTCTCCTGACTCCTAACGTTCAACAATGAGATTCCTTTGCTGTGTTGTAAGCTGTTCATGGACCATGGCTTTTGCTGTGACATGCAACTAAGAAATGCCAAGAAAATCAGAATCCCGGTAAATGACGGTGTACCCACTACTATGTAAGGCCACATTCAGCATTTGGTCAGTATTTTACATCAGCGTTTGGAAGACAAAGCAGGAGTGAGTGATTAATACAGAAGTGGTGACGTGTTTCTATTATACTTTTCCTCTGATTGTTCCACTTTTGATTTTGGCCTTCAAATACTGATGTTAAATCCTGAACAAATACTGAACTTGTGAACGTGGCCTCAATGAGTTTATATATGATTGGCTAATTCTGAATGCGCAAGCACATCCTCCATTTTAAGGTGTTTACACTTATGCAACCAAATTATTTTATTTTTGTTCTTATTTCTCCCTCAAAATTATTTCAGTTTTTCCTCAGTGGATTTGTACAGATTATAGGTGACATTAAAGGTGGAAAAAGTTCTGAAATTATTTTTCTTGGTAGGATTTTTTTTTTTTTTTTTTTTACATGACAAAAACCTGGCATTTTAATAGGGGTGTGTAGACTCTTTATATCCACTGTAAGTCCTCTTTGAGAATGGGAAAAATTGACCCGTCGATTGCTAAAACCACACAAGGTTGTCAGTTTATGGCCCTGGATAATCTAGCACAGATGTCAAAGCCTCGTTCAACGTTGCCCATCTTAAAGAGGATCTGTCAATTCCTTAAAAAAAAAAAAAAACTGAGTTAAATACATTTTAAAAATCCCTGATCTCTAACTTTTAAGTATTTGCTATCTGGAGTAAATTACCATTATCTGTCTCCGGACGTATTAATCTGATTAAAATGATCCTACTCCCCAAACTTAGTTATTTCCTCCAACATAAGGTACTGTCACACTAAGCGAGATCGCTAAAGAGTCAGCGATTTTATGACGCAGTAGCGATCTCGTTAGCGATTTAGCTGTGTGTGACATGTAGCAGCGATGTGGCCCCTGCTGAGATGTCGTTGATCGCTTATGAACGTTCTGAGCCGTTTTTTGGTCGTTGGTGTCCCGCTGGTGAGCCTGAATCGCTGAGTGTGACACCATTTATGAACGACTTTACCAGCATCGCAGGTGGGACTTGGTTTTCCCAACGACCGCAGAGGTCGTTATACAGATCGCTGATGAGATGTGTTTGGAATCACAGATCGCTGATGAGTTGTGTTTGGAATCTAACTAGCGATCACATAGCGATCACACTAGCGATCTCGCCAGGTCGTGTCATTGTCGTGATCGCTGGTGTGATCGCTAAGTGTGACAGTGACTATAGTGCAGTACTGATCCCTAAATCCTTTTTTTCAGGACTTAATTCATTAATCTCATCCTTTATATGGGGGAAGATTAGACCTAAACTCAAACTGTCTACTTTACACAGGTCTAAACAGATGGGTGGGGCGGCACTGCCGGATTTCTTTTTATATTATTTGGCCGGGCAGATCAAAGCTTTGAGTAGATGGATGCCTAATAATTATTTGCCTAAGGCCGGCGTCACACTGCCGAGTTTGATGAGAGTTAGTCGTACGACTTTCTCGCATCAACACCCGGCACGGCCGCCTGCTCTCGGAGCCGAGTGTGCGGCTGCATGTATTTCTACGCCGCCGCGCACTCGGGTCCGAGAGCGGGCGGCTGTGCCGGGTGTTGATGCGAGAAAGTCGTGCGATTAACTCGCATCAAACTCGGCAGTGTGACGCCGGCCTAACTCGGAGAGTCATCTGGCTCATGCGGCAGGGACTGATTGCTTGTTGGGGTTTTTAGAAGTAGACAAACCTAATGTCTCTGGATTACTACCCTTACTCCAGGTGGCACGGTCAGTCTGGAGACAACCTAAACTAGTAAAAAAAAAAAAAGGAAAAATCCAGCGTGGAGCAGAGATGATTAAAAATAAAAATTCTTTAATGAGATTGGTTAAAAATAGACAGCAATATCAAGCAGTACAGACCCACAGAAATATGGCAGAACGATCTACGCGTTTCGACGTGTGTCTTTCTCAAGATCTTGAACGATCTACGCGTTTCGACGTGTGTCTTTCTCAAGATCTTGAGAAAGACACACGTCGAAACGCATAGATCGTTCTGCCATATTTCTGTGGGTCTGTACTGCTTGATATTGCTGTCTATTTTTAACCAATCTCATTAAAGAATTTTTATTTTTAATCATCTCTGCTCCACGCTGGATTTTTCCTTTTTTTTTTTTTGCTTGCTATGGTTGCTCTGCCACATCCGTGCGAGGAGTGAGGATATTTATGTGCATCACGAACATTGGGGTAAGCTGACATCATCTGTTTTTTTTAACCTAAACTAGTGGTTCGCTTTGGTGACGTTATAGCTGAAATGCCATTATGGAATAATCCGTTTCCCGATGCTATTACACCACCCGTCCACTCAATTCTGGATCTCACATAATATTTCCTCGATTAAAGATTTATATGATCACAATGTCCTAATGTCCTTTGAACAAATGCAAATGCATGTCCTGAACACCTCCGGAAAGATCGCGAGTCAGAAAGGGGGGGGCTTAGACAGAGCGGAATTTCCGCTCCGTCCAAAGCGCTGTGGTTCCGGACCGTGGAACCACAGCCTCATAGGCACTCCTGTTCCTCTCACTCCATCGGTATGTCTGTTTGGTGTGCTGGAGGAAGAGATATGGGGACACCACGTCAGAATTCTTCTGTGGGAGACACTTTTTTTAGCCAGGAAAATATTGGCCTTACGCTGGATGGGTAATCAGCATCCTTCTCTCAGAGCTTGGATTGAACTGGTAAATTCAATAATACCATACGAGCGGACACTATACCAGAACAGGGGGTGCTTGGGGAAGTTTAATAAGATCTGGGATGCATCTCACCTCACTATAACAGCGCGTAGATAGTGGTCTGTTATTAGAATAATAGCTGTAGAGAAAATATATATTAGCTTATACTATATAGGTTTATTACGTCATCAGCGCTATGGAAGTTGTTTTGGCAGCAGGATAGGAAGTTAGACATGTTGGTTGTAATGTATTATTCTGGGTTATGCATGGCCAAGCATGTGTATAGATGAATAACGGGTTCTTGTAACTACTCCTAGATTATCCATAGGCCTCGCAAGAGAAAGAGGACCTGTGAAATTGAAATCTGTACTAATAACTCAATATGCAAGCTTGTTGGTTTTCTTCCATTACAGATATTATGATAATTGTGTATATAGTGCACTATTTACAAAATGTGTATATCTGTTTGTTGTCTAACAAACGAATTTAAAAAAAAATTCCCTGATCTCTGCTGATTCTGACACTTTTCCATTGCATAGATATTTACAGTTGTTTCTGCTGGAGTGCAGTATGTGAAATCTCTGCCTACAGCTCCACTGGGTGTTTCTCAGAGTCTTCTCTTGGTGCGTGTGTCTTCAAGCGATGCCTCCTAGACATTACCAATCATATCTTGGCAGCCTCTTTGACTGACAGACTGAGAGATCAGCTGCTGTTCGTTCGGTGCCCCATTTTCTTCTTCCCCAAGATGGACACTAAAGAGGCATGGTGAGCAGTGTATGAACGTGCCTCCAGTGTGCTCTCGGATGCCGGATGGACCCAACACGGTCATAATTGGTGTTCTATCCTCCACCAATGAAAAGGGAGGAAAGACATGGTTCTGACTTTGTACGTAATGTACCCAATCTGTAGTCCCCATACAGTATTAATCCCTATGCCCCCTTTTGTGGCCCACGTGCAATGCGGAAATTCCTTTTTATGACTCCTTTCAGTAGTAATGTCAGCTTTTGTGCTCAGATACAGCAGTAATGCCCCCTCCTCAGTGGCAACAATACAGTAGTAACATACAACCATTCTGCCCCCAACAGTAATAGCTGGCACATAACATATTGTTGTTCCATAAATGAGTAATAATGTATGGTCCACAATGGAGAATAATTATTATCACTAGCGAGGCGGAGAATGAGATCTGCAGACATATCGGTACCAAAATCCAGCATTAAAGGGGTTGTCCCAAGAACAAAAGTACATTTTAATCAATAGATTTTGTAATAAAAATAAGTTTCACAATTGGATGTGTTAAAAAAAAAGTTCCTGTGCTGGGATAATGTCACGAGGGTGTCACATCCTCCTGGAAGATCACTACATTTTGAATTACAGATCTTCCATTTAGCTTGTATCTCATATTTAATAGTTTTGGTTTATTTTGGTGCTGAAGAGGTTAATGACCCTTTTTATGCTGGTCAGAAACTTGCAGTTTCATTTCAGCTGCTTCTGATCTTGTCATTACCTCCCCCTATAAAACCAGGCCAGACCTTCTCTGCCTTGCCAGTGAAAGCTTTGCTTCCTAGCTCCTTGGAGTCGCTGTGCTGAATTGGAGATCATTGTTGCTACTGGAGATTGTTGCATGATGTTTTGGGGTGTATGCTTTCCTCCCCATTTGGATGGTACATTCCTGTCATTACCTATATACCTCTCTACCTTTGGTGAGCGTTTGTATGTTTGTTGCTTTCTGTTATCCCTATTTTGTCTTTGTGTCTTGTTTACATTATATTTCTGTCCCAGACCTCATAGGGTGGAGTAGGGGACAGATCAGGGTTTAACAAGAGCACAGTAAGGTGGGAGACTCAGACATCTCCACCTTCAAGAGTACCCTGGGACAGGGATAGTAAGGGACCCAGTTCCAGGGACAGTTTGAGGCCCTTGTTCTTTACCGAAGACCGTCATGGCGTGACAGATAAACTTATAAATGTGCCCCTGCTGTGTACTGTGTAATGGCTGTGTCTGACCGTACAGGAACATGGTCTGATCATATCACATTTACTGGGGCGAGGAGGAAGCAAAAGAGAGAATATAGACAGGACAGAGGGGGATCACAGCTGATTCTTTCTGTGAGGTAAAATATTTGCTGCTTGTTTTTAAACGTGTTACCTCACAGAAAGAATCAGCTGCGATCCCCTGCTGTGTTGTCGGCATCCTCTCTTATGTTTCCTTCCCTGCCCAGAGGCGTGCCACAGTACACAGCAGCGGCACATTTATAAGATTATCTCAGCACAGGAACATTTTATTTAACCACATCCAATTGAGGAAATTATTTTTATTCCAAGATTCTATTGATCAAAATGTACTTTCCTTGTGTGTCAAACCCCTTAAAATGCTCCATGTTTGGACTTAAATGCAGCTCCGTATGTGAATAGAGAATACGAGTTGTCTACACACGGCAAAAACAAAAGACCATTATAATATATGGAGAGGGTATATCTGTAAGTTGCTACTAGACAGCCACAAAACATGGGGAATTGCCCGTGTTTGTCAGGCAATCCCCGCATGTTTTGTGGTTGTCTAACAGACACGAAACATGCGGGTGCGGCCTTGAACGTGTCACCCAAGCTCCTGCCGTACTCGGTGCATACCAGAGCACCCTAGACAAACTCGACTAACGAGCACTTGCACTCATCACCAGAGGTGGGCCATGTAACGACTGACATCCTAGATGATTAACGCGTAAAGTTCCATTTAGACTGGCAGTGCCGATCAACTACATACATGTTAGTCCGTGCTCACATATTGCCCATTCACACAGGTCGACAAAAAACTCTATGGGGTAGTAGATGGTTGTGTCCCTATACAGCATCATGTTTTCGGCAGCACATCTCCATTTTACATGGGGCGATGTGCTGCCGATCACAATGATTTTGATGCCGGCATAAACTATCCAATCACAGGTAAACTGCTAGGGAGTGTAAGATCCTCCACTTGCTGTTATTCAATGGAAGCCGATAATCGTTTCCTTCCAGGGGATGCACGGTTGGTTGCAGCGCCTTATCAGAGCCATGTCTTGTAACGAATGGTGCATCACATGATTAAAGAAGTATGGCTATCCCAATATGTAGTAGGTGGAATAATAATAATATTAGCAAATACCTCCGACCAGAAATGTAGTACAGTTCTTCTGATAAGCTATGTCGCTTACCCCATGTGCAGGGCATTGCAGTAGCTTGTGTATCCATGGTTACGACCATTCATAGTGACAGTTAGTTGTTAGTGGTTGTAATCATGGATACCTAAGCTACTGCAATGCCCTGCGCATGGGGTAAGCAACATAGCTAATCAGAAGAACTATACTACATTTCTAATTGAAGGTATTTGCTAATATTATTATTATTATAACACCTACTAGATATTGGGCTAGGATCTTAGAGATTGAAATACACCTTTTAAAATGGATTGGATTAAACGATGGTTTCTGTTTAATGACAAAAAACAGAGCTCTTTAATAAAAGTACATGACTAATGGACACTGAATGTGCACAATATACAAAGACTAAGCTACACAAGGTTCTGCGTGGACACAGGTGACCTCTGCAGATGTCTCCTCAGTCCCCATCAGGACGATGCAGGGGGACAGTCGCCGTGGTCGCGAGATCTGCATCTTTTCACCGTGTGCTCAGAATGTCGCTGAAGTTCTTCAATCTGCGAATTCAGGATGTTCTCGAAGTCCCGGGCTCGTCGGTTCTCCTCCTGGAGGAATCTCTCTGCGGCCGATACAAAGGATTGCTGAAATACAACAAGGCGGAGCAGAACGGGCTTCTTATCGGGGGTTTTTATAGAATGAAAACTTAAAAAGGGGAATTTCCAGGAATATACAGTGAACTCCTGCAAGAGAGGTCAGTATGGGTCCAACCCTGGGACGCGGATCTCACTGGGGCTTCTCTGTAGGAGCGGCCCTAGTCCCATTCACACGAACTAGCTCTACCTTTGATCTGCTCATCATGGGCACTGTTCCCTCTAAACTGGACACCAAACAGCTCAGAAACAATGGGAGGTACAGGAAAAATTTGCCATTGTTCAATGAATGGGCAGAGCGCTCATGAAGCACTCAGACCAATCATAGAGAGAACTGTGCAGCCGTTCAGTTATAAGGACACGGATCCCTCTACACCGAGTGACCATGCAGCTCAGAAGCTACCCCCCTCCCAGGGAAAGTGTAGACTTCCTGATCTCTTGTTCAATGATTGGGCAGAGCGCTCATGAAGCACTCAGACCAATCATAGAGAGAACTGTGTTCAGTTATAAGGACACGGATCCTCTACACCGAGTGACCATGTAGCTCAGAGAACTGGTACAGCTGCACCATCATCTACCAGCTTTCTATTACTGGGGCCTGGAGAGGTGGCTAATCACTGGCCACCAGCTCTGCAGCATAGAGGGGTTGTCTGGCCTTATGATATTGATGACCAATCTGAAGAATATCAATATCATATCAGTGAGAATCCATCACCCAGAGCGACTAATCACTGGCATGTAATGTCACTGACCTCTGCAGTAGAGTCTCCTGACTGATCATAAACTAGGTTGGAGAAGTCAGTGAGATCCATCTCAGGAAAGTGAGGGTCATTCTGAGCCGGGCTCCTTATCTTCGGGAGGATGAAGTCCAGAGATTCGTGGTCCATCAGCAGGCCGTCACCATTATTATTTGTGTCATTATCTGCCATCTTTGGAGTCTCTTCATCTTCCTCACTTGATCTTAAAGAAAAGGATATAAAAGCTAGATGAGATCTATGGATTGGATCGGGCTAAGAAAATGAAGCTTAAGGGGGTCATCCACCTGAGGGGAACATTCTTAATTAAATGAATGCATTTTGGGCTAAAATTCAATTTTACTGATTTGTGACCACATCAAAGTAGAATGGGCAGGGAAAGAAAAGCATCTGGAAAATGCCAAACGGTGCAATTTTTTTTTTTACTGAACCCCAACTGCATCAATGATTTTTAGCCCAAAGTTCACCATGCATTTAAGGGTAAAACAAAAAAAGTTTTCTTTAAAGGGGAAGGGGTTGATCCTAAAAGACGGATTTTGGTAAGAACTTACCTGTAAAATCCTTTTCAGCGAAGGAAGGAAGAGAGACACAGTCATTACTAGTGGGTAGGCGGAGCCCCAGATAGGATTAACACCTCAGATTAGAAAGCGTGTTGACCGGCCCCTCCAGCTCGGGCTCCTCCTACTCAGCTGTTCAGTCGTACCCAAGCTTAAGGAAGAACAATATCACCAGCGAAGCAACATAACCCCTTCTGAAGGACTTCAGAGAAAAAAACATAAAAGTACAGGTTATGCATGCATTTGACAAAAAAAAAATCACACAGTTCCAGGTACTACTCACTGAACCTGACTACTGCGATAAGCTGGCAATGCTGGAACAGAGCCGTAGCGCGTCGACCTCAGCCCAGATAATCGTTATCAGAGAAGGGTCACGCTGCATCTGTAAATACAACAACACACTTCTGCCAAGGGAGGGAGCTGTGTCTCTCTTCCTTCCTTCGCTGAAAAGGATTTTACAGGTAAGTTCTTACCAAAATCCGTCTTTCAGCAGCAGATGGAAGGAAGAGAGTCACAGTCATTACTAGTGGGACGTCCCAAAGCAGTCCAAAATTAAGGGTGGGAAAAAACCAAAACGAGGCAGAATCCCAACAACCTTGATAAATGCGCAATAGGCGCCAAATACAAGTTAACTAGAACTTGAAACTACAGCCGCCTGTAGGACCCTACGTCCTAAGGCCGCATCAGTGAAATCACTGACGTCCACCTTATAAAAACTTATAAACGTGTGGACGAAAACGCCAGGTCGCCGCTCGGCAGAGCTGAGCTGCCGAGGCCCCTTGATAAAAGGCCCACGAGAAAGCCTCTGCCCTCGTGGAGAGAGCTCGAATCTTAATTGGGCAAGGTTCGCTTTTAAGTCGATAAGCCTCCAAAATGGCCGACCGAATCCAACGAGCTATAGAGTCCTTGGAAGCTCGTTGACCACTCTGACGACCTGCTAGTCACAAACAGATAGTCTGACTACCGAAAACTTTGAGTAACAGACAAATAGAACTTCAAGGCCCGCACTAAATCCAATGTGTGCAAGGCCCGTTCCTTTGCATTCCTTGGGCCCGGGCAAAGCGAGGGCAACACAATATCCTGGTTAACATGAAATTGCGACACCACCTTAGGTAGAAAGTCGCCCTGTAAGCGAAACACTACTCGATCCGGATAAAAATCCAGGAAGGGAGGCGAGCAGGGAAGAGTCGCCAACTCGGAAACCCTTCTCAAAGAGGTGACCGCCTCAAGAAGTAAAGAAAAACTAGCAGAGCCCATAGGCTCAAAAGGCACATAGACAAGGTTAAGCCGCCAAGGGGACACAGAGATCTTCCGCGGCGGAAACTGACGGATTACTCCGTGAAAAAAAGGGAACGCACGTCCCTACGCGAGGCGATATCCTTCCGAAACAGAAAGGATAGAGCAGAAATCTGACCCTTCAGAGTGCTAACTGCCAAACCCTTGTCCAGCCCGTACTGCAGAGAGGCCATTGGGAATGGAAAAAAATCCTCGGGTTCCTTGAAAAACCCGAACACCACGAGAAGAAGGCTTCCCAAGTCTTGTGGTAAATCTTAGAAGTAGCCGAACCTCTGGCAGCTCGCAGAGTGGCAACGACTGCGGCTGAAAAACCTCTACGGGTCAATATTTCGGTCTCAAGAGCCACGTCGTCAAACGCAGAGACATCAAGTCCGGATGACGAAAGGGCCCCTGAGTTAACAGGTCCGGGCGAAGAGGAAGTGGGAATAGAGGTGCCGCCAAAAGCGACACCAGTGTCGAGAACCACGTCCTCCTTGGCCAATCCGGGGCTATCAACATAGCCGGGACTCTCTCCAGTCTGATCCGACACAGCACCAGAGGAGCAAAGATATTGGCGGAAACATAGATTAGCTCGAATTTGGTCCCACGGAGCCACCAGAGCATCCACCGCCACAGCCTTCGGGTCCTTGTACCTGGACATGAAGGTCGGTAACTTGGCATTGAACCTGGATGCCATCAAATCCACTTGGGAAGTTCCCCAACGGGAGCACAGCAGTGCAAAAATCTTTGGATGGAGACTCCATCCTCCGGGATCCATCTTCTCGCGACTGAGGAAGTCCGCCGTGATATTCTGAACCCCTGGAATGTGGACCGCAGAGAAGACTGGCACTCTGGTCTCGGCCCAATCCGAGACACCTCCACCATGAGTCTGGAACTCCTTGTCCCGCCTTGGTGGTTGATATGCGCGACCGCCGTCGCGTTGTCTGTCTGCATTCGGACTGGTAGACCGCTCAAAGGGACCGTCCAGTGTTAAAGGCAAATGAAAATTGCCCTCAATTCCAGGATGTTGATCGGTAGAACAGACTCTTCCGATGACCATACTCCCTGAATCCAGAGATCGTTCCAGACACCTCCCCAGCCCGTCAGGCTGGCATCGGTGGATATGACCGACCACCTCGGAGGAAGGAAAGACTTCCCCAGGGATAACTCTCCTGGACGTAATCACCATCCCAGAGATTCTCGCACCCTGCGAGAGATGATGACACTGCAATCCAGTGAAGCCTGCGAACGATCCCAATGACTCAGAATGAGCCTTTGGAATGAATACTGGGCAAAAAGAAGTGCCTCCATGAACGCCACCATTAAACCTAGAAGGCGCATACACTTCCGAAGAGACATTACTGTCGAAGACTTCATAATCTGTACATGTCGAGGGAGACATGCCCGCTCGTCTGGAGGTAGAGACACCACTGCCCGTACCGTGTCGAAATGCATTCCTAAAAATAGGATAGACTGCGACGGTTCCAGAGACGACTTCTCCCAATTGACCAGTCACCCGAAGTCCTCCAGGAGCTGAAGGATTAGATTGCGAGCCGTCACTGCCTCCTCCTTTGAGGACGCCACAATCGAAAGGTCGTCCAGGTAGGGAAGAATCGTAAGTCCCTGTCTACGAAGAATTGCCATGAGAGGCGCCAGAATCGTTGTAAAAAACTCCGGGGGTTAAGGCCAAGCCGAAAGGCCGAGCCACAAACTGGTGATGGTCCTGACTTATGGCAAAACGAAAGAAACGTTGGTGAGCCCTTCCGACGGGAACATGCAAATAAGCGTCGCGAATGTCGATTGACCAAAAAGACGTTTTGCGACAGGGCTGCCACAACGGAGCGAAGCGACTCCATGCGGAATGTTCGGGTGTGGACATGCTGATTCAAACTTCCAGAATAGGGCGAAATTTGTCCTCCTTTTGGGAACCACAAAGAGGTTGGAATAAAAATCCTCTTCCCCGGTCCTCTGCGGAACCGGTATCACCACACCCTTCTGCAGAAGGGAATCGACCACTCGCAGTAGAGCGGCAAATAGTTTGGCTCTGACGGAATGCGAGATTGACAAAAAACTGTCCGGGGGTCGAGAAAGAAACTCTAAGTAGCCTGCCAACACAACCTGTGTCACCCAGGCGTCCGACACACGGGAAACCCAAGTCGGTTTAAATTGGAGTAAAAAACCCCCCACTCGAGATCGCTCGAGTGAGACCCAGACTTCAGTCCGCCTTAGCGGATATTTTGCCAGCTTCTGTCTTAACAGAAGTTCTGTTTCCAGGGTATGCGGAATTTCTGAGAATTCGCTTTTTTTTTTTTTTTTTTTTTAAAAAGAGAGGGACGACCCAAACCCCCAGAGGGTTGGCCGGATCATCCCCTGAACCGAAAGGATCGCCGACAACTACCGGCACTAGTCCTGCCAGACGCAGAAGTCACAGCTCTGCGCTGCGGTAAAGCGGTTTCTTTGCCATTGCCTTGGCAATCAGCTCCGTGAGGTCAGATTCAAATAGCTGACCACTTTCTAAGCTAAAGATAGCAAACCCTGCTTGGAAACCGCGTTCCACTGTCTAAGCCACAGTGCTCTTCTGACTGTGACTGCCGAGGATTGCGCCCTGGATAGCAGTGACGCAGTATCCTTCAACTTAGAAAGCCCATCTACCTCGATAGAGGGGATCCATCTTGCCACGCCGTCCGTAGACGGTCCAACCGGCTCAGTGCAACTTTACAAGTACACATAGATCCTTAATATTGAATCCATTAACCGTAGGCTTCGCAGATGGATATTGTTGCCATCTCCGTTTTTCTGTTGCAGAATTGCCTTCCCTTTACCAGGAAGATTTGCTAAGCTGGGATAAAGGGACCTTCACTTCAGGAGAAGGGGTCCAATTAACAAACAACTTCCGTAAAAAACGGATACAGTTTGTAAAGCCGTCGCGACCTTCTGAAACATCCGGGCCGACTTACCAGGACGTCTAGTTACCTCCTCCGGTTACTGTAACGCCCTCATGACTCCAATAGAAATCTTAGTACGGCCCATGAGGGAGGCAGAGTGTCCCTGCCGATCCTCCTAGTCCGAAACGGACATCTTCGCTACGTGAGAAGGAAGGCACCGATTTGTGTCGCTTCCTTGAGAGGATCTAGCTGACACCCAATAACCCAGAAGGTCAGACAGGCCATCATAGAAACCAGCGAGGGTCCATTTTGACACCACTGGAACCTCCGACCGCTGCGCATGACGCCGTCGAGGTCTGCGTGCCAGATACGCGAGACTGATCCTGTAGCGGATCTGGGAGACGGTCTCTGACATGTCCTTGCACAGTATATGACAGGTTAAACCTGTCAGTAACTAGAACAGTGTGTTTCTTAAAGAAAAAAAAAAAAACAAACGCTGAAGGGTTAAAGCTCTTAAAGAGAGAGCTACCCCAGCTGTCCCCATTAAGAGTTAACCGCCTAAGAAGGGGTTAAAGTAGCAGACTCCCCACAACCTTGATAATGAAAAGGGTGTGCGAGCCCCAAGTGCCTCTTATAAGGCCGCAGCTGCAGGACAGCTATGCCACACTAACAGAAAAACGTTCCACAAGATCGCTAAAAAATTGCGCTGTTTTGTATATCGCAATGACCGCCAAAGTCATTAAGAGGATCGCTAACCGCTTATGCGATGTTAATGAGATCGCTCAGATTGGCAGCTACTAGCGACATTAAAAATAATCACACAAACGATCGCATTAGTATGCGTCGTTATCAGGATCGTTAGTGGAAACGTATAGTGGCAATAATAATAATAATATCGCAGGCTCCCCACAACCTCTTTATTAATATTGAAAAGAGTGTGTGAGCCCCTTATGCGATAACAGCCGCAGGACCGCGCTATCTGCCACTCAATAGTGCCCCAGACGGCGCCCGCGCTGTGGAGGTGAAGGGGTTAAGCTTCTGCCCGCGAGCTAGAAGCGACTCACCCAGCTGGTAACGGTTTTTGCCGGGAGTGGAGGGGAGCGATGCTAGAACAGTGTGTTTCTCCTCAGCCTGTCAGCAATGGCCGCCGCGCTCTGTCTCCGATGTGCTCCATGTACAGGAGCCAGAAAAGGAGACTGCCATAAAGCGCGCGCTCAGAGCGGCGGGAAATTCAAAAATAAAAAAGCGCGCACTCCTCTCTCCCCTCAGATTCTCCTCAGAGTCACCGGCATGTAAAATGTACAGCGGCTGCCGCAGCAGCCGTTAAATCACTCACACACATCTTTAATAAAAATGTGGAGTACTCACCAGCCGAGCGCCACAGGGACCCCCAGGGGTTTCTGGCGCTGTGCCCATGCTTCCCCCCAGGGCGGGGAACGCAGTGACCCCTGTGCGCGGTTTGCGCCCCCGCCAGGGAAGCCATCCTCATCCCCCCGGGCCGGCAGGGTTCTGCAGGGACCACCATTAGGGTAATACAGATCCGCCAAGGGAGAGGTTGGGGTCCAGCAACGCTGAGACCCCTGAGACCTCTAGACCACATTAGGTGATCCAAGTCTCTTGTCCGATAAAAAATAAAATCTTCTGAGGAGCTGCTTCCAGCAGTGACCATCCTCTGAGACCTCAAATTTTAGACTGAACAGCTGAGTAGGAGGAGCCCGAGCTGGAGGGGCCGGTCAACACGCTTTCTAATCTGAGGTATTGATCCTATCTGGGGCTCCGCCTACCCACTAGTAATGACTGTGGCTCTCTTCCTTCCATCTGCAGCTGAAATGTAGGAGTCCAAAAGCCCCAGAGTAAATAAAGCATTAGTGTGCATGTGAGACCACCACTCCTGATCTATCCACACAGGGGACTTGTTATGACCGGTGGGGGGTGGGCTAAATAGGCAAACACACAGATATTATACAATTATCACCTATCCTGTGTTTTGTTTTTTTTTAGTGGTGTTTTGCGCTCTCCTACTGAAATTAATGGGACTGTGATGCCCATGAGGTCAACAGGACCAAAACATTTTCTAATGCCCTTTAGATGGCTGCCGGCCCTTCTTCTAAGGAGAATAGTCTCCGATCTGTGGCTCTTCAGCCATTGTGGAAGCCGCGGGTAGGAGACCACTGTGTCATGGGTGCATCGCCGCGAGGATCGTCGCGATTGCACATTCTGACTTCTCGCAGCTGAGTTGCTGTTACTTTGTGTTTGGTAATGAGAGAGTTAATTTTACCTAGCTCTTTGCTAAGACTAGGTCCAGCCTCGCCCGGCTGCTTTTGATTATGTTCTAATTAGATTCCTTCATATACCTGTCAGTCTGCTTGTTAGATGCCGGTGAAAGCATTCATGTAGTCTAGCAGACTGGATCGGTTCTGAGAATACTTAAGCTAAGAGCTCCTTAGTTGTTTTTACTCTTACAGCTTATAGTTTATCTCTGAGACCTTAGGTGTTCCTACTGTGTGTGAGTGTTGTATGTAAGACTTTATTTACTTTATTTCTTGTCTTTCTTGTATGTCTTTCTGTTCATTAACCGTTACCTGTTCATTCCCTTTGGTGGTAATCAGGGTCCTTCTTAGGACTAGATTACAGTTGGCAGGGATTGATAGGAGACAGGGTTTACGCTGGTGGCCTGGACCTCTGTACCTTTAACAGTACCTCCAGGTAGAGGGATTAGTTAGGACCCCAGTTTAGGGTCAGCATAGACCCCGGTCACCCTCTAGCCGGAGACAGCGTATAACGGATTCCGTATTGACCCACTGGACATTCTGTCAGGTAATTCTATGTTATCATATATCTATGCGCATGTTATATAGGATGTTGCCCTTTTGATATAGATTACTGTCATCACATATATATATCTGCTATACAGCGTGACACACTGATGACGAGGTTGACGGATCTCCACTGACCACAAGCAAATTGCAGACTTCAGAGCTCCGCTGATCTCGAGCAGAAGGGCAGAGTTAGAGCTCCGCTGATCACGAGCAGAAGTGCAGACTTCAGAGATCCGCTGATCACGAGCAGAAGTGCAGACTTCAGAGCTCCGCTGACCACGAGCAGAAGTACAGATTTCAGAGCTCCAGTGACCATAAGCAGCAGTGCAGACTTCAGAGCTCCAGTGACCACAAGCAGAAGTGCAGATTTCAGAGCTCCAGTGACCACAAGCAGAAATGCAGACTTCAGAGCTTTGGTCACCACGAGCACAAGTACAGACTACAGAGCTCCGCTGGTCACAAGCAGAAGTGCAGACTTCAGAGCTTTGCTGACCACGAGCAAAAGTGCAGACTACAGAGCTTTGCTGACGAGCAGAAGTGCAGACTTCAGAGCTTTGGTCACCACGAGCAGAAGTACAGACTTCAGAGCTCCACTGACCACGAGCAGAAGTGCAGACTACAGAGCTCCACTGACCACGAGCAGAAGTGCAGACTACAGAGCTCCACTGACCACGAGCAGAAGTGCGGACTACAGAGCTCCACTGACCACGAGCAGAAGTGCAGACTACAGAGCTCCACTGACCACGAGCAGAAGTGCAGACTACAGAGCTCCACTGACCACGAGCAGAAGTGCAGACTACAGAGCTCCACTGACCACGAGCAGAAGTGCAGACTACAGAGCTCCACTGACCACGAGCAGAAGTGCAGACTACAGAGCTCCACTGACCATGAGCAGAAGTGCAGACTACAGAGCTCCTCTGGCCACGAGCAGAAGTAGAGTACAGAGCTCCACTGACCACGAGCACAAGTACAGACTACAGAGCTCCTCTGGCCACGAGCAGAAGTGCATACTTCAGAGCTCTGCTGACCATGAGCAGAAATGCAGACTACAGAGCTTTGGTCACCACGAGCAGAAGTACAGACTTCTGAGCTTCACTGACCACGAGAAGAAGTGCAGACTTCAGAGCTCCACTGACCACGAGCAGAAGTGCAGACTACAGAGCTCCTCTGGCCAAGAGCAGAAGTGCAGACTTCAGAGCTCCACTGACCATGAGCAGAAGTGCAGACTTCAGAGCTCCACTGACCACGAGCAGAAGTGCAGACTTCAGAGCTCCACTGACCACGAGCAGAAGTGCAGACTTCAGAGCTCCACTGACCACGAGCAGAAGTGCAGACTTCAGAGCTCCACTGACCACGAGCAGAAGTGCAGACTTCAGAGCTCCACTGACCACCAGAAGAAGTGCAGACTTCAGAGCTCCACTGACCACTAGCAGAAGTGCAGACTACAGAGCTCCTCTGGCCAAGAGCAGAAGTGCAGACTTCAGAGCTCCACTGACCACGAGCAGAAGTGCAGACTACAGAGCTCCTCTGGCCACGAGCAGAAGTGCAGACTTCAGAGCTTTGCTGACAACGAGCAGTAGACTTCTGAGCTTCGCTGACCACCAGCAGTAGAGTTCAGAGCTTTGCTGACCATGAGCAGAACTGCTCGTGGTCAGAGATGCTCTGAAGTCTGCACAAGTGTAGAGCTGCACATCATCCTGTACTTCTTTCCTTAGACTTACGGCAAAGCGGAAGAACAAAGCAAAAAGTTCTATCCAACACAGTAAAAGGCAATGCACAGCGGGATCCTGCAGAGATCTGCATTATTCACCTCCTGAGTGCTCGGAATGAATAATGTGGAAGTAGACGGCAGGGCTCGGACCGCTCTGGGTGCAGCGAGAATTTCTCATTTTCTTAAAAGGCAGTCTCCCCCCTCTCCGCTCCCACTGCACATAATGTGATGTATTCGCATACATATCTGTGTACGGACAGGACACGTCCCTGTGTAACCATGGTGAGAGCTCGCTGGAACGCCGCCGTCCAGCAGCGACCGGCCCCCTTTAATGCAGATGTGAGCACGTAGTGCTGGAAGTGACACGATCTACCCTACAGTAAGACGCCCTCGTGGGTCATGAACGGAGCACAAAAAACCCCTCAGTGCATGGGTGGATGTTGCTGCAGGTTTCACCCTGCGTGCTGCAGTACTGAGCACGATCTGCAGTGAAAATCTGCGCTGAACCTACAATTTCTATATCCATTTTTTTCTCCGTACAGTGTGTGGATTTTGATTTGCTTACTGTACAAACTGCGGCAATTCCACTGTCCGTGCCGCATATATGAGCATACCCTAGAGGAACTTCCATCAGGTCAGTATGTGACCGAGCAGCAGGAGCCCGACAAATGGAGAGCAGTAGAAGGACTCATTCACACATACGATTTTTCCACGTATCAGAAGAACGGGACAATTATTCTGATCGGACTCAGAGTGGTCCGAGTGTCGTCCATTTATCTCGTACGTGGAGAAATAATAAAAAAAAAAAAAAAGTTTCTCAACCTTCTCCTTTCTGACAGTCTGTGAAAATTGGATGCCATCCGAGTGCAGTTCGCTTTTTTTTTTCCCCGCACCCATGGACTCACGCAGCTGATGTTGATCCTACCCTCGGCTCAAAATCAGACGTGTCTCAGCAATTGTCCGTGGTCCTCCTGGTCCTCACAAAATCATGGGCATGTGAACTGCACCATCGATTATGACAGGTACGAGAGAAATCCATGAAAAACACAGATGGCACTCGAATGTGAAAACCTAAGCAGGGAAAAGACAGAAGACGCTCGGTGCAAGAATGGTGTATGGCCCCTTTATTTTCCCCTAGATATACCCTACATGTACCCTGCCTGTAGTAGGGGTCTCTCACTATTCCTGTTTCGGCCATACACCATCTGGTATTCCTGGTGTCACATTAGTGCTGGGGCTCATTAGGGTCATCATTGCTGATGGGGGCGCCATATTGTTGATACTAGGGTGCCAATCTCTGGGGACGAGGGTATATCTAGGGGCACATCGGCCCGTGCCGCCGGTTTTGGATTGTCCATTTATAGACATTTTTTTCTCCTTTGGGCCCGATCTCTGATTCTTATTTTATCAGTAATATCTCTTCAGTGTTGGTTTTAATATGTTCAATAAAATTCTATTATTTTAGGAGTTTATTTTGCTTGTTTTATTTTTTCTTTCTTAGATTTTTTTTTTTTGATGTCTGATCCACAGAACAGATGACAACAGGACCTGTTCTGAGTCTCACAAACAGTGTTGCGTGTATGGATCAAAGAAACTCTATAGGTCAGTGTGCAGCCCGAGAAAAAACAAAACATATCACCCGGATGTGTCATTGTTACCTTATCTGTGACCTATTGATTGAAATCTCCATTTCTGTGGTTAGGAGTCCAGTGGGCGGTCCTACTAACTGATTGGCGGTCTTTACTGCATGGCTGTGCATACTGAGAGTTGCCAATCACTGAGCAAAACCGCCCACTGGACTTCTAACTTTTGCTCTCTCTCATGTTATAAGTCCAGTGGGCGGTTCTGCTCAGTGATTGGCAACTTTGTCGGTATGCACAGTCATGCAATAAAGACTGCCAGTCAGTTAGTAGGACCACCCACTCGACTTGTAACACGAGAGGCGGTCTATCCTGCATGACTGTGCATACCGACAGTTACCAATCACTGAGCAGAACCGCCTACTGGACTTCTAACACCTGGAAAATAGGGATTTTTGTGTACTCGCCGTAAAATCCTTTTCTTCGAGACGCTTATTGGGGGACACAGCCCATGGTCTGTGTCCCCCAATGAGGCGAAGGAGAAATAGGGATTTTTGTGTACTCACCGTAAAATCCTTTTCTCCGAGACGCTCATTGGGGGACACAGACCGTGGTCTGTGTCCCCCAATGAGGCGAAGGAGAAAAGAAAAGTTAGGAGTCCAAGGGCTGGTCGGTACTGTAATAGTGTGGCCCATCTTGAATGACTGTGCAAACAGATATCTGTCACTTAGCTGTACGACTTACCAGAATCCTTATAGCAGTAAGTGGCTTTTTCTGAGGTTAAGAGTCCAATGGACGGTCCTTCTAGCTGATCGTCAGTCATTCCTACATGATTATGAATACACACAACTGTCAATCACTGAGTAGGACCACCCATCGGACTCCTGACCCCAGAAAGAGTCCTGGACTCCTTTACTCTTTCTGATGTTAGGAGTGCAGTAGGAAGCACTCTGCTCAGTGATTGGCAACTACAGTATCTCAGCATGCAGTCATGCGGAGAGACTGTCAATCTGATAGTAGGCCCGCCCACTTGACTCCTAACCCCATTAAGAGCAAGGATTTCAGTCAATCGGTAACAAGTCATACCGTTTCCCACTAACCTATATATAGATCTGCTCAGCTCCTCCTGCTCTGTAACATACTGATCTCTAATTGGGCGGCATGTTCAGCGTGAAAGGTTCCCCTTTAAGGTCTTTGTTATTTTTTGCGATTTTTTTTTTTAATTTTTGCTTTCACAGTGATTGTTATTTTTCCTTTTATGCAAAAATGTACAGTCATATTTATATTCAAGGGCTTGTTTTTTTACATTAGCAATATTTAACGTCACATTTTGGGGGTTTATATAATGTATTAGAAAACTTTTTGGAAAGAGTTAATGGGAAATCACAGCAAATCTGCTATTATTCTATTTCAGAAACTGATCCTTTTCACTGCAGCGCCACCGCAGGGGAGGCTTGCACATTCATCACGAAAAAGGGATTGTCTGAGTGGTGGACCACCCCTTTAAATTAAAGGGGTTGTCCATCTTTCCCCCAAAAAGTTTTCAAAAGACAGAGATTAATCACTGGCTCTAAGCCTCGCCTTTCCAGCGTTGACCACTTTTGTGGTCTCCATCCGGACAGGAAGCCATGATGGTCTACAGTGGTCAGGCGGCTAAAACAGGACGTCATCACCTCTTGTACCACTTTTAGTGGAGCTCTCTTGAGACATCACCGGAGGACAGAGAGTTAAGCAAAGAGAAGACTTGTTCTTATGTCCTACAAAAGTCCTAAAAGTAAGAACTGTATGATGAACTTGGATGTCCCCGGGACATTTTAGCTCAGGTACAAGTCTCAGTATTTAATTTCAAAGCTTGGTAAATATTAAATTGTACCCGTCTTGTTGTCCTTGGCTCAGTTTCCCGGTAATTCTGCTCTGCCAGGAAAATGTTTTCATCATCTCCAGCTGAAGACCCTCCAGTTCTTGCCCATTGGAGCAGGACCCCAGAGGCGTCTCCATCTCCGGTTCTAGAGTCGGCTCACGTAGGCGACTGGGTCCATCCGATGAGATCAAGACCTTCAAGATGTCAGAAAATGGGACAAAAGTGAAAAAAAAAAAAAAAAAAATCCAAATCTAATATTACACCCCTCTCCTCCCCATTTATCCTTTGTACTGCCACATTTGAGTTTGGGATTCGGTTTTGGGAGAGTCATTGTAAAAAAAAAAAAGGAAATAGCATAGAGCAGACCTGGAGAGGGTTCAAAAGTGGGTGACAAGATTAAGTCTTGGGCTAATGTGAGGCGGGAAAAATAAAATTTGAATTAAAAAAAATAAAAAGATATAAAAAAAAGAAACCTTAGAGGTGAACTAAATCATATGTATAATAAATATAGGTCTGGTCACTACAAAGAAAGCGACATTGATTACACGTGGAGGAAAAGCATGTCACAACACTTGTGTAGGAAGGGTTCTTTACAGTTAGAGCACTATGGAATGTGGAATCTCAAGAGGTAGTAATGCCAGGCATAACTGCAGCATTCAATAAAGAGCCAGAGGTTCATAGAAATGGTACAGAGAGCCACCGTATGTACAGTCATGGCCAAAAGTTTTGAGAATGACACAAATATTAATTTTTACAAAGTCTACTGCTTCACTTTTTCTAATGGCAATTTGCATATACTCCAGAATGTTATAAAGAGTGATCAGCTTAACAGCAATTACTTGCAAAGTCAATATTTGGCTAGAAAATGAACTTTATCCCCCAAAACACATTTCAACATCATTGCAGCCCTGCCTTAAAAGGACCAGCTAACCTCTTTTCAGTGATTGCTCCATTAACACAGGTGTGGGTGTTGATGAGGACATGGCTGGAGATCAATCTGTCATGATTAAGTAAGAATGACACCACTGGACACTTTAAAAGGAGGCTGGTGCTTGGCATCATTGTTTCTCTTCTGTTAACCATGGTTATCTCTAAAGAAACACGTGCAGTCATCATTGCAATGCACAAAAATGGCCTAACAGGGAAGAGTATCGCAGCTAGAAAGATTGCACCTCAGTCAACAATCTATCGCATCATCAAGAACTTCAAGGAGAGAGGTTCCATTGTTGCCAAAAAGGCTCCAGGGCGCCCAAGAAAGACCAGCAAGCGCCAGAACCGTCTCTTAAAAGTGTTTCAGCTGCGGGATCGGGCTACCAGCAGTGCAGAGCTTGCTCAGGAATGGCAGCAGGCAGGTGTGAGTTCATCTGCACGCACTGTGAGGCAGAGACCCTTGGAGCAAGGCCTGGTCTCAAGGAGGGCAGCAAAGAAGCTACTTCTCTCCAGAAAAAAACATCATGGAAAGACTGATATTCTGCAAAAGGTACAGGCAGTGCACTGCTGAGGACTGGGGTAAAGTTATTTTTTCTGATGAATCCCCTTTTCGATTGTTTGGGACATCAGGAAAACGCCTCATTCGGAGAAGACAAGGTGAGCGCTACCACCAGTCTTGTCTCATGCCAACTGTTAAGCATCCTGAAACCATTCATGTGTGGGGTTGCTTCTCAGCCAAGGGAATCGGCTCTCTCACAGTCTTGCCTAAAAACACAGCCATGAATAAAGAATGGTACCAGAATGTCCTCCAAGAGCAACTTCTCCCAACCCTCCAAGAACAGTTTGGCGATCAACAATGCCTTTTCCAGCATGATGGAGCACCTTGCCATAAAGCAAAGGTGATAACTAAATGGCTCAGGGAACAAAACATAGAGATTTTGGGTCCATGGCCTGGAAACTCCCCAGATCTTAATCCCATTGAGAACTTGTGGTCAATCATCAAGAGACGGGTGGACAAACAAAAACCTAAAAATTCTGACAAAATGAAAGCATTGATTGTGCAAGAATGGTCTGCTATCAGTCAGGACAGGATTTGGTCCAGAAGTTGATTGAGAGCATGCCAGGGAGAATTGCAGAGGTCCTGAAGAAGAAGGGTCAACACTGCAAATATTGACTTGCTGCATTAACTCATTCTAACTGTCAATATAAGCTTTTGTTACTCATATGTTTGCAATTATATTTCTGTCTGTGATAAAAACATCTGTCAAACACACACATAAAAACCCAGAGGGCAGCAGATCATGTGAAAATATAATATTTGTGTCATTCTCAAAACTTTTGGCCATGACTGTAAAACCCACTCAGTTTTGGCTCCTGCAGCAACCAGATGCCTCACAGGCATGTCTGATCTAGATTGTGATATTTGCGGGCTTTTTACAGACTCAGACTCCTAAAATATATAATACATTGGGTACAGTAGAACAAGGCAGGATGTGCTGAAGATTTTTTCATAATAATTTGGGAAAGTTCTGAAATGTCCTATAAATGTCTGTTCTGACCCTGATCTCAGCTTTTTGTTGAGGGGAATCTGTGCTGCACTTTATGTACATGCTCAGTAGTGAACCAAGTATGAGGAAGTCGAAGTCAGGAATCTGAGTTAGGGAAATTGAGGAGTCGGAGGTTTGGCTTACTGACTCCACAGCCCTGGTGGGGGGCTATCATACAGTGTGTAGGGGACTGTGGGGTCATGACACTGTGCAGTGGCCATCATATCATATGTGTGGGGAACTGGGAGGGCAGCATACTGTGCGGAGAGAGGAGAACTGTGGGGACAACATACTGTGTGTGGAGGGGAGAACTGTGTGGACAACATACTGTGTGGGGAGGGGAGAACTGTGGGGACAACATACTGTGTGTGGAGGGGAGAACTGTGTGGACAACATACTGTGTGGGGAGGGGAGAACTGTGGGGATAACATACTGTGTGGGGAGGGGAGAACTGTGGGGACAACATACTGTGTGGGGAGGGGAGAACTGTGGGGACAACATACTGTGTGGGGAGGGGAGAACTGTGGGGACAACATACTGTGTGGGGAGAAGAGAACTGTGGGGACAACATACTGTGTGGGGAGGGGAGAACTGTGGGGACAACATACTGTGTGGGGAGAAGAGAACTGTGGGGACAACATACTGTGCGCGGAGGGGAAAACTGTGGGGACAACATGCTGTGCGGGGAGGGGAGAACTGTGGGGACAACATACTGTGCGGGAGGGGAGAACTGTGGGGACAACATACTGTGCGGGGAGGGGAGAACTGTGGGGACAACATACTGTGCGGGGAGGGGAGAACTGTGGGGACAACATACTGTGAGGGGAGGGGAGAACTGTGGGGACAACATACTGTGCGGGGAGAGGAGAACTGTGGGGACAACATACTGTGTGGGGAGGGGAGAACTGTGGGGACAACATACTGTGTGGGGAGGGGAGAACTGTGGGGACAACATACTGTGTGGGGAGGGGAGAACTGTGGGGACAACATACTGTGTGGGGAGGGGAGAACTGTGGGGACAACATACTGTGTGGGGAGGGGAGAACTGTGGGGACAACATACTGTGTGGGGAGGGGAGAACTGTGGGGACAACATACTGTGTGGGGAGGGGAGAACTGTGGAGACAATACACTATGTGGAGAAAGAACAACTATGGTGACAACATACTGTGTGGGGAAAGACCTGTGGGCACAACATACTTGTGTTGGGGCACTGTAAGGGTATCACACTGTGTTGGCAGTTGTCATGGCGTTACACTGTGTTGGGGGCACAGTGGGTTAATCATACTGTCTGTAGGGAGGTATTTTTGGGTCATCATATTCTGTGAAGACCATAAAAATGTTATTGTAGAGGGTGAGAACAGCAAAAGGCTCTAAAAGGGGCAAAAAATTTCTATTTCTACTGCAATATATGTCGCTCTCTTTGCATTAGTTCTGTGATTACGCCTATGCACTGTGACTCAGTCTACTCTACCAAATATATATGTTTTTTTTTACAGTGGGAATGACTTTTGCCTTCGCGCCCCTTAATTTCTATTTTAGAGGAGTCTGGGTCCCAGCGACTTATGTTCCCTATTCTCTCTTGGTTGAAAGACCAAGACAAGGAGGAGTGAAATGGAGTGGCTACTCTCACCGGTGCCCGGCCGCTCCATTCATCTTCACCAGTGACATACACTTTAGATGGAGCGTCACCTGCTGCTTCTCTTAACTCCTGGCTGTGGTCATCCGGCGAGCGGAGAAGAAAGGACATAATTCCTCAGTTCTAGAGGACTCCTATCCAAGGGAATAGGCGACCATTTCACAGACTCTTTAAGGGTAAGAACATGAGCATCTTCCTAACGAACTCTGCGGCCAAACAAGTCTCACTTCTGTAGATGATCCTCGATGTAATAAGACGTATTCAGTACAAGTCAGCGCTGTCCGTCCATTCTCAGTGAAAATTTATAATCAGCAAAAAAAAAAAAAAACTTTTGGAAAAGCTTCACACAGAGATGAAAGTATCCGTCCCGGCACCTGCCAATGAGCGTCCTGAAGACGTCTCCATTCAGCCGAACAAGTGACACTCGGTCATTTATCACCACTGTCGGTTTTTATGGCCTGATAGATAAAACTGGTACTTTGTAAGCTTCCCAGCAGTGCTGCAGAGGGATGAATGTGGAATTACATTGGAGGCGAGACAGCGCAGGGACGGCGAGGGGTGGTGGGGGGAAACAAAGCTTCTCTGGATGTGGGATACGACTCTCCGGGCATCAAAGCACGATACACTATTGTTAGGTTTATGTTGGCACGGCGGCTGCATGTAGCCCAATTACAGCCCTGTTTTCCCTCCGTAATTGGCAGCTCTGTCTTCTTGCTCACGGTTTCAGAATGAGATCGGAGAAGCAGGCCGGAGATGTAAACCTTTGACTGCAGAGTTTGTGCAAGACCGTATTCGATAAATAAAGGGGGGAGCGGAGGGAAAGCAAAAAAAATAAATGAATGAAAATAAAAAATGGCAAGAAAAAGTAGAAAATAGAAAAGTTCACTTTTTCTCCAAAAATAGCGCCTCTCTTTTCCATGGGCAGTGTCTGGTATTGCAACTGAGCCCATCTGAGTTGTAGTTAGACTGGTAAAGATTGGCGTGTTCCTAAAGATCCAACTTGCACGTGATCCAGAAGTCCCCCTTTGCCAAATGCTATCCCCTTATTTAGGGAGAAATGTGGAATTACATAATGGCTATTCCAAATTATGTAGCAGCCCTCACCCCCAGCGGCAATCCTCAACACTCGCGGCAAAACTCAACACTCGCGGCTGCTTTTGCTTTTTTAAGAGTCCAAATTAGACATATGTACAGAGGAGGCTTCTAGTTTTCAGCGACTTTCCAATTCACTTTTTTTGTTTTAATCCCACAACATTTAAGATCTCAATTTGCAGTCAGAAAATAAAAACCATTATACAGGTGCTTCTCACAAAATTAGAATATCATCAAAAAGTTAATTTATTTCAGTTCTTCAATACAAAAAGTGAAACTCATATATTATATAGAGTCATTACACACAGAGTGATCTATTTCACGTGTTATTTCTGTTAATGTTGATGATTATGGCTTACAGCCAATGAAAACCCTAAAGTCATTATCTCACTAAATTAGAATACTTTATATCACCAGCTTAAAAAATGATTTTAAAATCCAAAATGTTGCCCTACTGAAATGTATGTTCAGTAAATGCACTCAATACTTGGTCGGGGATCCTTCCTTTTGCATCAATTACTGCATCAATGTGACGTGGCATGGAGGCGATCAGCCTGTGGCACTGCTGAGGGGTTATGGAAGCCCAGGTTGCTTTGATAGAAGCCTTCAGCTCGTCTGCATTGTTGGGTCTGGGGTCTCTCATCTTCCTCTTGACAATACTCCATAGATTCTCTATGGGGTTAAGGTCAGGCGAGTTTGCTGCCAATCAAGCACAGAGATACTGTTGTTTATAAACCAGGTATTGGTACTTTTGACAGTGTGGACAGGCGCCAAGTCCTGCTGGAGAATGATATTTCCATCTCCAAAAAGCTTGTCAGCAAAGGGAAGCATGAAGTGCTCTAAAATTTCCTGGTAGACGGCTGCGCTGACTTTAGTCTTGATAAGACACAGTGGACCTACACCAGCAGATGACATGGCTCCCCAAACCATCACTGATTGTGGAAACTTCACACTAGACCTCAAGCAGCTTGGATTGTGGTCTCTCCACTCTTCCTCCAGACTCTGGGACCTTGATTTCCAAGGTCTAGTGTGAAGTCTCCACCATCAGTGATGGTTTGGGGAGCCATGTCATCTGCTGGTGTAGGTCCACTGTGTTGTATCAAGACCAAAGTCAGCGCAGCCGTCTAGCAGGAAAATTTAGAGCACTTCATGCTTCCCTCTGCCGACAAGCTTTTTGGAGATGGACATTTCATTCTCCAGCAGGACTTGGCACCTGTCCACACTGCCAAAAGTACCAATACCTGGTTTACAAACAACAGTATCACTGTGCTTGATTGGCCGCAAACTCGCCTGACCTTAACCCCCATAGAGAATCTATGGAGTATTGTCAAGAGGAAAATGAGAAACACCAGAGCCAACAATGCAGACGAGCTGAAGGCTGCTATCAAAGCAACCTGGGCTTCCATAACCCCTCAGCAGTGCCACAGGCTGATCGCCTTCATGCCACGCCGCATTGATGCAGTAATTGATGCAAAAGGAGCCCCGACCAAGTACTGAGTGCATTTACTGATCATACATTTGAGTAGGACGACATTTCGGATTTTAAAATAATTTTTCAAGCTGGTGTTATAAAGTATTCTAATTTACTGAGATAATGACTTTTGGGTTTTGATTGGCTGTAAGCCATAATCATCAACATTAACAGAAATAAACACGTGAAATAGATCACTCTGTGTGTAATGACTCTATACAATATATGAGTTTCACTATTTGTATTGAAGAACTGAAATAAATTAACTTTTTGATGATATTGTAATTTTGTGAGATGCACCTGTAAATCAGAATGGGTCTTGCTTAGCGCAGGTAAAATGTATGAAAGACTGAGTCTGGCCTGTTTAGCTCACAGAGGATTGTCTAGACTGGAAGCAACAGCTGTGAGTAGTAGTGGACCCGTACGGGTCTTCAGTGTCCGGATGTGCACACAAAGAATCCCATTCACCAGCAACAAACACAGATCTTCAAAATATTGAGAAATTAAAACACAAAGTATATCAGAGAGCTGCAGGACTTGTCACTGATGATCACCCATTGTAGGAATCAATATGTCTTTGTGTGGTGCTTGACTCCCTGCACCCCCACCATTCAGTTGATTGACGGTTCATTCCCACTTTACAATGGCACATTCCTTCTGGACGATTTTTACGAAAAGGAATAGAAAATTCCTTAAAGAGCGAAACTAATATTGTCCATATGCATCCAGGAGGAATCTTCTTCCGCCTCTAGTGATTGAGAACGTAAGACAAATGTGTGAAAAAGGGCCAAATCTTAAGGAGGACCAGGCACCAGGTCATTAATGACCAGTTTTGGCTTTTATTTTATTTCTACTTCCTCCGAGTATTCTGTTTTTTTTTCTTTTTTAATATCCAACATATCGTTCCAGAGGTATGACCTTTTCAATTTAGTGCTAATTTGCATTGTGTTACAAGTGGGCGTTGCTCAAAGGATCCTCGGGGGCGTGTCCTTAGACCATAAAAATGAGCACTAAACAAAAAACTAATAAAAAAATGCTCACTGGAGCAGTGGGAATAAAATAAAAGCTAAATCTGAACACTTCTGACCTGGATTGGTGTCACGCGGTCTTATGATATGTGTACGATGTCAGTAAACTATTCTTAAAAGAACAACACTCTATACAACATATAGATTAGCAACATCAGCATGTAAATATAGAATAGATTTACCTGACACGATATCCGTTGAACTCAGGGTTAATCTTGAGGACTTGATACACTGTCACAGGAAAGAGGAGGACCGGGGGTCTAACCTGACCCTAAACTGGGGTCCTAACTAATCCCTCACCTTGGAGGTACTGATAATGGTTCAGAGGTCCAAGTCTCCAGCCTAACCCTGTCTCCTATCAGTCCCTGAACCCTGTAATCAGTCCTAAGAAGGATTCTGATTACCACCAAAGGGATATGGGCTGATCTCTGCTAAATACACAGATTAGACATATAAGACAGACTGGAGAAAACACAGACTTGCATACACACTCAAACACAGAAGGAACATAAATGATCTGGGATATTAAACTCTAAGCAAGGTGAGCTTAAAACAACTAAGGAGCTCTTTAACTTAAGTCTATACAGATACAATCCTATCTGTGGTCTGCATGAAGAATTTCACTGGCAACTCCCAACACAGACAACCAGAGATTTAAAGGAAACCAATCAACAAATAATTAATTGCAGCCGGGAGAAAACTGCACCCAGTCCCAGAACTGAGCACAGACAGAATTAACTCCCTAACTGCCAAACACAAAGAAACAGCAACTCAGCTGTGAGAAGTCAGAATGTGCAACCGCGACGATCTTCGTGGCGATGCACACATGACAGTACCCCCCCTTCTACGAGGGGCCTCCGGACCCTCAGGGCCAGGTTTGCCCGGGTGAGTTCTGTGGAAGGTCCGCACCAAACGATCTGCGTTAATGTCAGACGCAGGAACCCACGTCCTCTCCTCTGGACCATACCCCTTCCAATGCACCAAGTACTGAAGGGACCGGCGATTCAGACGTGAGTCAATGATCTTTGACACTTGAAACTCCAAGTTACCATTGACCACCACTGGAGGAGGAGGTAGAGGTGATGGTATGACTGGTGCCACGTACCTCTTAAGTAATGACTTGTGGAACACATTATGAATTTTAAACGTAGGAGGGAGGTCCAGACGAAATGCCACAGGATTAATTATGGAACTGATCCTGTACGGCCCGATGAATCTGGGGCCCAGCTTCCAGGAGGGAACTTTAAGTTTTATATTCCTGGTAGACAACCATACCAGATCGTTCACATTAAGATCTGGACCAGAAACTCTCCTCCTATCAGCCATACGTTTATAACGGTTCCCCATAGCACTCAGATTATTCAATACACCTCTCCACACTGAAGCAAGTGACGACGAGAAACGCTCCTCCTCAGGAACCCCAGAAGGGCCCCCCCCATTGAATGTACAAAACTGGGGATGAAAACCATATGCCCCAAAAAACGGGGACTTACCAGTGGACTCGCTCCGCCTGTTGTTAAGAGCGAACTCTGCCAGAGGCAAGAAAGAAGACCAGTCCTCCTGGTTCTCTGAGACAAAACACCGAAGATAAGTCTCTAGGCTTTGATTCAGACGCTCTGTCTGACCATTGGTCTGCGGATGAAAAGCCGAGGAAAATGACAATTGCATCCCCCGACGTAAACAAAATGCCCTCCAAAACTTGGACACAAACTGAGACCCCCTATCTGACACCACATCAGAAGGCAACCCATGAAGTCTCACAATCTCCCCAATGAACACCTGCGCCAGAGTTTTAGCATTAGGGAGGGCAGGAAGAGCAATGAAATGTGCCATCTTACTGAACCTGTCAACAACCACCAGTATGACAGTCTTCCCTGACGACTGAGGAAGGTCCGTGATGAAGTCCATAGACAAATGAGTCCATGGACGCTCCGGAAGTTTCAAGGGTAAGAGGGTCCCAGACGGACGGGTATGAGGGGTCTTAGAGCGAGCACAAACCCCACAGGACGCGACAAAAGTTAAAACATCTTTATTAACGTTAGGCCACCAAAACCGGCGAGAAAGGAGATCTAAAGTAGCCTTACTCCCTGGATGTCCTGCTAAAGCAGAATTATGATGTGCCTCAATAACCTTTTGTCTCAACTGATTTGGGACAAACAGTCTCCCTGGAGGTCCTGCAGGGGCGTCCCCCTGAGCCTCTAACACCTCCTCCTCAAGCTCAGAACATACAGCCGACACTACCACCCCCTCCTGAAGGATAGGAATCGGGTCATCCATTTTCCCGGCCCCTGGGAAACTGCGAGACAAGGCATCCGCCTTAACATTCTTAGATCCAGGGCGATAAGTGACAACAAAATTAAACCTGGTAAAAAACAACGACCATCGAGCTTGTCTGGAATTCAGACGCTTAGCAGATTCCAAATACAGCAGGTTCTTGTGATCAGTAATGACGGTGACCGGGTGGACTGCCCCCTCCAAAAAGTGACGCCATTCTTCAAAAGCCAACTTAATGGCCAAAAGTTCCCTATTGCCGATATCATAATTCCTTTCGGCGGACGACAATTTTTTAGAAAAGAAAGCGCACGGATGCCATTTACCAGGGGACGGACCCTGGGACAATATTGCACCCACCCCTACAACGAACGGCTGTGATGCATCTGGTTGGATGAGAACGGGTGCCGAAGCAAAACATTTTTTCAAAGAGAAAAAAGCTTGGCAAGCTTTGTCCGACCATTTAGAAAAATCCATCCCTTTTCTTGTCATGTCAGTGAGAGGTTTGACAACAGATGAGAAATTACAAATAAATTTCCGGTAGTAGTTAGCAAACCCCAGAAAACGCTGCAGAGCCTTAAGATCCTCTGGCTGATCCCATTCAAGCACTGCTCTCACCTTTTCAGGGTCCATACGGAAACCGGAGGCTGACACCAAGAAACCCAAAAACTGAAGTTCCTGTACGGCGAATACACACTTTTCCAGTTTGGCGTATAGTTTATTGTCTCGCAAGATCTGCAACACCTGTCTCACATGCTCCTGGTGAGACACAAGATCTGGTGAGTAAATTAAAATGTCATCCAAATATACGACCACAAACAGCCCCACCAGATGACGAAAAATGTCATTAACAAAATGTTGGAATACTGCTGGTGCAGTAGTCAGACCAAAAGGCATGACAAGGTTCTCATAATGTCCCTCCGGCGTGTTAAACGCCGTTTTCCACTCATCCCCCTCTTTTATCCTAATCAGATTATACGCCCCCCTGAGATCCAATTTAGAGAACCATTTGGCGCCAACAATTTGATTGAAGAGATCAGGAATCAGAGGGAGTGGATACGGATCTCGAACAGTAATCCGATTAAGTTCGCGGAAATCCAAGCAAGGGCGTAGGCCTCCATCTTTTTTCTTCACAAAGAAGAACCCCGCGGCCACTGGGGAAGATGAAGGTCTAATATGCCCTTTGGCCAGACTTTCCGAAATATAATCTTTCATAGCCTGCCTCTCAGGACCAGAAAGGTTATATAACCTAGCTTTAGGTAACTTAGCATCAGGAAGTAAATTAATAGAGCAGTCATACACGCGATGAGGAGGCAACTCCTGACACCCCTCCTCAGAGAAAACATCCCCAAAATCCTCCAAAAAAGGAGGCAAAGTACTAGGCACGACCGCACTGATGACGGTGTTCATGCAGTTACTTTTGCAAAACTCCCCCCATTGGCTTATATCTCTGGACTGCCAATTAATCACAGGGTTATGTTTAACCAACCAAGGAAGTCCCAACACAATAGGAGTAGGTAGACCCTCCAACACATAACAAGATAATAGTTCCCTATGTATTGCCCCTACCCGAAGGTCAATGTTATGAATCTCATGAACAAAGCTACCTTGGCCGAGAGGCCTGGCGTCAATGGAGAATATAGGGATCGGTTTGACCAATACACTCAGATGCATACCTTGAGCCTGAGCAAACTGAGCGTCAACCAGATTAGCCCCGGACCCACTATCAAGAAGAACAGAAAATCTCTCCACTCTCGTACCAACCACCACCTCCACTGGTACAAGGAACTGAGAAGAACTAGCGGACGAAATACATACTCCCAGGTTGTCGTCCACCACACAACCTGGGATTAACAGTTTTCCGGCGACTTTTTGCTCAACAAGGCACGGGATGGACATCCCCCAACAAAATGTCCCTCTTTCCCGCAGAAGAAACACCTTCTAGTCCTGCGGCGTACCGCCAATCCCCTCCTACGAAATGATGTCCCTCCCAACTGCATAGGCTCCTCCGAACAGACAAGGGGAACCTCAACATAAGGGACTTTAGTGGTAGGTGGAGAAACAACAGGGGCGGAGTTACCTCGCACCTCTCCCGGAGCCGTCTATCAGTACGGATAGCTAGGGCCATAGCAGCCTCCAGTGATGGAGGAGAATCATACTGAGCCAAAACGTCCTTTAATTTGTCAGAAAGCCCATGACAAAACTGGCTCCTAAGAGCTGGGTCATTCCACTGAGTATCTGTGGCCCATCTACGGAACTCAGAAGCAAATTCCTCCGCCGGACGATCTCCCTGCTGTATCTTACGTAATTTTGTCTCAGCAAGAGAGACCCGATCTGGGTCATCATATACCAAACCCAGGGCAGTAAAAAATCGATCTACTGACTGTAGAGCCGGGGATCCCGGAGGAAGGGAGAAGGCCCAGGATTGAGGGTCCCCTTGTAGGAGCGAGATAACAATTCCCACTCTCTGCTCTTCACTCCCTGATGATCGAGGCCGAAGCCGAAAATACAATTTACATGCTTCCCTGAAGGTAAAAAATTTGTCTCGCCCACCAGTGAACCTGTCCGGGAGAGCTACTTTAGGTTCAAATCTGGTTTGCTCCGAGGGAGACAAAACTTTGGACTTAATGTCCGTCAGCTCCATGGATAATCCCTGCAACTGCAGAGCCAGCTGGGCTACTGGATCCATGGCAACTGGGAATAATTTTATAGGCCAGTGAAAATGTCACGCGGTCTTATGATATGTGTACGATGTCAGTAAACTATTCTTAAAAGAACAACACTCTATACAACATATAGATTAGCAACATCAGCATGTAAATATAGAATAGATTTACCTGACACGATATCCGTTGAACTCAGGGTTAATCTTGAGGACTTGATACACTGTCACAGGAAAGAGGAGGACCGGGGGTCTAACCTGACCCTAAACTGGGGTCCTAACTAATCCCTCACCTTGGAGGTACTGATAATGGTTCAGAGGTCCAAGTCTCCAGCCTAACCCTGTCTCCTATCAGTCCCTGAACCCTGTAATCAGTCCTAAGAAGGATTCTGATTACCACCAAAGGGATATGGGCTGATCTCTGCTAAATACACAGATTAGACATATAAGACAGACTGGAGAAAACACAGACTTGCATACACACTCAAACACAGAAGGAACATAAATGATCTGGGATATTAAACTCTAAGCAAGGTGAGCTTAAAACAACTAAGGAGCTCTTTAACTTAAGTCTATACAGATACAATCCTATCTGTGGTCTGCATGAAGAATTTCACTGGCAACTCCCAACACAGACAACCAGAGATTTAAAGGAAACCAATCAACAAATAATTAATTGCAGCCGGGAGAAAACTGCACCCAGTCCCAGAACTGAGCACAGACAGAATTAACTCCCTAACTGCCAAACACAAAGAAACAGCAACTCAGCTGTGAGAAGTCAGAATGTGCAACCGCGACGATCTTCGTGGCGATGCACACATGACAATTGGTCTCTGGAGGGCAGGAAGACCCAGCAGAAAAAAAAACCTCCTCCACAGCTTTGTCTAATGTAAACTATATAAACAAGGTCCCATTGGCTCTTTACGTCTCCTCACTCCCTCAGTCTTTTTTTTTTTTCCCCTCTGATGGACTTTTGTACATCTGTCTTGATCGGGGTGTGCACCTTTTAATAAATTTGGAGCATCTTTAAGCGCCGAGATAAGAAAATGTAAGACTGGCGTATATTTCTGTCTTAATTTATGATACTTTGGTGCCATAAATTAGGATGAATTTATCAGCCATGCGTACACTACACCCATCTTGCCATGCACCCGTCACTTCGCAAAAAGTTGTTTAAAAAAAAAAAAAAGCGCCAAAAATTGCAGAATTTTCACGCAACTCCCAAGCTGCACAGAAATTTTGCAACGTTTCAAATAGTGTTACGTCAGATATCTGTCACAAACTGGATGAATAATCATCTTTATGACAGTATAGTTAAATGCTTTCTTTGCATTCGGCTATTCCTCCTGACAAAGCGCGAATACATCGACAACCGTAAGTTACCATTCCCCCTGCTGATAGGATGCGTCTTCCCACCTGCCGATGCACATTCCCATGCTCTTTCATGTCCAACTCTCGCTCCAGTCTGGAGACTTTTCGGCTTATGGTTGCTATGGTAACATCCTTCCGATGCAGGCGTTCAGTCAGGTCTGAGACGTCCGCCTGCAGCCGTTCAAGGCCGATGTCTCTGATCTCTTTTATGAAGAAATTTTTTTCAACCTTTAAAAAAAACAAAAACAAAAGACAACAATTAATGAAAAAAACACAACTCAAAAAAGGAACCTGCCTGATCGGACAGCAGCATAAAGTACTGACCCCGATTCCATCCATGGGTCTCTTACTGGGTGGTCGCACCGTATGAGTCACTGGGTCCAATACATTACTGCACTCGGGAGTCTTTTTTTTTCTTTTTGGCGTTTTAACCCTTTTTTGATTTTTTTTCGGCAGTTTGAGGTTTCCAGTTGTTTCCTAATTCATCAATAGTGACTTTTTTTTTTTAGAAAAAAAAGTGGTTACATTTTTGCGCAAATGGTGCTCCAGTTCCCTGGAGTGATTTTATATAAACCATCTCTGCCTGGTGCGGGCAGCGACAGACACACTTGCATCTAAATTTTTAGTTTTTGTCTCTGGCTTTAGGTTTCATTAATCGGTGGTTGGCCAGATCCTCTTTTGATAAACTACCCTCACTTTTTTCGCAATATGTAACTTTTTGAGACTTTCTGCACAATTTGTGGCTTTTTGGGTCTATGGCCAAAGGGAATCTGTCAGCAGGTTTTTGCTATGTAATCTGAGAGCAGCAGGATGTAGGGACCGTGCCCCGGATTCCAGCAATGTGTCGCTTGCTGGCCTGCATGCTATCATTCTGATACAATCAGAGTTTTCTCTGCTGCAGATCTAGCAGTGCTCAGAATGTAGAGCCCTGTATAACCCCGCCCACATAACTGACTGGCAGCCTTGGGTGTAAAGCTGCCAATCAGTGGTGGGGGCGTGGTTTCACAGAGCAGTTGACTAGGAGGCACTAGTATTATAATGATTATCTCCTGCTGATAAACCACTGATTTTATTGAAAACTAGTAAGTGAATCGCTGGAATCAGATGCAGACAAGAAAGCGGACCCTCCGTCAGGATGAAGAAAGCAGCTTCTTCCCACATAAATAGACTTTGAAAAGTCTCAAGAAGTACTGATAAGGTTCACTAAAGGGCTTGTCCAAAACTTAGAAATAGATACCCTATTATAAGACGTCAAGGTTAGATTTCAGAAAGGCAGATTTTAAGGGACTCAGAAAGAGAATTGGAGGGATCCAATGGCTGGATATCCTTAAGGACAAAAATGTCCAGGAAGGATGGCAAATCTTGAAAAATGAGATTCTAAAAGCACAATTGTTAACAATTCCGAAAAGAGTGAAGAATGGGAAGCATTTAAGGAAACCAGGATGGATGAACACAGAACTTAAACACATGCTAAAAAGGAAGAAAGAAATGTTTATCAAATGGAAAGAGGGAGGCATATCTAAAGAAGAATATAATGCCGTCTGCAGAACCTGCAGGGCACAAATCAGATTATCTAAAGCTGACAATGAATTAAGGCTTGCAAGTGACATCAAAAGCAACAAAAAAGGATTTTGGGGATACGTCAAAAGTAAAAGAAAAGTCAACGATGCTATAGGATTTTTACAGGATGAAAATGATGAAATGGTAAGACAGGATGTTGAGAAGGCTGAACTGTTAAATTCCTATTTTGCATCTGTTTTCTCTCAGAAAGGAAATGTAACATCAACTGATCTTCACTGTCCTATTAAAGGAATAGAAGAATCCAGGATATCTATAAACAGAAAGACAGTGAGGAAACACTTAGCTAACCTAAATGAATTCAAGTCTCCAGGTCCAGATGAATAACACCCCAGAGTACTGAAGGAGATAGCAGAAGAAATTCTTGAACCACTGTCCATAATCTTTGAAAATTCTTGGAGAACAGGAGAAGTCCCAGAAGACTGGAGAAGAGCAAATGTTGTTCCTATCTTCAAAAAGGGGAAGAAGGTGGACCCAGGGAACTACAGGCCGGTGAGTCTGACTTCTATACCAGGAAAGATCTTTGAACAAATTATTAAAGAACATGTATGCAAGTACCTGGATAAGAATGAAGTGATTAAACAGAGTCAGCATGGGTTTGTAACTAATAAGTCATGTCAGACTAACTTAATTTCCTTCTATGACAGAATCACTGACTGGGTGGATCAGGGAAATGCTGTAGATATAGTATATCTTGACTTCAGCAAAGCATTTGACAAAGTATCTCACACAATCCTTATTGAAAAAATGACTAAGTATGGAATGGACAAGGCAACTGTTGGGTGGATTCATAACTGGCTTAGTGATCGGACGCAAAGAGTGGTCGTAAATGGCTGCACATCCAGTTGGAAGAATGTATCAAGTGGGGTACCACAAGGCTCTGTTTTGGGCCCTGTATTGTTCAACATCTTTATCAATGATTTAGATGAAGGAATTGAGGGTAAACTGATCAAATTTGCTGATGACACAAAGCTAGGAGGGATAGCTAATACTAGAGAAGAGAGAGAGAGGATTCAAAAAGATATAAATAAACTGGAGCAGTGGGCAGCAACTAACAGAATGGATTTTAACAGGGAAAAATGCAAAGTACTACATCTGGGCAATAAAAATGAAAAAAGCATATACAAAATGGGAGGAATAGGGCTAAGTAACAGCACATGTGAAAAAGACTTGGGTATACTAATTGATCACAGACTGAACATGAGTCAACAGTGTGATGCAGCAGCAAAAAAGGCAAATGCAATTCTAGGATGTATCAACAGAACATACAGTCTAGATCACGTGAGGTCATTATTGCCCTCTACTCCTCTTTGGTCAGACCTCATCTGGAATACTGTGTCCAGTTTTGGGCACCACATTTTAAAAAAGACATCAACAAACTGGAGCAAGTTCAGAGAAGAGCCACCAGAATGGTGACCGGTCTGCAAACCATGTCCTATGAGGAACGGTTGCAGGATTTGGGAATGTTTAGCTTGCAAAAAAGAAGACTGAGAGGAGACTTAATAGCTGTCTACAAATATCTCAAGGGCTGTCATATTGTAGAAGGATCATCTTTATTCTCATTTGCACAAGGAAAGACTAGAAGCAATGGGATGAAACTGAATGGGAGGAGACACAGATTAGATATTAGAAAAACTTTTTGACAGTTAGGGTGATCAATGAGTGGAACAGGCTGCCACGAGAGGTGGTGAGTTCTCCTTCAATGGAAGTCTTCAAACAGAGGCTGGACAGACATCTGTCTGGGATGATTTAGAGAATCCTGCTTTGAGCAGGGGGTTGGACCAGATGGTCCCTTCCAACTCTACTATTCTATGATTCTAAGAAAAGGTCACTCATTTCTATCTCACACCCAGCTCCCCGACCAATCAGCTGTTTATACATCCCACACAGCCAGAAATAACAGAGTACAGAACCGGGACATCACCTCTCCATACACTGTGAAGTGGCCATTTTTTTGGGCACTTCAGCACAGCTGAAGTGGCTGCAGTATGCAAAAATGATTAGGCAGTATACAGAATATGCAGAAGTGGTGTCCCAGGTCCTTACACTGTTTACTTATGGCCATGTAGGACCTACAAACAGCTGATCGATGGAGGTGCTGGACCTACAAACAGCTGATCGATGGAGGTGCCGGATCTACCATCAGCTGATCAATGGAGGTGCTGGACCTATAAACAGCTGATCGATGGAGGTGCCGGACCTACAAACAGCTGATCTACTGAGGTGCCGGATCTACAAACAGCTGATCGATGGAGGTGCCAGACCTACAAACAGCTGATCGATGAGGTGCCGGACCTACAAACAGCTGATCGATGGAGGTGCCGGACCTACAAACAACTGATCGAAGGAGGTGCCAGACCTACAAACAGCTGATCGAAGGAAGTGCCGGACCTACAAACAGCTGATCAATGGAGGTGCCGGTCCTACAAAGCTGATCGATGGAGGTGCCGAACCTACAAACAGCTGATCGATGGAGGTGCCGGACCTACGAACAGCTGATCGATGGAGGTGCCGGACCTACAAACAGCTGATTGATGGAGGTGCCGGACCTACAAACAGCTGATTGATGGAGGTGCCGGACCTACCATCAGCTGATTGATGGAGGTGCCGGACCTACCATCAGCTGATCGATGGAGGTGCTGGACTTACCATCAGCTGATCGATGGAGGTGCCGGACCTACAAACAGCTGATCGATGGAGGTGCCGGATCTACAAACAGCTGATCTATGGAGGTGCCGGACCTACAAACAGCTGATCGATGGAGGTGCCAGACCTACAAACAGCTGATCGATGGAGGTGCCAGACCTACAAACAGCTGATCGATGGAGGTGCCGGACCTACAAACAGCTGATCGATGGAGGTGCCAGACCTACCATCAGCTGATCGATGGAGGTGCCGGACCTACAAACAGCTGATCGAAGGAGATGCTGGACCTACAAACAGCTGATCGATAGTTGTCAAGTCTCCATCCATCTGATCTTGATAAAAGGAGAGGTAGTTAATATCCAAGTTCTGGAAAACCCTTTAAATACTTCAAGGAACAAGGATGATCAGTATGGACCTCCTTCGATACAATGTGCATACTACTCCAAGTAATTATTCTCAAAGATTCAACTCACACTTTTCAGGGGCGAGAGAATTTTCAGCCTTATTACGTAACATGTTTGTTTCAGTGGGGATGTAAGATTTACTTTGATTGATTACAAAATGCACCTTTGACAACTAGAAGGAAGCAGACGTATCAGCGGGGAATGCTAATGCTGCCAATGACATCAACATCGTAATGATTTATGGCCATATAGAAGAACCTCGCCCCCTCTAAATCATGCCACGGATGAAACTCCCAGCATATCCAGAGCTGCTACACTTATTGCATTGAGCACTGTTCTGCACAAGAGTAAATCTTGATTCAATGGACATCCAAATATATGATCAGTGAGTCCATAAGACGGGACCCTTGAAGACTGAAGATTCTTATAATAATGGTATTTTGAGTTACGAACAGAGATTTGGACAGTTTGGAGAATATGTGATCACTGACGTTACACTCTACGGTGAGAATTCTCGCTCTGTGGATATTTCCATGCACTTGATTGGCCGTATATGTCCTCTTTGGCAGTCTTTGATTAGATGCACGTACCGGTGGATTTTTAGGAGGGCCGCCAAGAAGAAGATAGCGTGCAATCTACGGCTATCAGCCATTTCGTGCTGGGGCAGGCGGACTACAGCGACTTGAAATATGATAACCAATGGAAAACAAACGTGTGCTTCCGTAGCTCCAGTTCTCAGCAACCACCACGATGGCCCCGATTCACTGAGACTGATGTCTTGTACTACGTGTTGAGGACTAAGATGCGCTAAATTCAACGTGGCGTCCACCACTGTACGAAAAGTACACCATGCAGGGACTGGAGCACATTTCTGTGCCAAGTCACTCCATATACGTAGCGTACATGATGATGAATATGTCAGCCGTGCTCCTTACCAGCAGAATTCTGCCAACTTTCCAAAAGTTCTCGACTGGCCGGAATTAAAAACGATACTTCGTAACTCTGGAAAAAACTGATTGATGAATCGGGCCTCTTTCTTATATGCGAATCTTAGAGATGCCAATCAAGGCTTGGTGCAGGCAGAGTTTCCAGAGGCCATTTCCCCTTGAAAAACTCGTCTTTGGAGAGTTTTTGAGGACGTTTTCCTTTTTTCCTGAAGCCTTTTTGAACAGTCTTTTTAGAAGCATTTTTCCCCTAAAACAGCCCTTTGACTTAATGTGTAAAATTTGGAGCAGGTTCCAGAAGGAATCTGCCTCCAATATGTGACATGCGCCTTCTGTTTTTCTACCAGGCATTTTCAAAAACTTAAGAAAAAAAAAAAAAGTTCAGAAGACTGAAAATATGAACATGAAAGTGGATTAATACCGAAATGAGTCGGATGAGTCTTGTGTTTTTTTTGATGATTTGGGGGTGATTTTTGAAGTGGATCCGATAAAAAAAAAAAAAAAAGATGTGAATATAGCCTTAAGGTGATCTGCTTTGGACAATCCCCTGAAAAACAGGTGATCATATAGTGTAGCCCTCTCAAAGATCTGTAAATTGCGGGCAGCTCAGGTGCTGAATATCCCTGCAGCAACCCCACAGGAGAAATGAAGAACTGCAGGCGCTTACTAATGTAACGTGATTTAGGCCATGTACTGTGCTGTGTGCTTTAGAGTACCTTCAAATAATACATTTGTTAATCCTATTAAGCTTTCAATAAAATAATTAAAAAACAAATCCCACTTTCTCAATCCTATACCGTGTAGGTGGATTGTCCATGCGGCATGTTTCCTCTGCAGGCGACTACTTGGGTGGGTTTCCCTTCACAGCCTGTGTGAATGTCAGCAATAATTCCCTTCATGGACATCATGAGGAAACATCCCAAAATGTTTTGGATCAACGACAAACTTTTAGATCCTGCCTCAAACCTGACCCAAGACATCTCCCTTAGACTTGGGCATCCATTATGTTTGGGTCTACTACACTTGAGCAAAAAGAATTGCAGGACATTGGGCCAGTGGCCATCTCGGTAGTCCATGGCTGCTGGAATAAGTCATTCAAACCTCCTACTACCTTCTGGTAATCACGGCGCCTCTTCAGATTAGTAAGACCCATGACATCATTGAGTTGAAGCATGATGCACACGTGATGCTGCACCTGTCCTACAAATCAGAAGAGGCGCCAGTGACGAGGGCATGGAGTAGAAGGTTCATAAGGCTTTGGTGGCCACAGACTACCAATGTAGCTTAACTTTAGGGTCTGTGTTATTCTAATCTTTATGGACTCAAAGGTAACCCCAAAACGAAACAGGGCTCAAGCTCCACGTGCACCACGAACCCGACTGTGCCGGTCTGCGGACATTTCCCAACTCCCCACAGACTGCACATATGTCCATTATTCCGCCCAGATGTCGGCTGTCAGTGCACAGACCGCGGCTGCTCTCCAGTAACCAGACAGGCGTTGTGTAGTGATAAACACATTACACGGAGGCCTGCTCAGATGGGAAGCAGTCGATGTTACATGTCGGAGAGCAGCGCAATCTGCACGTCCCTCTGTCACTAGATACCAATCACTTAGGCGCTTGTAAAAAATAAGCTCATAGTGAATTCCCAGAGATAATAGACACTTTTATGTGTCTACAGACACAATTCGATAGTCACAGGAAAATACACAGACAGCACAACCCAGGTCAGGGGGACACAGATGAGATCCAGGGTACAGCTGCTTAAAATATTTGGCTATTTTAGCCCATGGAGAAGGATATATTTGCAAACTTTCCAACGCAACCTGAATTAAAGGGAATATATCACTTACCTATTTTTTTAATAATTAAAGCCACCCAGTGATACACATTTTTTTCTAGACTGTTTTCAGTTTTTGATTAAATATATGTTTTGTCTCTGTCTCCTTGAGGTCAGAGAACTGAAGTGGTGCCATTTTGGTAAGAATCCATTTTGTCCATATTTTGCATACTGGGATAGAGAAGCTGTGGTGGGTGTTGATTGGAGAGAAGGTGATAGTGTGCTCTCTATGTGGGTTTTGTATTGTTGTATACCTTTGAAAAACCTAATAAAAACAATCTGATTCAAAATATGTTTTTTTTTTGTTTCTGACAACTAACTGCATTAGGGGCTACCATTTTTCCTATGAGCAGCATTCTATGATACTCTTCACAGTAGCTACGTGTTAGTTGTATATACAGCAGTCTCTATGTCTCCCATGTGATGTATATACAGCAGTCTCCGTGTGTCCCATGTGATGTATACACAGCAGTCTCCGTGTCTCCCATTTGATGTATATACAGCAGTCTCCTTGTCCCCATGTGATGTATATACAGCAGTCTCAGTGTCTCATATGTGATGTATATGCATCAGTTTTTGTCTCGTATGTGATGTATACAGAAGTCGCAGTGTCACCTATGTGATGTATACAGAAGTTTCAGCGTCACCTATGTGATGTATGTACAGCAGTCTCAGTGTCTCCTATGTTACATATATACAGAACTCTGTGCCTCGTATGTGATGTATACAGCAGCCTCAGTGTTACCTGTGATGTATACACAGCAGTCTTGCTGTCTCCTATGTGATGTATAAATAGCAGTCTCTGTGTATCCTATGTGATGTAAATAAAGCAGTCTCAGTGTCTTCTATGTGATGTATATACAGCATTCTCAGTGTCTGCTATGTGATGTATATACAGCAGTCCTGGTGTCTCATATGTGATGTATATACAGCAGTCTTGGGGTCTCATATGTGATGTATATACAGCAGTCTCGGTGTCTTCTATGTGTGCATATCCTGCAGACCTACCACTGTTGAGTTGTATAGGTTATGTGAGCAGTGATGAATTTCCGTTTTTGAGAAGACCAGCAGTGTAAAATATATCTGTGTTCGGAACAACTTACTGCTGCAAGTTCTTTGCAAACTTTATCGAGAAGAGTCGACTGAGTTCCAGAAAAAAGCAAACCTGGAAAAGTGGTAGCGAGTAGTAACATTAGGAGTGAGTTCATTAATAGTTTGACCAAATATAGCAGGATAACTTTCAAGTTGAACATTTTGTAAGTCCTCCCAGTGATGGTATAACCATTGAAATGGTCCCTGCCAGAAAAAGGTTCCAAAAACAGTTGTATGAAACACTGGGCTGGTCAGATCAGCAAATGTCAGACATTATTGGCTCTGTGTGTAGCTCCCTGTGCTCATCTGCACTGCGGATGGGTACAAAAGTTGCCTCCTTTTGCATGAACTATTATGGTTCATAGTAAACCAGAATTGTGCATGCTGCAGTTTTTTTTTTGTTCCAAGCAGAGCATGAACTCGATTGCAAAACCGCCCATGTGCACTAGCAGATCTTTGAGGGTTTTCCTAGGACTAAAAAAAACAAAAAAACAACACATCTCATAGTGGGCAATGTAACTTGTGATCACTGTTAGTGTTTCCGCCTCCCATACAGCCGGTTCCCAAGTGCGAGTCTCAAAGGAGACCTAGTAGAAGAAGGGACCTACCCCAGATCTTGTGTTAGGAAAAAGCATAGAGGGAGTAACAGAATTCAGCAGGAGGGTCCCAGGCAGTCTGTTCCTACTGTCCTGGGGAAGAGGAGCTACACAGGACCTAATACTGGAATACCAGTGACCAGCCTGCCATCTAGGAACATGATGCAGAAAAATAACTAATAACCATCTCATTACCAGTACCCAAGGCTACCGAGACCCCTTTAAAAAGGTAAAATAAAATGAATTCAAACTGTTTAAAAATTACTTTAAGAATAAACATCACCCCATTAAAGCATTCTTATCCGGAACCGTCACCTTCTAGAGTTTCTGGTACTGTGCAAATATCAACCTTCTGCGGTTACGTTACCTGATCTTTTTTGCACGGAGACAGTTTTAATCTCTTTTGAAGCTTCTCTCGGTTTGACGCCTGCTCCTTCATGAACACGTGTGATTCTTGAGAGCTGAAAAAAAAAAAAAAAAGGGGTTATTCAACACAACGTAATAAACAGAAACAAAAGAATATGTTCAATTTATTCACTTCAGCCTAGCCATTAGGATATATGTACACCAGAGCAGGGGGCAGTGTGTCAAAGGTAACAGCCGGGGTGTTACGCAGATCCCACCACTGTTGCCACTTTGTCACAGATGACACCTAGAATCATAGAATGGTAGAGTTGGAAGGGACCTCCTGGGCCATCTGGTCCAACCCCCTGCTCAAAGCAGGATTCTCTAAATCATCCCAGACAGATGTCTGTCCAGCCTCTGTTTGAAGACTTCCATTGAAGGAGAACTTACCACCTCTCGTGGCAGCCTGTTCCACTCATTGATCACCCTAACTGTCAAGAAGTTTTTTCTAATATCTAATCTGTGTCTCCTCCCATTCAGTTTCATCCCATTGCTTCTAGTCTTTCCTTGTGCAAATGAGAATAAAGATGATCCTTCTACAATATGACAGCCCTGACAGATCACACGGATCCTACGGTTGCCACCAGTTTGTCCGGGAAATGCAACTCCGCTGGCTTCAGGGGTGCGGTTTACAGAACAAGAGGAACAGAGCTATTAAATGTTAATTATTTAATTCAGATACCTAGGCAGCGTTTATAAAAATATACAAAGATGACATAAAAGGGGAACAAAAAAATCCGATATATACAAGCATCATCTATCGGACCATTATTAAGTTAGAGGAGTTAGAATGTATTCAGTGAATGTGTTCTATTCGTTCCTTTGCAACAACGCTGAAAATATATCTCCCATAAATATCGGATGGATGCAAACCCCAATATTCAACACTGGACACCGGAGACAGAGTGTCTATGAAAAATTCTCTGATGAGAAGCTTATTCCTAGGAAAGCAGTTCTCCTCCTCTGCGTAAATGAAACTCACACTGGTTGTCTCTTTCCCCAGCAAATTTCCCTGCTGTAATTACCTGGTCACTGAAGGGGGCTGCTACTTCAATTGAGATGGGGATGTTAGCTCTCTTCCCTCCTCCCGTTAGAATTAGTTTTTCTCACTTCCCCATCTGTTCAATGTGAGGATGATATGTCCCCTTCTCTGGATATGTCTTATTGATTTTTAATTTTTCTCTATGACACAGTGTGTTTGAGACTACACTCTATGAGCTAGAATAGACCTGACTTGTCCATGGTTTGTACACCCAACAGAGAAAGAAAAAGGATAATCATGTCATTCCCTCCATAACCCTTAAGGGAAAACCTAGGACAATGTTTACAGATCAATCTGGTATATAGATGTATATATCACAGAACAAGAATAAAAAATTAGACCTTTCTTGTAGTAATCCGATGTACTATTGCTGATAAATTGAGATTTAAAGCCACTTGCAAATGAAACTGGAAGTGCATACGTGGGAGTTTTCACTACGCTGACACTGCGGATTAGTATCAGACAGGTATCATGTTATTATTTACTGTTCCACGTTATGTCCGTTATCATACCTGAGCTTATTCTCTTCATCCTTCTCTGAAATTAACGTGTGCAGCTGCCTCTGATCCAGGTCCGCCGCCCTGCAGAGGTCCTGACGTGCCCGCAGGTCAATCGTGGCTTCGGAGAGATGGCTCTCCGTCCTCTGGGGGTCAAGTGATAAAGAGGAAATTGATTTTCTATCTAATTTGGGAGGTTGTTACACCATTATACTGGAGACAACTGATCAATCATGGGCTTTATTCAAGAGAAAACTAGAAAGGCTCGAGCCGATGAGATGAGCCTATCACTATGCATCTGTAGGAAAAGCAGAAATCTCATCTGAGCACGCCAAAGGCTTTACATTGATAAATCCTTCTAGGATTGTTCTGACATAGGGTCAATGCCATCTGCACAGACAATCACATATACACGGTAATGGGCAGCAGATTTAATTCCAAGCAGGATCCAGGCTGAGATTATAAATCCTGTCAATGTGGATTTATGGAGATCTTCACTAGAGTGCTGCATCTTAACCCTGGCCCTCCACACCGCTCTCTTCCCACCTGTCACCTTTCCATAAGAGCCAGACAGTATGAACATGACATATATAATCCTGCACTTTGAACTTATTTGATAGATCACGTGATAAATAGTCAATCTGCAAATCACTACTTATAAATTATGTTGTCTTAGCCCCCATCTCTTCTATCTAACTTATGGTCTGTTGTAAAGTGTAATCCATCTACTGCAACAGGGACACTGAAATGGATTATGGGAAGCGGGGGAGGGTCCTTGTCCCTTCGTTCCAGGAAGTGGGGGCGGGTCCTTGTCCCTTCCCTCCAGGAAGCGGGAGAGTCCCCTTGTCTCTCTGCTCCAGGAAGCGAGGGAGGGTCCTTGTCCCTCCGCTCCAGGAAGCGGGGGCGGGTCATTGTCCCTTCCCTCCAGGAAGTGGGGTCTGTCCTTGTCCCTCCGCAACAGGAAGCGGGAGAGTCCCCTTGTCTCTCGGCTCCAGGAAGCAAGGGAGGGTCCTTGTCCCTCCGCTCCAGGAAACGGGCTCAGGTCATTGTCCCTTCCCTCCAGGAAGCGGGGGCAGGTCATTGTTCCTCCGCTCCAGGAAGCGCGGGGCGGATCCTTGTCCCTCCGCTCCAGGAAGCGCGGGGCGGGTCCTTGTCCCTCCGCTCCAGGAAGCACGGGTCCATGTCCCTCCGCTCCAGGAAGTGCGGGGTGGGTCCATGTCCCTCCACTCCAAGAAGAGGGGGCGGGTCATTGTCCCTCCGCTCCAAGAAGCAGGGGCAGGTCCCTGTCCCTCCGCTACAGGAAGTAGGAGTGGGTCCTTGTCCCTCCGCTCCAGGAAGCAGGAGTGGGTCCTTGTCCCTCCGCTCCAGGAAGCAGGAGAGTGGGTCCTTGTCCTCCGCTCCAGGAAGCGGGAGAGTCCCCTTATCTCTCCGCTCCAGGAAGCGAGGGAGGGTCCTTGTCCTTATGCTCCAGGAAGCTGGGGCGGGTCATTGTCCCTTTCCTCCAGGAAGCGGGTCATTGTCCCTCCGCTCCAGGAAGCGGGGGCGGGTCATTGTCTCTCCGCTCCAGGAAACAGGGGCGGGTGATTATCCCTCCGCTCCAGGAAGCGGCGGGTGGGTCCTTGTCCCTCAGCTCCAGGAAGCGGGGGCGGGATCATGGCCTTGTACCAATGAAGAATGATTGGATGGGGCAGAACCATTGCTGGTGGACGTGTGCTGCCTTCTATCATGGCATTACCTGGCATCGCTTCTGACAATCCCTCAGCTCCTGTAAGAGTTGCAGATTCTCAGCTTTCAGCGAGTTCCTACTTAATGTGATTTCCTTTACAGCAGTCTTGAGGTTTTCAATGATGACCCTACTGCTCCGGATTGTCTCCTGGGAAGCGTCAAGCTGGCACCTCAATCTTCTGATGTCGTTTTGGTTACTGGTAATTGCCTCGTCCTGCAGCCGCGTCCTGCATGAGCGCTGCTCCGGGCGGCGGTGTGACTGCTTCTAGGAAATGAGAACACACATCATATATTACAATTACACATTGTATCCTTCATTGCGGGCAAAAAATAATGAGACCCTGAGCGCCAATTAGATAAACCAGCAAAAACCATGCTCGTCTCTGCTCACCAGGCTGAAATAATTACTGAAAGGGAAGAGTCCATGTAAAAGAGCTGTGAAGCCCCTCAATATCCACTTCTCCCATACAGCCATTACAGACAAATAGAAATGTCACCTCTAGGTCCACAAATCTCACTTCATACTGGCCGCCGTCCAAGCGAAACAATCAGGAAAGCCGGTATAAAAGGAAGAAAAAGCCACAAAGAATGAAGAGGTGTGAATAATCACTAATTACCACACAGTGGCGGAAAAGCTCCCGCTCCTTATTACAGTCTTCTTGTGTCTGCCCTATCTCACCAAATAAATGACATATGTACTCACAGTGCTGCCTCACTGCAAATGAGGAATGCACAGATAGTACTGTCTCTGTCTCTACTTATAATTGACCAAAACACAGAAAGTACTGCTTCTCTGTCTCGCCCTATAATTGATCTAGACACCTATAGTACTGCCTTCCTGTCTCTCCCTATAATTGATCCAGAAATATAGTACTGCCTCCCTGTCTCTCCCTATAATTGACCGAGACACCTTTAGTACTTCCTCCCAGTCTCTTCCTATAATTGACCCAGAAATATAGTACTGTCTCTGCCTATATTGACCTAGAAATATAATACTGCCTCCCTGTCTCGCCCTATAATTGATCTAGACACCTATAGTACTGCCTCCCTGTCTCTGCCTATAATTGACCCAGAAATATAGTACTGCCTCCCTGTCTCTCCCTATATTGACCTAGAAATATAGTACTGCCTCCCTGTCTCTCCCTATATTGACCTAGAAATATAGTACTGCCTCCCTGTCTCTCCCTATATTGACCTAGAAATATAGTACTGCCTCCCTGTCTCTCCCTATATTGACCTAGAAATATAGTACTGCCTCCCTGTTTCTCCCTATATTGACCTAGAAATATAGTACTGCCTCCCTGTCTCTCCCTATAATTGACAGAGACACCTTTAGTACTGCCTCCCAGTCTCTTCCTATAATTGACCCAGAAATATAGTACTGTCTCTGCCTATATTGACCTAGAAATATAATACTGCCTCCCTGTCTCGCCCTATAATTGATCTAGACACCTATAGTACTGCCTCCCTGTCTCTGCCTATAATTGACCCAGAAATATAGTACTGCCTCCCTGTCTCTCCCTATATTGACCTAGAAATATAGTACTGCCTCCCTGTCTCTCCCTATATTGACCTAGAAATATAGTACTGCCTCCCTGTCTCTCCCTATATTGACCTAGAAATATAGTACTGCCTCCCTGTTTCTCCCTATATTGACCTAGAAATATAGTACTGCCTCCCTGTCTCTCCCTATAATTGACAGAGACACCTTTAGTACTGCCTCCCTGTCTCTTCTTATAATTGACCCAGAAATATAGTACTGTCTCTCCCTATATTAACCTAGAAATATAGTACTGCCTTCCTGTCTCTTCCTATAATTGATCTAGACACCTATAGTACTGCCTTCCTGTCTCGCCCTATAATTGATCTAGACACCTATAGTACTGCCTCCCTGTCTCTTCCTATAATTGACCCAGAAATATAGTACTGCCTCCCTGTCACTCCCTATATTGACCCGTAAATATAGTACTGCCTCCCTGTCTCTCCCTATATTGACCTAGAAATATAGTACTGCCTCCCAGTTTCTCCCTATATTGACCTAGAAATATAGTACTGCCTCCCTGTTTCTCCCTATAACTGACCTAGAAACCGATAGTACTGCCTCCCTGTCTCTTCCTTTAACTGACCAAAACACATAGTGATGCCTCCCTGTCTCTCCCCATAAATGAAATAGGTTCAGATAGTACTGTCTCCCTGTCTCTTCCTAAAATTAAGAACACAGTGCTGATTCCAACTCTGTGCCTATAATTGACCTAGCCAAATAGTGCTTGTTATCCTTGACAAATTCACAGCCGGGTGGCCACGCAGATCCCAAATCAAGGATGACAGTGCTGCCTCCCTGTCTCTGTCTATAACTGACCAAGACACATAGTACTGCAACTGCATCCCAGTCTCATTCTATAATTGACCTAGGCACAGATAGTACTGCTTCCCTATCTCTCCCTATTACTGACCAAGGTGCAAATAGGCAGAAGTAAGGATGCAGTATTGCCGGCACCTTGGTGAATAGTAGAGACGAGTAAAAAGGCAGAACTATTACGGTATTAACCAAGGCACAGATAGTACTGCCTACCTGTCTCATTCTATACTTACCCTAGGTACACATAGTACTGCCTCCCTATAAACGATGTAGACACAAATAGGACTGCATACCTTTACATGGCATATCAGAATGGTACCGGTAGAATGCCTCAGAGGACGACATGTAGAGACCATGCATATAGAGGGAGGTATGGAGACTTAGGCCTCTTTCACACATCCGTCTTTTTGTATCAGGCATGATCCGTCTTATGCCTGAAGGGACGGATCCGGCGCTGAAACAAAAAAACTGATGCAACGGATCCGTTTTTTTGCTGGATCCGACCTGAACTTTTGAACCCAGAAAAAGAGGGTTTCTGATGCCCGGAGACACTGGAAAATGTAGTAGTAGTAGTAGTAGTAGTAGTAGTAGTAGTAGCAGTACTCGATTTCCAGACTCCGGATCACCAGTTCCATTGAATTCTATTGTTTGCGGCTGCCTGATGCGCCGCTTCAGGCACTATCAGGCGGCTCCAGCAAAAAAAACAAAACGTTACATGCTCCGTTTTGTCCGCCGCCGGAATGTACATTTCCGCCGGATCCGGACAAAAACGGATACAACGCACTGACATCAGGCGCCATCCGGCGCTAATGAAAGTCAATGCAAAAAAAACCGCATCCGGCATTACATTTCGCCGGATGCGGTTGGACAAAAAAATGCCGAAGGGCGCCGTCAGGCGCACAACGGATGTGTGAAAGAGGCCTTAGTCATCTACTCAACTGAATTGGTGAATCCAAGTGTACCCCAATCGTAGCAGATATGTAGAAAAAAAAATGTTGATGGGTGCAACTCTTTTCTCGTAGAGCCAGCAGTAGAAGAATCTCCTGATTACAAGACATTGCTTTGCCTACACATCTTAGCGGTGACAGATAATATTGTCTCTCTGCCCATTTCTGCTAATAATGTAGGCACAGATAGTACTGTCTACTTGTCTCTTCCTGTGAATAATGTAGGTACAGACGGCATTACCTCCCTCTCTCTTCCGGAAATTTTTTTTAGACACAAATATACGGCCATCATGAATCCTCCCTTAAATTATATACGCACAGATAACACTGCCTCCTTGTCTCTTCCTACAAATTAGCTAAGCAAAGATTGTACTACAGTGGCATGTAAAAGTTTGGGCACCCCTGGTCAAAATTACTGTTATTGTGAACAGTTGTAGATTAAATGGTCTCTAAAAGGCTTAACGTTACAGATGACACATTTGCTTTGTATTTTAGGCAAAAAAAATACATATATTATCATTTTTTGCATTTAAAAAAAAATGCAAAAGGGAAAATGGGCCGATGTAAAAGTTTGTGCACCCTGCATGGTTAGTACCCAGTAGCACCCCCTTTTGCAAGTACCACAGCTTGTAAACGCTTTTTGTAGCCAGACAAGAGTCTTTCAATTCTTGTTTAACCCCTTAAACCCCGGAGGTATTGTCATTTTTGCGTTTTCTTTTTTTCGCTCTCCTTCTTCCCAGAGCCATAACTTTTTTATTTTTCCGTCAATATGGCCATGTGAGGGCGGGACGAGTTGTACTTTTGAACAACACCATTGGATTTACCATGTTGTGTACTAGAAAACCGGAAAAAAATTCCAAATGCGCTGAAATTGCAAAAAAGGAGCAATTGCACAGTTGTTTTTTTTTTTTTTTTTACTAGGTTCACTAAATGCTAAAACTGACCTGCTATTATGATTCTCCAGTTCATTACGAGTTCATAGACACCAAACATGTCTCGGTTCTTTTTTATCTAAGTGGTGAAAAAAAAAAGTCAAACTTTGTTAAAAAAAAGAAAAAAATTGCGCCATTTTCCGAGATCCGTAGAGTATCCACTTTTCGTGTTCTCGGGTCGGGTGAGGGCTTATTTTTTGCGTGCTGAACTGACATTTTTAATAATAACATTTTGGTGCAGATACGATCTTTTGATCGCCCATTATTGCATTTTAATGCAATGTTGTGGCGACAAAAAAAAACGTAATTCTGACTTTTTTTCTCACTACGCCGTTTAGCGATCAGGTTAATTCTTTTTTTTATTGATAGATCGGGCGATTCTGAACGCGGCGATACCAAATATGTGCATGTTTGATTTTTTCTTGTTTTATTTTGAATGGGGCGAAAGGAGGGCGATTTGAACTTTTAGATTTTTAAAAACTTTTTTTTTTTTTTTTTTTTTACTTTTGGCATGCTTCAATAGTCTCCATGGGAGACTAGAAGCTACCACAACCCAATCAGCTCTGCTACATACAGGCGATGCTCAGATCGTAGTAGAATTACTCACTTGCTATGAGCGCCGACCACCAGGCAGTGCTCACAGCAAGCCGGCAGTGACAACCATAGCGGTCTCCAGGAGACCTCCGGTTCTCATGCCAACCCACCGGTGACCCGCGATCACGTGACTGAGGTCACAGCGTTTGACAGCGGTATTTAACGAGTTAATAGCCATGGGTGGATCGCGATTCCACCTGCGGCTAATCCGGTCATTGTTAGCTGTTCAAAACAGCTGACATGAGCCGGGAAAGATGTGGGCTCACTGCCGGAGCCCACATCAAAGAGAGGGAGTCCGACATCAGCATAAATGTACGCCCAATGTCGGAAAGTATTTAAGGAAGTTTTTCATCCATTCTTCCTTGGAGAATTCTTCCAGTTCTGTGAGATTCTTGGGTCGTCTTGCATCCTCTGCTATTTTGAGGTCTAGCCACAGATTTTCAATGATGTTCAGATCAAGGGACTGTGAGGGTCATTGTGAAACCTTCATCTTACACCTTTTGAGGTTGTCTATTGTGGATTTTCGTGTGTGTTTAGGATCATTATCGATTTGTAGAAGACATCTTCTTTTGAACTTGTCTTTGGATTCAATGAAATTTCAACAAATTCTATTCTTCCCTCTATCCATGAAATGTTCCCTGTGCCATTGGCTGCAACGCAACCCTAAAGTATGTATGATCCATCCCCATGCTTAATGGTTGGCGAGATGTTCTTTTCCTGAAATTCTGTGCCCTTTTATCTCCACACATACCTTTCATCATTGTGGTGAAAGAGTTCTATTTTAACATCATTGGTCCACAGGACTTGTTTCCAAAATGCATCAGGCTTGTTTAGTTGTTCTTTTGCATACTTCTGTCACTGAATTTTATGGTGCGGACGCAGGAGAGGTTTTATTCCGATGACTCTTCCATGAAGGCCATATTTGTGAAGGTGTCTCTGAACAGTAGAACAATGTACCACAAATCCAGAGTCTGCTAAATCTTCCTGAAGGTCTTTTGCAGTCAAGTGGGGGTTCTGATTTGCCAGTCTAGCAATCCTACGAGATCTCACTAAAATTTTGCTTGGTCTTCCAGACCTCATCTTGATCTCCACTGTTCCTGGTAACTGCCATTTCTTAATTACATTTCGAACTGAGGAAAGGGCAACTTGAAAACGCTTTGCTATTTTCTTATAGCCTTCTCCTGCTTTGTGGGCCTCCACCATTTTCATTTTCAGAGGGCTAGGTAGCTGCTTAGAAGAACCAATGTCTTTTGTTTTTTGGCACGAGGTAAGAGGAGGCTGGGTTTTTATAAAGCCAATTGAAATTGGCATCACCTGGCCTTTCCTAACGATGATAGGGAATAAGCCATAACCCTAACAGGCTAATTAAGGTCTCAAACCTTGGTCAAAGTTGTGTGAGCACACAAATCTCCAAGGGTGCTCAAACTTTTATATTGGCCCATTTTCCTTTTTGTAATTTTTAAAATGGAAAAAAAATGACAATATATATATTATTGCGTGCCTAAAACACAGTGGAAATGTGTCATCTTTAACTTTAGGAATTTTAGAGATCAATTAAACTTGCTTAACTGTTCACAATAACAGAAATTTTGACCAGGGGTGCCCAAACTTTTACATGCCACTGTATTTCCCTGTGCTGTGAATGATGCCGACATCGATAATACTGCTTCCCTGTCTGTTCCTGTATCTGACCTAGGAACACACAGTACTGCCTACCTCTAAATGATACAGGCTCAGATAGTACTGCTTCCCTCTAAAAGATACAGGCTCAGATAGTACCGCCTACCTCTAAATGATACAGGCTCAGCTAGTACTGCCTCCCTCTATATGATACAGGCTCAGATAGTACTGCCTCCCCCTAGATCAATGTTTCTCAACTCCAGTCCTCAGGACCCACCAACAGGTCATGTTTTCAGGATTTCATTAGTATTGCACAGGTGATAATTTTATCACCTGCTCAAGCATTAATTCCATCACCTTTGCAATACTAAGGAAATCCTGAAAACATGACCTGTTGGTTGGTCCTGAGGACTGGAGTTGAGAAACACTGCTCTAGATGATATAGGCTCAGATAGCACTGCATCCCCCTATATCAGGGGTCTCAAACTGCATTCCTCGAGGGCCGCAAACCATGCGTGTTTTCAATATTTCCTTAGCATTGCACTAGGTGCTGGAATCATTATCTGTGCAGGTGATTAAATTATCACCTGTGCAATACAAGGAAATCCTGAAAACATTACCTGTTTGCGGCCCTTGAGGAATGCAGTTTGAGACCTGTGCCCTACGATACAGGCTCAGATAGTACTGCCTCCCCCTATATGAAACAGGTTCAGATAGTACTGCCTCCTTCTATATGATACAGGCTCAGATAGTTCAGTCTCACTATAAATGATACAGGCTCAGATAGTACCGCCTCCCTCGAAATGATACAGGCTCAGATAGTACCGCCTCCCTCGAAATGATACAGGCTCAGATAGTACCGCCTCACTATAAATTATACAGGCTCAGATAGTACTGCCTCCCTCTAAATGATACAGGCTCAGATAGTACCGCCTCCCTCTAAATGATACAGGCTCAGATAGTACCGCCTCCCTCTAAAGCAGGGGTCTCAAACTCAATTTACCCGGGGGCCGCTGGAGGTAGAATCTGGGTGAGGCTGGGCCGCATCAGGTTTTCCACAAGAAAAGCTCTTACAAAAACATTCCAATGTTATCAAATGTCCCAATGGGGACAGTGTTGATGATGTATGTATAGTGCTGTGGAGTTAATAGCGCAATATCAATGGATAAATATTATCCTTAATATTATGTTACAATACCAGGATCTGAGGATTTTCTGTTTTGAGGTCAAGCGCTCTCTGATGTGATGTTGCTGCCTGTCTCGCTGTCTTCCTCTTTTGACACTGCAGTGTGGTGGACAAGTAAACATTAACTGGTTAACAGCAAGAAGTCATTCCCCCCAGCGCTCATTCTCCCCCATAGCTCATTCTCCCCCAGCGCTCATCCTCCCACGTCATCCTCCCCCAGCGCTCATCCTCCCCCAGCGCTCATCCTCCCCCAGCGCTCATCCTCCCCAGCGCTCATCCTCCCCCAGCGCTCATTCCCCCCATTGCTTTTTCCGCATCACTCCCATCATTGCTTTTTCCCCATCACTTCCATCATTGCTTTTCCCTCATCACTCCCATCATTGCTTTTCCCTCATCACTCCCATCATTGCTTTTGCCCATTGCTTTTCCCCATTACTCCCATCATTGCTTTTCCCCATCGCTCCTACACACACACACACACACACACACACACACCACCTCTGACAGAGCAGGCCGCTGAATGATAACGTCATCCAGCGGCGCTGCTCTCTGTGTCAGAGATAGGAAGCGCGGGTGGCGGCAGCAGCAGGAGATGAGGTGAGTATGCCCGGCGCCGGCATCTCTCTGTGGTACCGCTTATTAAGCTTATGAATATGGGCGCCACGCCTATGAGAGGACTGACATCCATATTCATGACCTTAATGAGCGGTACTACGAGTGACTGGGATTTCACATGCGGTGTTTCTCGCATGTGAGATTCAAGCCGAGGGCCGCAAAGTATGTACCGAGGGCCCATGAGGTGGGGGCCGCAAACTGGTGTCCCGAGGGCCGCAGTTGGCCCACGTGCCGCGAGTTTGAGACCCCTGCTCTAAAGGATACAGGCTCAGATGGTACTGCCTCCCTCTAAAGGATACAGGCTCAGATGGTACTGTCTCCCTCTAAAGGATACAGACTCAGATAGTACTGCCTCCCTCTATATAATACAGGCTCAGATAGTACTGCCTCCCTCTATATGATACAGGCTCAGATAGTACTGCCTCCCTCTAAAGGATACAGGCTCAGGTAGTTCTGTCTCCCTCTAAATAATAATAATAATAATAATCTTTATTTATATAGCGCCAACATATTCCGCAGCGCTTTACAGTTTAACAGTTTCAAAACACAAGTCATAAGTAACAACGTTAACAATACAATAATTAAAGCAAAATAAGCCGACCCTGCTCGTGAGAGCTTACAATCTACAATGAGGTGGGGGAGATACAAAGTACAGGTGTGTATATATAATGGTGCATTTAAAATGATGGTCCAGCCATCTTGAGGGAGTGAGGGATGGATGGAGATAGTGAATGGGCTCCACATACACACACACTTACACATAGAATGACTTTGGTTAGTGAATGTGATAGGCCGCTCTGAACAAATGTGTTTTGAGGGAGCGCCTGAAACCATGCAAATTGTGGATAGTCCTAATTTCTTGGGGTAGAGCATTCCAGAGGATTGGCGCAGCGTGGGAGAAGTCTTGGAGTCGGGAGTGGGAGGTACGGATTAGTGCAGAGGTTAGTCGAAAGTCATTTGCAGAGCGCAGCAGTCGGTTAGGCCGATAGATAGAAATGAGGGAGGAGATGTAGGGGGGTGCTGCACTGTGGAGAGCTTTGTGGGTGAGAACCAGTACTTTGAATTGTATCCTATAATGAATGGGCAGCCAGTGTAAGGACTGGCGAAGAGCGGACGCGTCCGAGTATCGATTAGCCAGATGGATGACCCTGGCTGCTGCATTAAGGATGGACTGGAGAGGGGATAGTCGAGTAATGGGGAGGCCAAATAATAGAGCGTTGCAGTAGTCCAGGCGGGAGTGGATCAATGCTACAGTGAGGGTTTTTGTTGTTTCCATGGTGAGAAAAGGGCGGATTCTAGAGATGTTCTTTAGGTGTAGACGGCAAGAGCGGGCAAGATCTAAAGGATATCTAAAGGATACAGGCCCAGATGGTACTGTCTCCCTCTAAAGCAGAGGTCTCAAACTCGCGGCCCGTGGGCCAACTGCGGCCCTCGGGACACCAGTTTGCGGCCCCCACCTCATGGGCCCTCGGTACATACTTTGCGGCCCTCGGCTGGGATCTCACATGCGAGAAACACCGCATGTGAAATCCCAGTCACTCGTAGTACCGCTCATTAAGGTCATGAATATGGACGTCACTCCTCTCATAGGAGTGGCGCCCATATTCATAAGCTTAATAAGCGGTACCACAGAGAGATGCCGGCGCCGGGCATACTCACCTCATCTCCTGCTGCTGCCGCCGCCCGCGCTTCCTATCTCTGACACAGAGAGCAGTGCCGCTGGATGACGTCATCATTCAGCGGCCTGCTCTGTCAGAGTGAGGAAGCTCAGGTGCCGGTGATGCTGCGGACAGGTGAGAGGTGTGTGTGTGTGTGTGTGTGTGTAGGAGCGATGGGGAAAAGCAATGGGGAAAATCAATGGGGAAAAGCAATGATGGCAGTAATGGGGAAAAGCAATGGGGAAAGCAATGATGGCAGTAATGGGGAAAAGCAATGATGGGAGTAATGGGGAAAAGCAATGATGGCAGTAATGGGGAAAACAGTGATGGGAAAAGCAATGATGGGAGTAATGGGGAAAAGCAATGGGCAAAAGCAATGATGGGAGTGATGGGGAAAGCAATGATGGGAGTGATGGGGAAAAGCAATGATGGGAAGTGATGGGGAAAAAGCAATGATGGAAGTGATGGGAAAAGCAATGATGGAAGTGATGGGGAAAAAGCAATGATGGGAGTGATGCGGAAAAGCAATGGGGAGAATGAGCGCTGGGGAGGATGAGCGCTGGGGGATGGATGAGCGCTGGGGGAGGATGAGCGCTGGGGAGGATGAGCGCTGGGGGAGGATGAGCGCTGGGGGAGGATGAGCTGGGGGGCGCTGGGGAGAATGGCGCTGGGGAGAATGGGCGCTGGGGGAGGATGAGCTCTGGGGGAATGGGCGTGAGGAGAGCTCTGGGAGAGAATGAGCGCTGGGGAGGATGAGCGCTGGGGGAGGATGAGCGCTGGGGGAGGATGAGCTCTGGGAGAGAATGAGCGCTGGGGAGGATGAGCGCTGGGGAGGATGAGCGCTGGGGGAGGATGAGCGCTGGGGGAGGATGAGCGCTGGGGGAGGGATGAGCGCTGGGGGAGGATGAGCGCTGGGGAGGATGAGCGCTGGGGGAGGATGAGCGCTGGGGAGGATGAGCGCTGGGGAGGATGAGCGCTGGGGGAGGATGAGCGCTGGGGGGGGAAAGGATGAGCGCTGGGGGAGGATGAGCGCTGGGGAAGAATGAGCGCTGGGGAGGATGAACGCTGGGGAGGATGGGTGCTAGGGAGGATGAGCGCTGGGGGAGGATGAGCGCTGGGGGAGGATGAGCGCTGGGGAGGATGAGCGCTGTGGGAGGATGAGCGCTGGGGGAGGATGAGCGCTGGGGAGGATGAGCGCTGGGGGGAATGACTTCTTGCTGTTAACCAGTTAATGTTTACTTGTCCACCACACTGCAGTGTCAAAAGAGGAAGACAGCGAGACAGGCAAAAACATCACATCAGAGAGCTCTTGACCTCAAAACAGAAAATCCTCAGATCCTGGTATTGTAACATAATATTAAGGATAATATTTATTCATTGAAATTGCGCTATTAACTCCACAGCACTTTACATACATCATCAACACTGTCCCCATTGGGACATTTGATAACATTGGAATGTTTTTGTAAGAGCTTTTCTTGTGGAAAACCTGATGCGGCCCAGCCTCACCCAGATTCTACCTCCAGCGGCCCCCGGGTAAATTGAGTTTGAGACCCCTGCTCTAAAGGATTCAAGCTCAGGTAGTTCTGTCTCCCTCTAAAGGATACAAGCTCAGATAGTACTGTCTCCTTCTAAATGATACAGGCTCAGATAGTACTGCCTCCCTCTAAATGATACAGGCTCAGATAGTACTGTCTCCCTCTAAAGGATACAAGCTCAGATAGTGCTGTCTCCATTCCTTTCCTGTAAATGACATTTAAAATGCTTGAAGCTTCAGAGCAAAAATCTCACAGCATGATCAGCAGCTCTGATAAAGAACACAGCTCGTGTTCGAAACGCGTTGCTGCGTCCCCGCATCATCTCTGCGGCATGTCATTTTAATTTTTGAATAAATAAGCCTTTTTTCATCAGCTGGACTACTCCTCCAATTTTCTCCCATGTTCTACAAGTTGTCCTCTTGGAGTCTGTGCTGAGACACGCCATAGTGGGTGAGCTGGCAATCTCTTTTTCTCACATCAGATAGTACTGCCTCCCTCTAAAGGATACAGGTTCAGATAGTACTGCCTCCCTGTAAATGATACAAGCTCAGATAGTACTGTCTCCCTCTAAATGATACAAGCTCAGATAGTACTGTCTCCCTCTAAATGATACAGGCTCAGATAGTGCTGTCTCCCTCTAAATGATACAGGCTCAGATAGTGCTGTCTCCCTGTAAATGATACAAGCTCAGATAGTACTGTCTCCCTCTAAATGATACAGGCTCAGATACTGCCGTCTCCCTCTATATGATACAGGCTCAGATAGTACTGTCTCCCTCTAAATGATACAGGCTCAGATAGTGCTGTCTCCGTTCCTTTCCTGTAAATGACATTTAAAATGCTTGAAGCTTCAGAGTAAAAATCTCACAGCATGATCCGCAGTCTCAGTGGTGTTTTAATATGATTGTGAGAAATAAAAAGAAATGTTCCCCTCTCACCCCACTATGAATGTATTTCACAAGCTTCTTGAAAGGTTTCCAACGACAACCAGCGGAATTATTACTTTCAAGATAAAACAGCTCGAGCATAATAAATCACTACAATATAAGTAATGCAATGTATTTAAAAGGAGAAATTATCTTTAAAAAGGCAAATGCACTATTTAACCCCTTCCCTGCACACCGCCATACATTTACTGTGCTGGCAGAGCGTAGAGTGCAGTAAATGTATGGCAGGCGGATGGTTAAAGTCAATGGTTTCTCCGTGGTAGGGTGTCTAAGACAAAACGTTTGGCTGACAGCGCTTTATCCGTGCCAGGAATGAGATTTACTGCATTAGGGAAGCGTTTATGAGAATCTACAAGAAAGCAGAATACGGCCAGGGACCAAAGCTAAAGTCCAGTCTAGCTCGGTCCCTGGCCGGCTCTTCCCAGCGCTGCTCCAGGTGACTGACAGGTCTAGCATTATGAAAGAGACCTGTCAATCCCCTACTGTGGTGCTGAAAGTGTCTGTTGGAATAGCCTAAGAGACATAATATCTTTATTTTTTCAGCGACGTAGCTTGCTTTTGCGTGATGAGCTGCATTTGTCATTTGACATTTTGTGGTATAAATCAATTATGACCTAACTTTTATTAATTGTTTGTGGGAAGAAGTGGAGAAAAAAAAGCAACAAATAGAATTATGATTTTGATCATGGTAAATATATGTCATGTGGCCGTGGCGGGTGCAAGGAGAGGCCTCAGGAAATGGAAAATGCCAGCTATATTATACAACCAACATCTGCCTGTAACAGCAGCGATAGGAACAATGTCAACAATTTACCAAACGTTTGCCCAAAATGTATGCGAGTAAGCCAAAATCTTTCTGGGAAAGAGTCTTCTAAACAGATGAGACCAAGATAGAAATTTCTGGTATAGCACGTCATTCTACTGGTTACTGAAAAGAGAATGAGGCATAAAAATAAAAGAACACAGTACCTACAGTCAAATATGGTGGAGGTTCAAATGTTTTGGGGTTGTTTTGCTGCCTCTGGCACTGGGTGCCTTAAGTGTTGGCAAGGCATCATGAAATCTAAAGATTACCAATGGATTTTGGGTGGCAATATAGCGTCCAGTGTCAGGAAGCTGGGTTTGAGTCCTTGGTCACGGGCCTTCCAGTGGGACAATGACCCTAAACGTACTCCAAGAAGCCACCACAAATGGATGGATACAAAGCGCTGGAGAGGTATGAAGTGGCTGCAATGAGTCGGGATCTAAATCCCATTTAACACCTGTGGAGAGATCTTAAAATTGCTGTTGGGAGAAGGCGCCCTCAAATATCAGAGACCTGGAGCAGTTTGCAAAAGAAGAGTGCTCCAAAATTCCAGCTGAGAGGAGTAAGAAGCTTGTTAATGGTTATAGGAAGCGATTTATTGCAGTTATTTATTCCGAAGGGTGTGCAACCAAATATTAAGATGAGAGTGCCAACAATTTTGTCCGGGCCATTTTTGGGGCTTTGTGTGAAATTATCTCTAATTTGCCCTTTTTTTCTGCTTTTTTTTTTTGGGTTGTTCCGATATACACCAAGGAAATAAAGAAGTATAACAAAACATGTGTAATTCCAAGACTTTTCTGGGAGAAAAACTTCATGTTTTGGAACAATTTCAACGGTGGAAATGCTTTCGGACATGACTGTAGGTAGTTATAGATGGGGTATGAGCTGTATTTTTTACAGAGGTTACCTGGAGATATTCACATTTTTCTATCAGATGCTTCCTCTGCTCATTTAATTCCTGGATATTTTCCTGATACAGCCGTCTCTGATTCTCCCATTGGTCGGCTTGCTCTTTATATTCCTGAAAAGACACAAATCTCACAAGTTAAAATGGGATCACCGCCGTTATCGGCTTCCAGCTACACAGCTAAAGGCGAACAACTGTGGCAGTACATGATGTTCAGCGGTCAGGCCCCACAGCTAGCACTTCTAGACTTTTTTTTTTTTTACTGCAAACTTTAAAAAAAACAAACAATCAAAGTATAATGCCCACCCAATATATTTCACAGACAACAAGTATTTTTTCCTTTCACTCATGGCAGCTGAATAGCTTAAAAATTGTGAAGAATTGCTAAGAAAGGACAATAGTTTTTCACTGGGAGGGCCTAAAACAAGTCGGTGTTACATGGGAAGGCATTGCAGCCTGTTCTAAGTTTCAGATTTTTCTCTTATACAGTAGGAGTGTCCCTCTCAGTAATATAGGCTGGACGCGAGCTCTTAGGCCGGCGTCACACTGCCGAGTTTGATGCGAGTTAGTCACACGACTTTCTCGCATCAACACCCGGCACGGCCGCCCGCTCTCGGACCCGAGTGTGCGGCTGCATGTATTTCTATGCCGCCGCGCACTCAGGTCCGAGAGCGGGCGGCTGTGCCGGGTGTTGATGCGAGAAAGTCGTGCGACTAACTCGCATCAAACTCGGCAGTGTGACGCCGGCCGTAGAATGAATGAGGCAGCAGCCTAGATATAGTAAGAGCTCGCGTCCAGCCTATATTACAGAGAGGGACACTCCTATAAGAGAAAAATCTGAAACTTGGAACAGGCTTCAAACTGCATATCAGGGGTCTGAGAAAGAAAGAATGAATGAGACAGCAGCCTAGATATACTTTCTCAGACCCCCTGATATGTAGTTTGAAGCCTGTTCCAAGTTTCACATTTTTCTCTTGTAGGAGTGTCCCTCTCAGTAATATAGGTTGGATGTGAGCTCTGAGTATTTCCAGGCTGCTGTCTTTATTAGCTCATAACTACATAGCCTTTATCCTGCATTTATTTCTTCACCGTTTACTTTTTTCCCCATCGCCAGGTCAAGAACAGATTAAATTACTTTAATTTCATTCTGAAGGTGAATACGATATCATTGATACCAAAATTATGTAGTGTTTTTTTTTTTTAAATGTTTTACCACTTTTCAACAAAAAACTTCAAGTTTTTTAAATATCTTAATGGTGGCAAAAAAAATCTTAACTTTGTAAAATAAAAAATTGGTGTATATGTTGACATTTTTTGAGACCCGTAACTCTTATTTTTCTGCGTTGGATTTTGTATGGCTTTTATTGGTTCTATTTTGGGGTACATAGGACGTTTTAATCACTTTTATTGCAGGGTTGTTTTTTTTTGGGTGGAGATGCCAAGACTAAAAACGGCAACTCTAAGTGTATTGCTGTTTTTTTTTGTTTTCTTCATTGTATTTATCATACGGGATAAAATAGTTTTATGTTGTGATAGACCGGACTTTTACAGTCACGGTGACATCGAACAGGTTTATAATTTTTACATTATCTATATGTAATTAGTGAAAAGAGGGCGATTCATTTTTTTATATTTTTTCTTTTTTAAACTTTTATTGTTTTCGGAGACTCGCACCTTCATCGCTTGTTCTAGGTTTTGCAATACTACAGTAGTGAAAATAACAGTCTCCTATGAAGCCCAGTCTGTGGCTTGGCTTCACAGGAGAACCGAGATAACCCCTGGTTTCCATGGTAAACCATTGACACCCTACGATCATACTGAGAGGAGGTAAGATACCCAGGCTTGGTCACGCCACCTAAAAAAAGCTCTAAAAAGCTAATCCCTGCTGCTAATATCAAATGCCAGCTGCATAACACAGCCAGCACATGCCCTTTGCTGGAAGGGGTTAATTAAAGTGTTTTTCAGCAATTTTAATACAGATTGATCATCAGTACCAGAGCTGTTGGTTTTCGACTCTCAGAACCTCCAAGATCAGCGGATTGAAGGGTCTGCAGTATCTGGGGAGTGGTACAGCTCCATACTTAGTGTAGTGGCCGCGAGCGGTACTGCAGGCACCCTGCTATACAAGTGAATGGGAGAAAGCTTGCAGTACCGCTCACGGCCACTACACAGCGAACGGAGTAGAGAGACCCCTTAGATCAGCCGATCGTTGAGGGTGCTAAGAGTCAGAGCACCACCAACAGGATATGGGGGGCCTATCTCAGGGAGAGATCATTGAAATCAGAGTTCTAGAAAAGACTTTGAAGACTATTTGCAAAATTGCTTAATTTCCCATTTGGCACCGATTATGAAGGTGGGTCTTGTCCTTTAACAACCAAAAGAAAAAAAAAGTTGTAATAAAAAAAAATAAATGCTGCTATTTTTATTGTAAAAGACAAGTTATCCTTAGGGCAAATAATCCGGCAGCGCCGCTGCGTTCACAAAGAATGGAGATGATTGATGTGTCCCCGTGCCAGTAATTACTTTCTGATTTAGTCAGCACTGAACTCTCTGTAAATTGCTGTCCTTAAAAAAAAAAAATCACTATTTACTCAATGAATCAAAGCTATTAGCGCCAATAAACAGTAAACTAGCCGTAAAGAGGCTCCCGGAGCGCGGCATGACTTATGGCTCTCCGCAGCTCGGCATCCAGCTGATCACCACAAGATACTTCTTAATTACCGCACCCAGATGCTGCAGCCCCATAGATGTCATCATGTAAGCGTGCAGACGTGGCGCTCTAGAGCTCAACATTGGCCATAAACATGGAACCAAAAAGGTGTCGGTATCTGATGAGCCCCTGCGGACGAGTCGCCATTTACTCTGAAGTTGTGTAATGACTCAATAAGACTGATGATGAAACCAGATGATGTCTCACCTCCGGGTGCAAATCTTATAGGAACGGGCAGAGGAAAGTGCAGCTAAGCCAGGCTCCCGGGCCCGGTGCGACTGCGGGAGATCCCATGTGAGTGGTTTATAGACAGGGCGTCACATGTGCTCGGAAATGCAAGGTGTGTATACTTTTGCAAGCCATTCTTATTGCTTCAACACATTAACAGTGGGTAAGGAAAGGATTCAGACCCCTTTACATTTTTCACTCTTTTTTCATTGCAGCCATTTGGTAAATACAAAAATGTTCATTTTTTTCTCATTAATGTCACCCTGCACCCCATCTTTACTGAAAAAACACAGAAATGTAGAAATTTTTGCAAATTTATTAAAAAAAGAAAAACTGAAATATCACAGATGCAGTAGGGAGATGGGAGAAAGTTCCACAAAGTCAACTATCACTGCAGCCTCAACCAGTCGGGCGTTTATGGCAGAGTGACACGACGGACCTCTCCTCAGTGGCAGACATATGAAAACCCACATAGAGTTAAAAACACATGAAGGACTCCCAGACTATGAGAAATAAGATTCTCTGGTCTGATGAGATGAAGATAGAACTTCTTTTTGGTGATAATTCTAAGCGGTATGTGTGGAGAAAACCAGGCACTGCTCATCACCTGCCCAATACAATCCTAACAGTGAAACATGGTGGTGGCAGCATCATGCTATGGGGGTGTTTTTCAGCTGCAGGGACAGGATGACTGTTGCAATTAAGGAAACATGAATGCGGCCAAGTACAGAGATATCTGGATGAAAACCTCTTCCAGAGTGCTCTGGACCTCAGACTTGGCCGAAGGTTCACCTTCCAACAAGACAACGACCCTAAGCACACAGCTAAAATAACAAAGGAGTGCTTCAGAACAACTCGTGACCATTCCTGACTGACCCAGCCAGAGCCCTGATCTAAACCCAATTGAGCATCTCTGGAAGACCTGAAAATGGCTGTTCCACAACATTCACCATCCAACCTGAGGAACTGGAGAGGATCTGCAAGGAAGAATGGCAGAGGATCCCCAAATCCAGGTGTGAAAAACTTGTTGCATCATTCCCAAGAAGACTCATGGCTGTGCTAGCTCAAAAGGTGCCTCTACTCAATACTGAGCAAAGGGTCTGAATACTTATGATCATGTGATATTTCAGTTTTTCTTTTTTAATACATTTGCAAAAATGTCTACATTTCTGTTTTTTTTCAGTCAAGATGGGGTGCAGAGTGTACATTAATGAGAAAAAATGAACTTTCTTGAATTTACCAAATAAATAAAGAGGGAAAAATTTAAAGGGGTCTGAATACTTTCCATACCCACTGTATTCTTAAAAAAAACAAATTTGCAAATCAGTCAGGCTACATAAGGTTTATCACTGTGTGTGTGGGTGTGTGGATGAGATAAAAGCAGGACTCACAGGCTCTCCTTCACTGTGGGGGTGGACAAAGGCAGGACTCACAGGGTCTTCTTCACTGTGTGGATGAGATAAAAGCAGGACTCACAGGCTCTTCTTCACTGTGGGGGTTGGGCAAAAGCAGGACTACACACATTTCACTGTGGGGTGGGGCAAAAGCAGACTCACAGCTCTCTTCACTGTGGGGTGGACGCAAAAGCAGGACTCACAGGCTCTCCTTCACTGTGGGGGTGACGCAAAAGCAGGACTCACAGGCTCTCCTTCACTGTGGGGTGGAGCAAAAGCAGGACTCACAGGCTCTCCTTCACTGTGAGGGTGGGGCAAAAGCAGGACTCACAGGCTCTCCTTCACTGTGGGGGTAAAGCAAAAGCAGGACTCACAGGCTCTCCTTCACTGTGGGGGTAAAGCAAAAGCAGGACTCACAGGCTCTCCTTCACTGTGAGGGTGGGGCAAAAGCAGTACTCACAGGCTCTCCTTCACTGTGAGGGTGGGGCAAAAGCAGCACTCACAGGCTCTCCTTCACTGTGAGGGTGGGGCAAAAGCAGCACTCACAGGCTCTCCTTCACTGTGAGGTGGCAAAAGCAGCACTCACAGCTTTCCTTCACTGTGAGGGTGGGCAAAAGCTGGACTCACAGCTTTCCTTCACTGGGGGAAAAGGGCTAGAACAGAACTCTCAAGCTTTCCTTCACTCTGGGAGCAGGGCAAAAGCAAGACTCAGGCTTTCCTTCATTGTGTGGGTGGGGCAATAGACTCAAGAGCTTTCCTTCCTTGTGGGAGTGAGGCAAAAGCAGGACCAACAGGCTTTCCTTCATTGTGGGGGCAGGGCAAAAGCAGGACTCACAGGCTATGCGCACTGTGTGGGAGTGGCAAAAGCAAGACTCACAGGCTTTCCATCACTGTGTGTGCAGAGCAAAAACAGTATTCACAGGCTTTCTATGCTAGATGGGCAGGGAAAAAGCAGGACTCACAAGCTTTCCCTCTCTGTGTGCGTTTGTGTAGGGGAACAAGACTCACCGGCTTTTAATGTGGGTGGGCAGGAGAAAAACAGGACTCGCAGGCTTTTTCTAGTTATAACGACAATTAAAAAAAGGATGTCCCAAAGTAAAAGAAGGAAGGAAACAGAGAACAGTAAAGAAATCGATGCAAGCAGACGGAAAAATGCAGATGTTGGACTCAAACCCAGGAGCCCAGACCCGAAGCCCCACAGTGCTCATCACGGAGTCACTGCACACTCTTACCTCCAGCCTCTGAGACAACCACCGGGGGTCCGTCTGGCTTCTCTCGTGCTCCGGGGAGGCGTCTGCGCTGTCGCTCTTATGGTTTTTCACGTGATAATAATGGAGTTTATCATAACTCTTCTTTAATTTACTAAGCTTAGGAAAGAGACAGACAAAGTTCTGATCACTTCTGTTAGCAATGACACCCACATCCATGTCAAAGGGGATGTCCAGACCAACTAAAAAACTAGCAAAGGGGTCCAATCAGCAGAGTCCTGGCAGTGTCCAACGTGCTCACAGTCAGGACTCCGCTCTGTTTCACACTCGTCACGTGACCTGCGCATTGGCAAACTTCTGATCATGTGCTAACCGCCTTCTCTTCCTATTCTCAAAATGGTCTCATTTGAGACAATGTGTGACATCACTGGGAGAAATTTGGCCTTGTACTGGTCACACCTTATGTCGCTTCGTCAGTCAAATAAATGGCTGGAGTGTAATGCTGCATTTTGCCAGCAGAGGGCATAAAGGGGTGTCATTTCTGTGCAGATTGGATAGCTAGAGGACCGGAAATCCCTACTTGTGGCGATCAGGTGATCGCTACCAGCTTGTCCTCCGCCTTGTTAAAGAGGTTTTCCACTTTAACAAAAGGGGACCCCAGACCTTTTTAAACATATAAAATACCAAATAGAGCAGGTAATTAACCCTTTTCTAAGTATAGAGCGGGTAATTAACCCTTTCCTAAGTCCAGCGTGTGTTTTGGTTGCAGTCATGAATACAGCTCACTTCACCCCTGCAGCCAATCAGTCTATCAGGGCTGAGCGCAGTGATTGTCTGCAGCGGTGATGCGCGCTGTAGTTGAGACATTACTGATGAAGCCAAAACAGAGAAGGGATCAGTGGCAGACAGCCAGCGCTGCACCCAGGGAGGGGGGAGTACCTGTATAAAAGACGGACCGCTGTGATAAAGAAAAGTATATTAGGAAAGACAGAGCAGTCCAGTTACTATGGAGGAATCGCAAAAACTACACAAGTTCAGTAAAAGGAAAAAATTTTTATAAAGTTTCTCAACTCTTAGGAAGTTTTTATATGAAGTAGTAATAGAGTAATATCATTTCACAAAGTTTTTACAAATTTTATAAACTGAAACGCAATCTCTTCAATACAGGAAAAAAGGTTTCACAAAGTTTTTAAACTTCGGTAAAAGTTTAAAAACTTTGTAAAAACGTTTTCTTTTATTGACCTTGAGTTGTTTTTAACAGTGTCCCACATCTGTCCCGTCCGTTAATGACACACTGGGGTATTCTGGGGGGCTGGGACCCCAGTAAGAGATGTAGATATGATTTATGTAAAACGAGATTTTCTTTTTTTCTTACCATGAAAATTGATTTTGCTTTAGTTCAGCGCCACCTAGTGACCGTTGATGGAAATTTATTTTAATTTTATACTTTTCACAATTGGGATGAACCTACAGAGACTGGAAAACTGCAGCTAAATTATCTACATAGGGGAAGAGGAACAACTAAAGTGAATGTGCATAGGCCAGGGCATCAACCTGTACAGGAAGAAGAAAAACTATTCATTGAGGCAAAATAGAGTTCACATATAGGTTTAATCTACTCTATAAAGAAACACTTTATATGAATTATATTATTTAAATAATAATGCAATTATTTGGAGTCACTGTGTACATTACATTACATTTACTGATCCTGAGTTACATCCTGTATTATACTCCAGTGCTGCACTCACTATTCTGCTGGTGCAGTCACTGTGTACATACATTACATTACTGATCCTGAGTTACATCCTGTATTATACTCCAGAGCTGCACTCACTATTCTGCTGGTGCAGTCACTGTTACATACATTACATTACTGATCCTGAGTTACATCCTGTATTATACTCCAGAGCTGCACTCACTATTCTGCTGGTGCAGTCACTGTGTCATACATTACATTACAATACTGATCCTGAGTTACATCCTGCATTATACTCCAGAGCTGCACTCACTATTCTGCTGGTGCAGTCACTGTGTACATACATTACATTACTGATCACTGACTGAGTTACATCCTGTATTATCTCCGAGCTGCACTCACTATTCTGCTGGTGCAGCACTGTGTCATACATTACTTACTTATCTGAGTTACATCCCGTTTTACCCAGAGCTGCACCCTATTCGCGGTGCGTCACTGGTACAAACATCCCTTATGACCTGAGTAACCTTATTATACTCCAGAGCTGCACTCACTATTTTGCTGGTGCAGTCATGTGTACATACATTTCTTATTCCTAGTTACATTCCCGTATTATCCCAGACTGCACTCACATTGCTGGTGCGTCATGTGTCATACATTCATTTCTGACCTGAGTTAACCTTTATTATACCCCAGAGCTGCATCACTTTCTGCTGGTGCAGTACTGTGTACATACATTACATTTACGATCCTGAGTTACATCCTTATTATACCCCGAGCCGCACCATTTTCTGCTGGTGCGCACTGTTTACATAAACATTTCATCCGAGTTTCATCCTTTTTTAAACCCAAGCTGCCTCACTTTCTGCTGTGCAGTACTGTGTCATACATTACATATCCCGATTTTTCCTTAAATTTTACTCCAAGCTCACTCACTATTTTGCTGGTTTCATCACTGTGTCCTACATTTCATTATGATCCTGAGTTACATCCCGTATTATACCCCCCTGCACCATATTTTGCGGTGGAGTTGTAAAATTCATTACTTTGATCCTGGTTACACCTGAATTAACTCCAGACTGCACTCACTATTCTGTGGGGGAGTCCTGGGTTTCATACAACATTACTGACCCCGGTTAAAACCTTTTTTCTCCAGACTCAAACTCACTTTCGTGGTGCGTCCCTGTTACCTAATTCATTACGACCGAGGGGTTTCTCCTTATTATATTTCCCGAGCTTCCTCACTATTCTTTCTGGGAGGGCACTTTACATAAAATTACTACCCCGTTTTCACTTATTTCTCCAGGCCGCATCATTTTTCTCTGGGGTCACTTAAAAATACATCATTCTGATTTGAGTTCACCCGTATTTTTCTCCCAACGCCCCACTCACTTTGTGGTGCAGGGCATGTGACATCATTAATTTACTGTCCTGGGAGTTCATCCTGTTTTCCCCCCGGCTGCCCCCCCTACTGCGGGGCATCACTGTTTCAACATTCAACTGTCCTAGTAATCCTGAAAAATCCCTGCACCCCCCT
>JARQOD010000002.1:24197685-24243734 GCA_033576555.1 Oophaga sylvatica | reverse complement strand
GCAAGAACACAATTCCCAGAATGCCCCAGCAAACCCCGTACCTTGTATCAGGCGCTCTCCCCCGGGAATGACCGACCGGGCTCTGCCCAGCACTCCCACTACAGCGTATCCGCGCCAGAGCTGCCGCCGGGACCTAACCACGCCTACTGGAATCTTAACCACGCCCCCGTAACGGAGCCAGTACACTATAATCCCTCCCACCAAACTCCCCACCCTATCAACGCACCTGTAATGGCATAAACCAACGCCCCATCCCTAATCTGGCTGTTAAAAACCCACGTGTGACGACGCCGTTTGTTGCCTTAGCGACAAAGGACAGCGACGGGAAGTGATGAGACCAAAATGCATCGCTTTGCGAAACAACATGCCTTTCTATGTTTTGTATTCTTATTCAGGGCCGCCATCAGGGCATTACAGCCCTTACTAATGTATGGGGCCCGGTGCTTTAGGGGGGCCCGCCCGCCGCCCACACGCTGGCAGCACGGTCTGGCAGCAGGCGCAGCGCTTCGCTCCCTTTATATTCCCCACTGTCAACAGTCCTGACCTCCTGGCTGGCAAATTAAATGGGCAGCACTGTAGCTTTAAGCTACTGCCCGCCCTGATGCATCATGGTCCAGCCGTGACGTCACACGCTGCTCTGCTCCACTTCCTCATTCTGGAGCAGAGCGAGCAGCGTATCACGTCGGTGTGCTGTGCCAGACACACTGCCAAGTGGCTGGGAGCGGCGGACCGGACCGGGTGCAGGCGGCAGGCAAGCTCAGCAGGGTGAGTATCTGTCCGCAGGGGGGGCCCGGCCAGGACAGCCGCAGCGCCAGCATCCACCACGCACCACCAACAGGGCCCAGGGCAGGAAGGGGGGGCCCAGCATCCACCAAATGGGCCCCCAGGGCAGGCGGGGGGCCCGCTGGATGCTGGGGGCCCCTCCTGCCTGCCCTGGGCTGGGGCCCTGTTGGATTGCTGCGTGCGGCCCCCCCCCCGCCTGCTCCATCATATGGGTGCATAAAATCTATGGAGCATCATATGGCGGCATAATCTTTGGAGCATCATATGGCGGCATAATCTATTGTAGCATCATTTGGTGGCATAATCTTTGGAGCATCATATGGGGCATAATCTTTGGAGCATCATATGGCGGCATAATCTATGGGGCATTATATGGCGACATAATCTTTGGAGCATCATATGGCGGCATAATCTATGGGCATCATATGACGGCATAATCTTTGGAGCTCATATGGGGCATAATCTTTGGAGCATCATGGCGGCATAATCTATGGGGCATCATATGGGGCATAATCTTTGGAGCATCATATGGCGGCATAATCTATGGGGCATTAATGGCGGCATAATCTTTGGAGCATCATATGGGGCATAATCTTTGAGCATCATATGGCGGCATAATCTAGGGGCATTATATGGCGACATAATCTTTGGAGCATCATATGGCGGCATAATCTATGGGGCATCATATGACGGCATAATCTTTGGAGCATCATATGGGGCATAATCTTTGGAGCATCATGGCGGCATAATCTATGGGGCATCATATGGGGCATAATCTTTGGAGCATCATATGGCGGCATAATCATGGGCATCATATGGCGGCATAATCTTTGGAGCATCATATGGCGGCATAATCTATGGGGCATCATATGGCGGCATAATCTATGGAGCATCATATGGGGAATATTCATCTATGAGCATCATATGGCGGCATAATCTATGGGGCATCATATGGCGGCATAATCTATGGGGCATCATATGGCGGCATAATCTATGGAGCATCATATGGCGGCATAATCTATGGAGCATCATATGGCGGCATAATCTATGGGGCATCATATGGCAGCATAATCTATGGGGCATTACATGGCGGCATAATCTATGGAGCATCATATGGCGGCATAATCTATGGAGCTTCATATGGGGCAGAAAATTTATGGAGCATCATATGGGGGAATATACATCTATGGAGCATCATATGGCGGCATAATCTATGGAGCATCATATGGCGGCATAATCTATGGAGCATCATATAGGGCATAAAATCTATGGAGCATCATATGGGGTATAAAATCTAAGGGGCATCATATGGGGGTATAAAATCTATGGGGCATCATATGGGACATAAAATATATGGAGCATCTTATGGGGGCATAACTTTTATGGAGCAGCATATGGCCATATTATTCTATGGAGCATCTTATTGGGGCCATTATTAACCTTTATGGAGCATTATATGGGAGGTATTTTGTATGCCATGTACCGCGGACCAGAAGTGCGTCATCCGGACAGGAAGTGACACGGCGCAACATGATCTGATGTAATCGCGCATGCGCGATAGCGGAGCAGCCGCCATGTTTTCGGTGGGAAAAGGCAAATATAAGTAGACTATGAGAGACACTAATCTGTATAGGAGACAAAATCTAGGGGAGGAGACTAGAGTCCTGCATGTGGCACTGTGTCACTCCGTCCGGATGACGCACTTCCGGTCCCACGGTACACGCGCCGCATTTAAACCCCCATTTGCTCCCTTCCCATACACCTGGTCACCCAGCAGACCAGGCAGAACGCAGGAGCGCCGCCTGTAAACCTGTACATTCGCTTCTTAAGGTATGTCTTTGATTCAAAGCGGTTCACCCCCTCTGCCATCACTCTGGGCTGCAACTTATGCCACATTTACCCATGTAGGCTCTGTGGACGCCATCCAGGACATGCTTTAACCCCGTCCAGGGCACATTTAACCCCTACTTTCTGTACACGGCAGGGCGCAGGTGCGCCGCCTATATTCTCATTTCATCCACCTCCAAAGGTATGTTTTCATGTAAATAGTCCACTCCATCTGCCACTGTAATGGGCTATAATTTTTTGTTCCATTTGCCCTGTACAGGCTATCAGGACGCCACTCAGGACAGACTTTACCTTATTCTGGATACATTTAACTCCTGCTCTTTGTACACAGCAGGTAATCTCTGACATTTCAATGATGGTGACCCCTATTTCCCTATATTTATTTAATTAATCATTTTTTGATATTATCTGCAGCATCTGGCTCTGCTATAAGGGAATTTACAATGAATTTATTGCCTCTACTATGTGTCATATCTCTGTTGTACTAATTTTACAAGGTAGAAATGCGCTACTTCTTTGTTTCTTATATCATTGTGCTTTTGTTCTACTATGATTATATAAATCGTATACTCTATATATCTCCATGTTAAGATTGTATAATGATGCTCCATATGTACTTTAACGATATATTCTACTTTCTGGATTATTATCTACATGACATTTTTCGCAATCAATTATATATGATCCAGCCCATATCTATACATATGTTAATATGTACGGTATATGTAATCACTGTATATAATTGCCTCACACTGTGTTTCTTCTATTTTTCTCTAGTACCCCATGATTAAGATCCGGGAGGGTTGAAACGTTGGGTATCTGTATATTGTACATAATATTATTACGGCACTGGCACTTTCTTCTTTTGGATTGGATAATTTTTCAAATAAAAATATTTTTCTGCATAGTAATCAATTGTAGTGTGCGGTGAATTTTGCTCTTCCTATATTTGTTGGTGCCGCTTAGGACCAATTCACCAGCACCTCCTATACACTAGACTTGAGTGCACACCATTTCACCCATATTACCTTGTCGTGGTGGTGGCTTAAAAAAATCTTTTGGTCAAAACAAAAGCTGATGGCTATGCATGTGATTTGATGTTAATGTGTCATTGGTGAGGGCGTGGTGCAGAAGTGGAGTTTTTCCAAGAAAAGGCGGAGGGATTTTGGATGGTTCGCGTGGTGGAGGAGGAGCTAGGGTGGAGGCGGAACTTGGGGTGGAGCTTAAAGGGGGGCCCCATAAATTTTGCCAGTATGGGGCCCCAAAATTCCTAGTGGCAGCCCTGTTCTTATTTTTTATTATTACTATTAATATTACACACATGTATGAATATGTATGCAAATCTGCAGCTGCTCATTCTATGAAGGGGGAAGGAGCATCACTCTGCTCTTGAGTCGCACAACATGGTGGTACCAGGGTTATGGGGTACTTGGCACCGAGCCCATGGAAGTCTATGGGGGATGTCACTGGCAGCAGAGCTCGGTCCGTGGCCCTGGGCGGTCATACAAAGGGGGATATTTACAGGGGATTGTAGTAATAGTTGTTCGTGACGCCACCTGTGGTTTCTGATCAGATAGACCAGCGCTGCAGGGTTAATCCTCTGAGGGGATGTTATGGCAGCTAGATGTTAAGTCCCCCACAGGTGGGACTGGTCCCTCAAAGTCAATGGTGTGCAGGGTGCGGCAAATAAGCATTCACACACAATGCAGTCTCTTTCCATACCTTTACTGATATTGTTGGCAGGTATGTCCCGGGAAGCTGGTCAGGTTGGAGAATGCACATTCAGGGAATTGCTGAGCAGGTTTAAGGCCTCCTTTACCCTTTGAATATCTGTGAGTCCTAACTTGCATGAAGTCAAGTTTAACTCGTGATGCAGCAGCTTCGCCCGGCCGACATTGTGGTAGAGCCTTTTCTGTCTCTGGTACCCAGATGTTGGAAAGAACTAAGCCGTTGTGTCTGATCAGACCGACTCCGTTCCGTTCTCCCTGACTCCAGTTACGTATCAACACTTAGGGCTACCTTCTGCGACTTGAAGTCCAGCAAGGCCTCCGGATTTTCTATCACTAGTCGTGAAGTACTAGCAATGCTTCGGACCCGGTGTCCGGTCAATTTAGTGAAGGTGATCTGTCACCTAAGTCACTTGTCCTTCTTTCACCACTCGCCTGTCGCCCTGCTCTCGCCCTTAACATAAGCACGGGTAGCAGTAGGTGTAATAGTCAGTTGTTCTTCCAAGCTCACTGACCTGATCTCAGTTGACTCGATGTTATAACTGCAGTAGTCCCCTTCCTTCTTTCCTTTCTAAACTCTGTCCAGAGCAGCTCACAGACGTTCCGTCAGACTGTATACACGCTGTAGCTCCGAGAGTCACTTTCCACGTTCTTAGGAACACAGGCAGCTTGTTCTGAGATAACGGCTTCAGAGGTAGCTCTGACTAGGCTAGAGTGATTTCCTCCACTCGTACTAGCCTCCACTTCGGCTCAAGATGAACTACCTGAGCTCTGTCAGGAATCAGTGTCTCTCCTCTCCCTCCAGTTTGATCTAGCTCTGACAGGAACTTATCCTGACAGGAAACATACTGGTTTGCACCAGACTGAACTGGCTGTCTTGACTTGACTGGCTTGTACTAGCTCGACTGACTACTGCTACGTCTCACTAACCTTATATATCCTAAGGTTCCCTCTAGTGGTAATGTTGGGAAATGTGTGAGATGTGAATGAATATCAGGTTTTCACAATTACCTTCCTGTGCATTTTCCTGGAAACATGTGTACCAAGCGCAGCTGGGCCACACACTCTCACTTTGAGGAGCCCGTCAACGCAAGCGCAAACTCCAACTGACCCGCCAGGTCTGTGCGCTGCACTATATGCTCCCTGCCAATCAGAGGCCAATAAGTATACGTAAGTGGCTAAACAGCAGTAATCGGGGCTAGCTCTGGTCATTGCTGTTAGACTTCCCTCCATCATGGATATATGCGTCATGGAAAGTGAAAAAGCGGGGAATCAGTCGTTCTCAAAATTCTGAATTCACAGCTGTCTTCATTGAACATAGATTTTCCTGTTACTGAGATAGGAGATGACAGTTGGTGTCTATAAAGTTCTATGGAGAACTGTAGGTGTCGCTTCAGGAGAACTTGCAGCAGAACTTCTGTGTCTGCCTCCTTCTCCCTCCCATCTCCATATAATTTTATAAGCACCAGCTGTCATCTCTCTCACTGTTTTGAAAGTCTGTCTTCACTGAATACAGATTTGACCAATGAATTGAGAATGAATGATCGTCCCAGGAGGTGAAAATAACAAGTTTCTTATTTTGTATAATTGATTTGTGGAACAAAGATTAAAACTACAATTACTCTTTAAGTGCAACTTAATTTATGTTCATTTTTTAAGCCTTTTCATCCCCTTTCAAGGGTTATTCCCTAAAAAACATGTTATCCCCTATTGCTATGATGAATGATAACTTGCTGATTGCTGTGACCCCAGAGATGCTGAGATCAGGTCTCTGGAAGTACCCCAATCCTGAATGTAGGAGAGGTGCACACGCTTGACCTCCGCTCCTTCTTTTGTCTTTGAGACTGCTGGTGCGTTATACTCAGCAGTCCCATAGCCAATATGTGAAGCAAAAGATGAACATGTGCATCTATCTCGGCTCCAGAGCCCCGAACTTGGGATTACTGGTGTCCTGAAGGTCAGATCCCCAGCAATCAGCAAATTATTCCCTACCCCGAGGGATATCTTGTTTTTTTTTTGTGAATAAACATTTAAATATCAATATATAGGTGGGCATCCAGGTCCCGAGACTCCCACTGATTATTCAAACCTCTGGGTAGAAATGTTAACCTTAAGCCCCCGTCACACTAAGAGAGATCGCTGAAATGTCACAGATTTTGTGACGCAACAGCGACCTAGCCATCGATCTCGCTTAGTGTGACACGCAGCGACGACCGGCCCCCCTGCTGGGTATAGCTGATCGTCGTCGAATGGCCTGGACCATTTTTTCATCGTTGGTCTCCAACTGGCCAGCGAACATCGCTGCGTGTGACAGCAGGTGACCAACGATCAGCGAGCTGCGCGGCGCCGTACAGCAGAAGCTGGGAGCCGGTATCTAGGATACACATTGGGTAACTAAGTGCGGCGCAGCGCTTAGTTACCCGATGTGTACATTGGATACCAGCGTGCTCGCTGGTCCTGATCGCTGGTGAGTCTGCCCATGTGACAGCTCACCAGCGATCAGCTAACGATGTCCCAGCGATCCCATCCATCGTTGGTGGGATCGCTGGGACATTGAAGAGTGTGACTGGACCCTTACCCTGCACTAGAGATCAATGGTGTATAGACCCACAGATCTTCTATTCAGATTGTACACCACTGTGTGCATGCTCATAGGGGAGCTGATCACTTTTCCGCTGTGGTTTGAGTGATGAGTTGGGGCCTCCGGACCCAGACCCTTGCTAATCTAAAGAACTTTTAAGTGGCTAGATAAATAGACAAAAAAATTAAGAGTTTAGTTAAAACTTTTAAGTTATACTCCCATGAAGAGTGATAGGAACTCTTGTTCGCCTGGCAAGGCAACTTTGCAACACTTTAAGCCACTCTTGCAGAGCAGCACCAAGACCACCTGGGGGCACTGTAATGTTGCCTCTCAACTGGACTATCCAGTCTGTCTACTCACCCCTCACTTGAAAGTTTTGGCAGGAGAAATAGATGAGTTTTCACTTTAAGAAAAGGGACCCTAAAACCATCTCTGCCCAAGACTCAGGGTTGGACTGGCCCAATGGAGAAACCTCTGGAGGGCCCTGGCTTCTCCTTCAGGAGCGTTTATAGTGCAAATGCATTGGTTTTGTCTACATGAAAGGTGGGCCCTCAGAATCGAGCCCCCTGGTGGTCCCAATGTTCTTCAGTCTGACACTGCATAGACGTGATCGGATCTGTCAGTCTTGGCTCAGCTTCACAGCGCCGGGGCTTCTGCATTTTTTTGATGAAAAGGTACAGCGTAAAAATGGATCAGAAAGTTTCACCTGTCAGGAGACTTTGACACGAGTAGAGACAGCGCAGCTTGCCTTCATCTTCATGTTTTATTCATTGACTTTATGCTGATTTTTACTGAAGGCCTAGATTTTTAAGAAAGATTACCCGCGAAGATGAATGTCTTGTCAGTTCTTACGTATAGTACATGGCTTTCTTCAGGGGGAAAAAAAAATAGATCCCAGATACGAGGGTCTCTTTGCATTTCAACTGGACAGGCACAACAAAATACTGTAGGACAGCGGTAGGCAGTCGCAGGTTTTTTTAGACCTTCATAAAAAAAATCATATGGCATCAGATGCTGCATCTCTGTTAGTATTCTCTATTTACATTTTGCATTTGTAGAACATAAAAAAAAAACAAAGGTATGAACTGGGATATAAACTGGTGTGCATGTGTGTGACCCGCACCACAATTGTGGTTTACCAGAGCAATGGGGTACTCAGAGCCGAGCCCATGGAAGTCTATGGGGTTGTCACAGGTAGCGCTGGCTCGGTCTGTGGCCCTGGCGGTCAGGCGTATGTTGGAGGGTATATTTACAGGGGATAGGTATATAACATTCGTGACGCCACCTGTAGTTCTCTGATCACTAAGACCAGCGCTGCTGTAGATCTCTGAGGGGATGGTGTGGCAGCTAGATGTCGGGTCCCCTACAGGTGGGACTGGTCCCTCAAAGTCTATGGAATTAATGATGTCGGGTGCAGGTAAATAAATCAGTCTCACACCATCCAGCGTCTTTCCATACCTTTTACTTCAAGTTGTTCAGGCAGGTCCCGGAAGCTGGTCGGGTGGAGGATGTGCTTTGAGATAACAGCTGAACAGGTTATGGGCCTCCTTCACTTTCCATATGATGAGTCCAACTAGCATAAAGCTTAGTTCACTCCAAGAACTCCAGCTTCTTCAAAGCTGTACTGCCCGGTCAGTTTTGTGGTCGGAGTCTTCCTTTGAGAGAGCTGAGTTCCTAATGATGTCCTGCAGTGACTCAAAGTTCCCACTCTCCCTGACCCCAGTTACGTACCGACACTCCAAGGGCTGCTTTCTGCGACCTAAGGTCCAGTAAGCCTCTGGTTTTTCTATCACTATGCCTAAAGCTATAGTGACACTTCGGTCCCCAGTGACCGGTGATCAATGCCGGATAGTTCAATCCTTAAGGCACTTTTAGATTCCCTTCCACTGTGCCTTTCGCCCTGTTCGCGCTTGTAGCATAAGCACTCCACACTTCCAAAGGCTATGCAGGTTAATCCCTTCTTGCTTCTTCCCAGAGCTCGCTAACAGGTGCTCAGTAATCTTCTAGTTCAGGAGCACGTCGACTGAACTCCACTGTCCTTGGGACAGGAGACTGAAGGTTCTGCTGCTGACTCCTCTTTCTTCCTGCACAGACTGCACACTGACTGTTCTGTCCGAAGACAGGAAACAGACTGACCTTTCTCTGTCCGAGGACAGGAAACAGACTGACTATCTGAGCTGTATATCACTAGCCTATATAACCTATGGGTGTGTCTAAGTGTGTGATGGAGTGAATGTTTATTGAGCATTAAACTGTTACCTCTCCGCACATCCTCCAGGGTACTGCGTGTGCCTTCACACCAGGGCTACACATTAAAAAAAAACAAAGGTATGAACTGGGATATAAACTGGTGTGCATGCAGCGTGTAAGCGCACGTTCACACTGGCCACTGAACAGAAAAAAAACAAGGACAGAAACATCATGATTAAATACCCTGCAGTAAATAAATACATAGCAAAGTTCATGAAATATTATACGGTACTTAGTTAACATGTTTTCTGATAAAAAAAAAATGCGGAAGCCATCCCACCACTGCACGGTGACCACAACTGGGACAGCCCTAAATCTAATATTAGAAACAATACCATTTGTCAAGTGACGCGTGTAGATAAGGGCTGAGGGGGACTGAGCCCAACTAGTGGACACACAGCCGAGGGAGACCACATCAATAATGTATCACATGTTTTAAGTTCTTACAGATAAATTTGACTTATTTTTTTCATGCACTGTTTATTAATTTTTCTCTGTGATTTTTTTGCTTTTGATTTCAACCACATTTCAAATCTGGTAAATATGCAAGAGGAAGGGTTTTTTCGCTGTACAATGATTTTGGTTTTCAACAGGAGCAGAATATTTTCTTGAACTACTTCTGCAAGGTGTAAGGAGGAAGACCGGCCCGCGGGTACCTGTCCTGCGCCAGGTCCGGAACTGTCAGGGCTGCCTCCCCTGTTGCCGGGGGGAAGGAATGAGGGACCGAACCAAATTCATGAACTGGGTAGGATGGGCCCGATAAAAGGAATAAGCGTGTGCAGTGAGGGGCAGTTTGGCGCGAACAAGCAGCAGTGTGCGGCAGGGTAAACAGAGTGCTCTGTCCCCCAAGCACCCGCGCAGTGACGGTCTGCGCCTGCCGGCTCCCGCCGCCACCAGAGTGACTGTGACAGAGCGAGGTGCTTTCTCTGTGAGTGTTGCGCATGTGGGAAGAGGAGAAGGCCGCGTACCAGACAAACGCCCGCTGCTTCTGGATATATGCTGAGCCATATTGGACCTTGAGAGTGCTGCGGCCTTGCTTGCTCCGGCCCCACCAGTGTATGGACTAGGGGCTCAGCGGACAGTACCAGAGACCAACCGCTGCCGCCAGAAGACAGGCCGACATGGAAAGGACCTCCCTGTGAACATCTTTACAGCCGTTGCTGGTGCTGCAACTCCCTGCGGGATCATCTGCCGTGGAGGAGCATAAAGGACACGATAAGTTTCCCTAACAAGACTGTTATTATTCTGCCCTAATTGTTCTTTTCAATTCCTCTTTTTACCATTTATCTCCCTGCGAGGAGTTAACCCCTGTTAAATTAAACTGTTGAATTTGTTAACCCTTGCTCTGCCTTCTGTCTGTCACTGCATCCCGCAACCTGCTGACAAACGGACGCAGGATTCGCTGCCTTTCTCCATTAATGAGCATAGGATGCAGGACTCACAGGCTTTTTCTATAAGTGAGCAAGGTACACAGGACTCACATGCTTTCTCTATAAGTGAGCGAGGCGTGCAAGACTCACAGTGTCAGGAGTCGAACTCAGTGCCTCTTGTCCACTGGCCAGCAGCTCTACCATCTGAGCTATTCTGCTGGCTGCAAAGTTCCTTGCTGAACCCAGATACCATTGACTGTTCTTCCTGATTGGCTACACCTAGTGCTCTCTTGATTGGGCCTCTGATTGCCAATTACACACCCTATATAAACCTGGCCCTGTGGGTGTGTCATTGCGAGATTATTGTGCTTCCAGCCTTTAGTCAAGCTCTTTCTCCTGCTGTTCCTGCTGCTACAAACACTGCTCTCCTGTGTACCGACCTCCTGCTGCCACCTGACTACGTTATCTGCCTGCTCCTCTGCTACCGAACTGCCTTTCCTGTGTACCGACCTCCGGCTGCCACCTGACTACGTTATTTGCCTGCTTCCCTGCTACAAACACTGCCTTTCCTGTGTACCGACCTCCGGCTGCCACCTGACTACGTTATTTGCCTGCTTCCCTGCTACAAACACTGCCTTTCCTGTGTACCGACCTCGGCCTGCCTTCTGACTACGCTACCTGCCTCTGCTTCCCCTAGTGTTTGCAGTAACATCGGCTCCAACCCAGACGGGATCCTGACAGAATAATCTCGCGCCAAAATGGAGTCCGCTGTGAACACCCTGAGGCGGCAAGTTACGGAGCTTCAAAGTTTTTGTACTGACTCTCAAGGAAAATATGCCAAGTTACAAACTGATTTCACGGCGATACAACAGGAAGTAATTGAGCTACAAAAACAACTACTGGACGTGCGCAATTCAGGGTCCGAATCAAACGCGCGGCTGCCGCTGCCTGCAAAGTTCAGTGGGGATCGCAAGCAGTACCGAGGATTCCTCAATCAATGCCGCATATACTTCCAGATGCAACCTGCTCCCTTTACCAGTGAGAGGAAGAAAGTTTTTTTCATGATAAATCTCCTGACGGATGAAGCTCTTGCTTGGGCTTCACCTTATGTAGAAAAAGACTATGCCCTCCTTAATGACCTGGAAGCTTTCATCGCAGCTATGAATCAAGTTTTTGATGACCCAAACCGCTGTGCCACAGCAGAAACCAAATTACATAATTTGCGCCAAGGACGTCGCTCTGTTGCGGAATATACATCGGAGTTCCGTCGCTGGGTGGCCGACACCACCTGGAATCCAGCGGCCCAGAGAAGTCAATTTCGACGAGGGTTATCAGAACCAGTGAAAGACGAGCTTGCCAGGGTTGAGACCCCTGACCAGTTGGAGGACTTTATTCAACTATGTATCCGGATTGACCAGAGACTTACTGAAAGGAGAAAGGAGAGACTGCGAGCACTTGGGAATAGCCCTGGCTTCTCATTTTCAGCATCAGACCACCAAGAAAAGACGCAAGTTGTGTCTGAACCGATGCAGATCGACGTCATCCGAAGACCACTCTCTGCACAGGAGAAGGAGAGGCGACGTGCAGAACATCTCTGCCTCTATTGTGGGGACCCTGGACACTATGCCATCAACTGTCCTAACAAAAGGACTATAGCCTTTACCAACAACAGGTCTGCCAGCAATACGGACCTTTCTCAGCAGTCGGATTCCATCTTGCAGACTATCTCATCAGTAACGCCAGAAATAGACAAAATACATACCACATCATCTCATTTTGTAATCCCCATTCAGGTTGTAATGGGCACCCAAAAAATACAATGCTCTGCCCTGTTGGATTCGGGAGCAGGAGGAAATTTTATGGACTTAAAATTTACACGTGATAATAATATTTCCAGTAGGACCAAATCCACACCAATTGAAATGGAAACTGTGGATGGATCACCTTTGTCTTCTGGACCTGTCACGCATGAGACAATTGAACTGGAGATTTGTATCGACCCGGATCATCATGAAGCTGTCAGTTTCCACCTTATTTCATCTCCGAAATTTCCGGTTATTCTAGGGATCCCCTGGTTTTCAGTCCATAACCCTTCTATCAACTGGGCATCAAGGACCATCACCTTTCCATCTGACTACTGTAAGAATAATTGTCATAAGGAACCCCCTGTTCTCCAACAAGTCCAAATCTCTGAGATTTCGCATGAGAAGGAAGAGAAACTACCACCTCAATATCAGCAGTTCTCTGATGTCTGCAGTAAGAAGAAAGCAGATCAATTACCTCCTCACCGTCCTTACGACTGTCCCATTGAATTGCTGCCAGGAGCAACCATTCCATTTGGACGGATTTACAATCTTTCCGAACCTGAATTGAAGGTATTAAGAAAGTTCCTGGATGAAAATTTAGAGAAAGGCTTTATTCGACCTTCCACATCTCCAGCTGGGGCACCCCTGTTCTTTGTTGAAAAGAAAGACTCCACTCTGCGGCCATGTATTGACTACAGAGAGATGAATAATATCACTGTCAAGAATCGCTACCCGCTACCCTTGATTCCTGAACTATTTGAGAGACTCCGTTCTGCGAAAATCTTTACGAAGCTGGATCTTAGAGGGGCTTACAACCTCATACGGATTCGCCCAGGAGATGAGTGGAAGACCGCCTTCAGAACGAGATATGGACATTTTGAATCTCTTGTTATGACCTTTGGCCTTAGCAATGCCCCAGCCACCTTTCAACATTTTATTAATGATGTATTTCGAGATTTCTTGGACCAATTCGTTGTGGCTTATCTCGATGACATTCTTATATTTTCAGACACCTTGGAAGAGCATCGCAGGCACGTCCTGTTAGTCTTGGAACGACTACAGGAGAACCATCTCTACATTAAACTTGAAAAATGTGAGTTTGAACAAACCAGTATCCAATTTCTGGGATATATCATCTCCCCAGAAGGTTTGAGCATGGATCCCAGCAAAATCAATGCTGTAGTAGACTGGCCTGTTCCAAGAAATTTAAAAGACGTCCAGCGTTTCATAGGATTTGCAAATTTTTACCGAAAATTTATAAAGAACTTTTCACGGATCATACTACCAATTACTACACTAACAAAAAAGACCAAAGCATTTTTCTGGTCTCCGGAGGCACAGGAGGCTTTTGACAAGTTGAAAACTCTTTTTACGTCTGCTCCATTGTTAGTACACCCAAATCCTGAATTGCCATTTACTGTCGAAGTGGACGCCTCGGACTCTGCAGTGGGAGCCATTCTGTCTCAGCGAGTTGGGGACAAGATGCAACTTCACCCATGTGCGTTTCTTTCCCACACCATGTCATCTGCAGAAAAGAACTACGACATTGGTAATAAAGAACTGTTAGCCATTAAAGTTGCCTTCTCCGAGTGGAGACATCTTCTGGAAGGTGCCAATCACCCTGTGACTGTCCTCACGGACCACAAGAATCTTGAATTCCTCCGTACAGCAAAAAGATTGTCTGCAAGACAAGCACGATGGGCCTTATTTTTCTCAAGATTCAATTTTATAATCTCTTACCGGCCTGGTTCAAGAAATGGCAAGGCTGACGCCCTGTCCAGGATGTGTTCGGAACCTCAGGAGAGGTCTAGTAATGATGATACAATTCTAGGCCCTAAAAATTTTTTGGGAATATTGCACTCTAGAGGACTAGGTAATAGAATTAAAGATGGATATCAAGAGGACTCTTTCCTTAACCATCCTTCGGAAGACGTCGATCTTTCATTCAAAGAGGGTTTTGGATGCAGAAACACCAAATATATGTACCTGAATCTTCTCGCCTTGAAGTCCTCAAAAGTGTCCATGATTCTAAACTGGCAGGACATCCTGGAGTTGCAAAAACACAAGACTTACTACTTCGTTTCTTTTGGTGGCCTAATTGTAGGAAGGACGTGAGGAAATATGTTTCAACCTGTTTAACATGCGCACGAAACAAGACCCCACGATCGTCTCCTCTAGGACTCTTGCAACCACTCCCAGTTCCATCCAGGCCTTGGGGATCTATTTCCATGGATTTTATTGTGGAACTACCCCCTTCCAAACAGATGACCGTCATCCTTGTCATAGTGGACCGACTCACAAAAATGGCCCACTTTATTCCAACTGAAGGAATTCCTACTGCTGAAAAAACTGCAGAACTGATGATCAAAGAGGTATTCAGGTTACATGGAATTCCTGACAGCGTGGTGTCTGACAGAGGCGTTCAGTTTACGTCAAAATTTTGGAAGAGTTTCTGTACAGCCTTGGGAGTCACGGTGAATCTTTCTACCGCTTTCCATCCTCAGTCCAATGGCCAGACGGAGAGAACGAACCAGACTTTGGAGCAATACCTCCGTTGCTTCATTTCCTATCTTCAGGATGACTGGGTGGACTATTTACCAACAGCAGAGTTTGCCTACAACAACTCCATACATAGCGCTACATCTCAAACCCCATTTTTTGCTAATTATGGAGTACATCCAGTATTTATCCCTAATCTGCCAGTGAACACTCCCATTCCTGCTGTTAATGACAGGCTTACAAAATTACAGGAATCCCAGAAGGAATTATCAGAGATATTGCTCAAGACCCAGGAAGAATATAAGGAAGCAGCAGATAAACATCGGAGAGTGCCCCCTGCTCTTCAGGTTGGAGACAAAGTTTGGCTGTCCACTAAAAACCTTAAGACACATGTGCCATCCTCCAAATGTGGTCAGAAATTCATTGGACCTTTTCAAATTTCTGCAAAAATTAACCAGGTTGCTTTTCGTTTAAAACTTCCCAACAATCTAAAGATTCATCCAGTGTTTCACATATCCTTGCTCAAACCCTTCTGTGAAAACCCGTTTCCAGGAAGAATTCAGCCACCTCCTCCACCAGAAAGGATCCGTGGTGAAGAAGAATACATTGTGGATAAGATTCTGGACTCCCGAAAATTCAGAGGTAAACTGCAGTATCTGGTACAGTGGAAGGGTTACGGACCAGAGGAAAATTCATGGGAACCAAGGGACAACGTCCATGCTCCTAGACTAACAAGAGCCTTTCATCAAAGGTACCCGGATAAGCCAGCTCCTGAGATGTCCAGAGGCCATCCTGGAAGGAGGGGAGTACTGTCAGGAGTCGAACTCAGTGCCTCTTGTCCACTGGCCAGCAGCTCTACCATCTGAGCTATTCTGCTGGCTGCAAAGTTCCTTGCTGAACCCAGATACCATTGACTGTTCTTCCTGATTGGCTACACCTAGTGCTCTCTTGATTGGGCCTCTGATTGCCAATTACACACCCTATATAAACCTGGCCCTGTGGGTGTGTCATTGCGAGATTATTGTGCTTCCAGCCTTTAGTCAAGCTCTTTCTCCTGCTGTTCCTGCTGCTACAAACTCTGCTCTCCTGTGTACCGACCTCCTGCTGCCACCTGACTACGTTATCTGCCTGCTCCTCTGCTACCGAACTGCCTTTCCTGTGTACCGACCTCCGGCTGCCACCTGACTACGTTATTTGCCTGCTTCCCTGCTACAAACACTGCCTTTCCTGTGTACCGACCTCCGGCTGCCACCTGACTACGTTATTTGCCTGCTTCCCTGCTACAAACACTGCCTTTCCTGTGTACCGACCTCAGCCTGCCTTCTGACTACGCTACCTGCCTCTGCTTCCCCTAGTGTTTGCAGTAACATCGGCTCCAACCCAGACGGGATCCTGACACACAGGCTTTCTATATTAGTGAGCGAGGGACACAGGACTCACATGCTTTCTCTATAAGTGAGCGAGGCATGCAAGACTCACAGGCTTTCTATATTAGTGAGCAAGGGACACAGGACTCACATGCTTTCTCTATAAGTGAGCGAGGCATGCAAGACTCACAGGCTTTCTATATAAGTCATTGACACAAGACTCACAGGCTTTCGCTATCATGAGCAAGGTACACAGGACTCACATGCTTTCTCTATAAGTGAGCGAGGCATGCAAGACTCACAGGCTTCTATATTAGTGAGCGAGGGACACAGAACTCACATGCTTTCTCTATAAGTGAGCGAGGCATGCAAGACTCACAGGCTTTCTATATTAGTCATTGACACAGGACTCACAGGCTTTCAATATCATGAGCAAGGTACACAGGACTCACATGCTTGCTCTATTTGTGAGCAAGGGATGCAGGACTCACAGACTTTTTCTATAAGTGAGCAATGTACACAGGACTCACAGGCTTTCTCTATAAATGACTGAGGCATACAGCACTCACAGACTTTCTATATTAGTGAACTAGGGATACAGGATTTACAGGCTTTTTCTATTATGAGCAAGGGATGCAGGACTCACAGGCTTTTTCTATTAGTGAGTGAGGGATACAGGCTTTCTCTCTAAGTGAGCAAAAGACACAGGACTCACAGGCAATCTCTATAAGTAGGTAAGTGAAGCAGGACACCCAGACTTTCTCTTAGTGACCAGGGGAACGCAGGGCTCACCATCTTTCTCTATAAGGCTAGTTTCACATTTCCGGCGGGCGCCTTGCGGTGCCCCCGGCATTTTGCCGCAGCGCCGCATTTGAAAACCTTTCACACTTCCGGCGGCCGCATGCGGTTTTTTTGCCGGATGGTTTCTGATGCTTGGAGAGATAAGAAACCATCCGGCAAAAACAAAAAACGTTACATGCAGCGTTTTTTCCGGACGCCGCAATGTACATTTGCGTCGCATCCGGACAAAACCGCATGCAACGCATTGACATGCGGCGCCATCCGGCGCTAATGCATGTCAATGCGAAAAAAGCCGCATGCGGCGCATCAGATTTTCAGATGCGGCGCTGCGGCAAAATGCCGGGGGCGCCGCCAGGCGCCCGCCGGAAATGTGAAAGAGGCCTAAGTGAGTGAGGGACGCAGGGCTCACAGACTTTGTTTATTAGTGAGCAAGGGACACAGGACTCCTAGGCTTTCTCTATCATTAGCGGGGGACACAGGACTCACAGACTTTTTCTGTAAGTGAGCGATGTACACAGGACTCACAGGCTTTGACTATTTGTGAGTGACGGACACAAGACTCACAGGTCTTCTATATTAGTAAGTGAGGGTCGCAGGGCTCACAGACTTTCTCTATTAGAGAGTGAAGGACACAGAACTCACAGGCTCTCTCTGTTAGTGACCAAGGGACGCATGACTCACAGGCTCCCTATAAGTGAAAAGAAACAAAAAGTACTTGAAAAGTATAAATTAAACCACAAAATTAGTAATAATCAATAGCATTAATTTATTAGAGACACCAAACGAAAAAAACATGATTAAAAACACAAAACTATAGAACATGATATCAAATGTAAACTTATAATTAAAAAGAGTTGACAGAGCAGTTTACACAGCGCTATTAGTTTATAATAAGTTTAAGAATATTATATATTTATAAAGTGCAAATGCACATCATAATTTTGAAATCCATAACAAAGAGATATTAGAAGATACTGTAATATATATATATATATTTTTAATGAGGTGCTGTGCAGAAAAAGAATATACACCATGTTCCAAATTATTATGCAAATTGGTTTTAAGTGTCATAGCATTTTTTGTTTTTTTTGTAAATGAAACCCATTGATGGTGTGTCTCAGGGTTCTTTGGATCACTGAAATCAATCTCAGATACCTGTGATAATTAGTTTGCCATGTGAGCCCAATAAAAGTAAAACTGGATGCTCCACACTATTAAGCAGGCCAGAGTTTTCAAGTAACATGGGAAAGAAAAAGGATCTCCCTGCTGCTGAAAAGCATCAAATAGTGCAATGCCTTGGTCAAGGGATGAAAACATTAGATATTTCCCGAAAAGTTAAGCGTGATCATCGTACTGTTAAGAGATTTTGTCAGGGTTAAAATATATTTTTGTACTTATATATAATGTTTTTTGTACTTTTATATGTGATGCTTATGTGCTAGCTTCCATTTTGTATATTCAAACTATAAGCTTTCCTTGCTACGTGGCATTTAGTTAGAGACCCATCTCTGGAGTACGTAACTGGATCCTGAATTCCAAGAAGATTGCATCAGCCAAAAGTTACATCATTCGGGAGCTGAGCTGAGCTGAAGGAACAGTGGAACCAATCCAGACGGCAGTATACTATACATATCCATATATGGCTATACTGTTTCTCTTTAGGTGCCCCTCGCTCCACCCTGATATGTATACTATATAACTTTGTGCTTGTAATAATAAAGAGAGCTCTTGCTGAGAAAGCTACGTGCCAGAGCATGCTTTCAGATTGAACCAGCCTGATTGTCTGACTCATCTTATAACTGGTACCACATGCTCATAATCTAATTCGAAGTGACTGAAGGACGAGTGGTTTGTCGATACGACCCCGACAATTGGCGCCTGGCAACGTGGGGCAGTGGATCGCCGCCAGTCCGGACCCGTCCTGAGGACTTTGCGGTGGTGCCCGCGGTGACTGAGTGCGAGGACTGATCACCCTCCATCGAACACGGTAAGTTGAGATCATATATTTTATATGTGTCCCACTTGCCTGTGTGCGTCAGTCATTGTTGGCTTTGCTGTACTGTCCAAATTGGGTCTGGGTGGGTGACCGGTTGAGTGGTGAGACCGAAGGCGATCCCACGCCACGAACCAGCAAGTGAGACCGAGTGACGTCGCATGTCTGCGCGTACTTGGGTCAACACCACTTCCTCCTCCTCCGGTCACTGTACCTTTATGTAGATAGATGTCTCCCGTGACTGTTAGAATAAAGTTGGGACAAATTTTAGATTTTTGAAGTGTTGAGTGGGGTAAAAGACGCACATGATAGTCTAGTTAGTAACAGATTGATTAGGATTCTCTGTCTTATAAATGACAAATTGAGGAGGGCTCTTTGTCCAATACAGGGGAATCTCACAAGGAGACGTCCCGCTGTGAATGTAGGAGTGTTACGGTGAGCTGGGCTGTAAAGTCATCACCCACGTTAGGGAAGGGATAGATTGATTAGGACTCTCTGTCTTGTCAGTGTGTTGAGGAGGGCTCCACGTTGACGGGTGGTGACCTGCCAGCGGCATCGGTGGTCTGAGTCGCGACAGACCATTGCACTTTGTTAAATCATGATGCGCATGTTTAGATCTGGGAAACCTCATAAGTTAGAGGGTGGTGCTGTGGGGGTCTGTGAGCTGGTTCAGTCACGGGAGGGAAAGAAGGCTGTTAAAAATGTGAGAAGTTTGTATAAGATGATGGGTTTGCCTACTACGGGCAGACTTCAGCCTTCAGCGTGGAAGGATTATGTAGCACAGAAGAAGGGAGAGTTATGTGATGAGAGACTTCTACATCAAGCACAGGCACATCTCAGAGTAGCAAATGATTTGAAAATTGAGGGCTGGAAGGAAGTAGATGGTGTGGGAGGTTCAGAAGGTGCTGAGCCTTTGTTCGGATATGTGAAATGCTCTGCATATGATCTTATTGATGTAACTAAAATGGCCGCCGCACCCCTCATGCCCGTCACGGTTCCAAGCCCTCAGCCACCGCCCTATAATGGCACCGATCTCAGAACAAAGGGAGGTTGGACTTGTCATGCGTGCGGTAACCAGAATCCGCCCTGGGCGGAGACCTGCCGTGTCTGTGGGGCGGGCCGCCCCTGGTGTAATGCCCAGCCCGATGCCCCTCCCATTCCCAACAGTGGGAAGCCCCCAGACAACGCCCTTCCCATTTCCTCCAGCAGCCATCTTGGGACACCCAGCAGCCATCTTGGTACACCCGGAAATGGCCAACACCCCATTTCTTCCGGCAGCCATCTTGAGACACCTAGGCACACCCAGTCAGGCCTATATCCCTTGCTGACACCATCCGGGGCCTACTATCAGCCACCGCCTGCACCTGTGCAGGCCGCAGCTCCCAATATGGCACCAGATGTAACACCGTTGTTCCCTTTCACTCACCCCAATCCGGCCATAGCTGCAATGCATGAATCTTCAGCCTTCCAGACAGTGATCAGAAGCCGCCGCCGTGACATTACAGGATTCAATGAAGGGGAGGAGGATCAGGAAATAGGGAAAGGGTGGGCCCCTCAACAGCCATCACCACCCCCAGTGCCACCAGCACCTCCTCTCCCTTTATCTCTCCCCCCACCATCATTGTCAACCCCTGGCCCTAGGGCCCACTCCACCCCCTACTCCAGGGTTGAGGCAACTCCCTCTCTTTCACACATCCCCAGAGAGGATAGTCGCTCTGTAAGATTCATGGAAACCCCGATCAGGCCCCCAGCTCCCGGTGTACCCGAAAACTGGTATCCCTGCTACTCACAGAATTACACAGACCACAACGGGAATCCAGTGACATTGTCCATAGGGTACGGTGATATCCTGACACATCAGGTTGGCGCTATAGTTAGTCCTGCCAACTCTAACTGCTCCAACAAGGGGGCCTGGCTCTGCTAATAGCCCAAGCTGGTGGTCCCATCGTCACTACAGAATGCATGGCTCATTTACACACTCATGGTCCCCTGCTACCTGGTCAGACTCTGACTACCCATGCAGGAGACCTTCCTGTTGATGTCATCATCCATGCAGTAGGTCCAGTCCATGATCCCCTAAACCCAGATGAGTCACGGGCCACCCTCCGGGCCACTATACATTCAGTACTCCATCATGCTGGCAGGTTAAGCGCAGGAGACATGCCCAGGCGCACCCTATCAATACCACTCATTTCCTCGGGTATCTATGGGTACCCTCTTGGCCCCTGCATGCAGGAACATGTCTCAGCCCTGAAGGATGGACTCCGTACCATAGACCATGAGCTGAATTCCGTCAGAATTGTCTGCCTCCGAAGCCCTGCTGTTCAGAAGGCAATGCCCATAGCTATCCAACTGATGACTCCAGCCATGCCTAATCTACCTCAGGGCCCTGGGTTGACTACACCCTTGATGCCCTCAACCCAAGCTGGGGGCCAATCAAGTCCATGTCAGACACCGGAAGCCCCTGTCAAAATCGTCCCTGGACCTCTGGGAGAAATCAGGTATCAGCCATTTACACCAACACAAATTGATTCCTTGGTCTCCAAGCTCCCGGATCCAGACAAGTATCCTATGGACTACGCACGGCGTATGGAACGAACCAGGGGTATCTATGGAGCCACCTGGGCCGACCTGTCTGGCATCACCTCCCTCAGAACGTTTGAGCCCTTCCTATCCACTATGGAAAAGGCTATGGATCCTACCAAGGTTGGGTCACTCACCACCTATGAATCAGGCATTGAATATTGCAAACAATTGACTTCCTGGGCCCAAGATAGATTGACTGACCAGACAGGGTCAGTACAAGATGTCCAGCAAGAGCCTGATGAGTCAGTAGAGAAATACTCTGCTCGCCTGCTTTTGCATTTTGAAGACCTGGGCTTTAATATGAATATCAAGACTCAGAAGAAACTTCTAGTGGAATCGATCATTCAAGGTCTACAGGACAAATTGAGAGAGGAAGTGCTTAAAGTACGCCCTGACATTTTATCCTCCTCCTTTGATGATGCAGCAACTGTTGTCAAGGCCTTCCATAAATCATTGCAGAAACGGGAAAAAGAAGCAGCAGATGGGAAGGAGGACACCAAACTTAAAGTAAAGAGTAAACCAGTGCCGTCCATGGTCTACCAAGCTCAAGAAAATTACCCACCTCCCAATAATCAGTCAGGCATAAAATGGGTGCTAGTGGAAGGAAGTGGAGGAGGTCCCCCACCCCCACCAAGAAGACAAGAACATGAGCGCGATAGAAGATCCAACCAACGAAACAGAAGACCAGCTCGTGACCCCGAAGGACGTGTGCTGTGCTGGGAGTGTGGCAGCCCAGATCATATCCTCAGAGACTGTCCACGCCGTGGGAATCACAGGAATGGTCCTGGCTCTAGAGACAGCTACGATAACAGACGTCAAGATTATAATGAGAGGCCACCCCCACGCTACTGATGGGGAGGCCAACCAGTGTCCACCTTCCCAGCTGCCCATCCATCTGCAGCTTGTGGGACAGTCACCTTACAGGTGGACAATCAACCCTTGAAGTTCTTAGTGGACACTGGGGCGGCCACTTCTGTCATCTCTTCTGCACACCTTCCTTCATCAGTATCTCTGTCTTCTGAAACCCTCACATGTGTTGGAGTAGAAGGTCAACAGACTGCTTCCCCCCTCACTACCCCAGTGTCTGCAGGACCCTTCACCGGAGTATTGACCAAATTTCTGGTCTCTGAAACCTGCCCTGTCAACTTATTGGGTGCAGATCTCCTGGAAAGGATGAAGGCCACCATCACTTTTGGAGAACAAGGTATGGAACTCTGCTTACAAGACCCCAATTCCCAGCAAGGGGCAGAAGACAGATGTGTTCTAAAGGCCTTTCCTCTGATGATGATGACTGTACAACCTGAGACACCTGGAGCCACAGCAGAAACATACCCGTTTGGCTTTCTGGATCCCTCTCAATTTCCTGACAGCCTGTGGTCAGAGGGACCCGAAGATGTTGGACTTTTATGGGTGCCTCCAGTTAAGGTACATCTCAAGCCTGGATATAAATATCCCCGTTTGCCCCAGTACCCTCTCAAAGCCGCACAAGAATATAGCCTGGGTGCTCAAATTTCTTCTCTTCTGAAGTCTGGAGTTCTGATAAGATGTGTGTCACCCTGTAACACACCTCTGTTCCCAGTCAAGAAGAAGACCGCTCCAGGAGAACCTCCAAGATACCGGCTGGTACAGGACCTCAGAGCAGTGAATGCTGCCACCATCCTAGAGACTCCTGTGGTACCTAATCCAAACACTTTGTTGTCCAACGTACCTCCAACAGCCACAATGTTCACTGTAATTGACTTGGCAAATGCCTTCTTCAGTGTGCCTCTGCACGAAGACTCCAGGTTTCTTTTTGCCTTCACTTTCCAAGGGGGACAGTTAACATGGACAAGAACCCCACAAGGAGGTCAGAATTCTCCTAACCAGTTCACACAATCAATGAAGACTGTTTTGGAGCCCTGGATACAGGAAAACCCTCAAGTAACTTTGTTACAGTATGTGGATGATCTACTGCTTTGTGGTACGGAAGAAACCATATTGCCTGCCTCAACATCATTGCTGCTGTTCCTCTGCTCAGCCAATTGTAAAGTGTCGAAGAACAAAGTTCAATGGTGTCAGATTAAGGTTGTCTTCTTGGACATTGCATTTCACAAGGAGCCCGCCATCTTACTGAAGAAAGAAAGCAAGCAATAAGGGAAATCTCTTACCCTGAAACCTACTCTGCTATGCAGACCTTTCTTGGACTTATCACCTACTGCAGACAGTGGATTCCTGAAGCCTCCAGACTCATGCAACCATTGTATGACAGTCTCAAGAATGGAGGACCAGATTGGCGAAATGCCCCGGATCCAGATGTCTATGAACAGCAGAAACAGTGCTTCTACAAATTGAAGGAGAGTGTCATCTCTGCTCCTGCCTTAGGCATCCCGGATTACACTCAACCCTTCCACCTCTTCGTGTCCGAATCCGGGGGACATGCATCTGGCGTTTTGGCTCAACACCATAATGACAAATACCGGCCTTTGGCTATTACTCGGCACGTCTGGACCCAGTTGCAAGGACTTCACCCACGTGTCTCAAGGCGGTCCATGCTGCTCATACCCTTCTGGACAAGTCTGCTGATGTTGTCCTTGGACATGATCTGGTCATTCAAGCTGGCCATGACCTTTCTGCTGTCCTCCAACAGACTTCACCCAGACACCTTACTCATCAAAGGCACCTCAGACTCCAGTGTTCCCTGCTGTTACCTTCAAATGTCTCCTTCCAAAAGTGCACCACTATCAATCCTGCCACTTTGCTTCCACCTTCTGAGGGGGAGAGGAAGATGAATATGCCAATATGCTACCCCATGACTGTTTGAAAATTTTGGAACAAGACACTTCTGCACCTGAAAATATGGTGTCCCGTCCGCTGGCTGACCCAAAATGGAGATTATGGACGGATGGCTCACGGTTTGCTGATGCTCAAGGCAAGTTTCACACAGGATATGCTGTTACAACGGAAACAGAGGTCCTTATGGCTGAAGCCCTACCACCTTCCATGTCTGCACAAGAAGCAGAACTTGTGGCCCTGATAGAGGCCTGTCATCTAGCCACTGGAACCACTGTCAATGTGTACACAGATTCAAAGTACGCAAATGGAATTGCTAATGACTTTGGGCTCCTATGGAGAAGTAGGGGATTCATCACAGCCGCTGGAACACCGGTGAAACATGCTCTCTGGATTAAAGCTTTGATTGAAGCCTTGAAAGAACCTACTCAGATCGCTGTCATTAAGGTCAGGGCTCATGGCAGAATAAGCTCAAGAGAAGCAAGAGGAAACCACCTGGCAGACCAAGCAGCCAAGGCAGCAGCAATGGAGAATGTGTCACCAAAGTGGCAGGAAAAACAGGAGAAGCAAGAAGACACGAGAAAATTTAAAGGAAATTCGCAGATGATGGCTATCACCAGAGCAATGGCCAAAGAGACCAACTCTGAAGCTATCCAGGAGTATCGAGAATCGTCCTTGGAAAGGCCAAGAGACAAGAAGAAAAGGAAGCCAACAACGTTGGAAGAATCCTCATTAGATGAAAATTCCAAACCCTTCGGACCACTTGAAGCCAAATTGTGGCAAGAACAGAAACAAACCTCCATTGAAGAAATAAAGCAATGGAAAGCAGCGGGAGCCCTGAGATCAGGAGCATCTCTCCCCTTTTACAGAGTGCATGGAAAAACTTGTCTGCCCAGGCGTATGTATCCAGCAGTGGCTGCGTGGGCGCATGGACCCACACACAGAGGAAAAAACCAAGCTCTGGCATGCATCAACAAGTTGTATTTTGCACCTGGAATCTCATCTGCCGTGGCTGCATACTCGAAGTCCTGCTCTGTTTGCGCCACCTGCAATCCAACGGCCACTGAACGAGTCCCCTTCCAGCATTTAGCCAAACCAGACTACCCTTGGCAAAGAATACAAGTCGACCATATCCAGATGCCAAAAGCAGGAAAATATGAATATGTCCTTGTGGCTGTGGACATGTTCTCTGCCTGGCCAGAAGCCTATCCGGTCACCAACATGACTGCCAAAACCACGGCCAAGAAACTGATCACCGAGATTGCCTGCAGATTTGGAATCCCTGAAGTAATAGAGTCAGATCAAGGCCCAGCCTTCACTGCAAGTGTCTACAGGGAGCTGTGGACCATGCTAGGAACAGACTTGGGCCTACACACTCCATACCATCCAGCCAGCTCAGGCAAAGTGGAGAGAATGAACTCCACAATCAAAACCCAACTTCTGAAAATGACCCAAGACTATCCCCTTCCTTGGCCTGACTTGCTCCCCATAGTGCTGTATCACATTAAACACACACCCCAGGCCAAACACGGGTTGACCCCCCATGAGATTCTGTTTGGCGCCCCTCCCAAGATAGGAGACATTAGGCCCCAAGAGCTATCTGAAACTAATGATAAAGTGGTAAAATTTGTGATTGCTTTGTCTAAAGAGTTGACTAACACCCATTCTACAGTGTCTGCTTCTCTCCCAGAATCCACAGGTGACACGGTGCACAACTTCTTGCCTGGTGACCTGGTGTATGTGAAAAAGTTTGTGAGGAAAGACTGCCTCCAACCCAGATTCGAGGGTCCTTACACCGTGATTCTGACCACTCCCACAGCACTGAAGCTTGAGGGAAAGAACACCTGGATTCACGCCTCCCACTGCAAACGAAGCCGAACAGAATGAGACTGCTTCTGTATATCCTTTCCACGTATCTACTGTTTGTTCCAAGTTGGGCAACCACCATATTCTGGGTAGACACTGACGCAAGGATTCAGACCTACCGATTTGATTTTTGTGAAATAGCAAGCTGTGGAAAAATGACTTGGTACTGGTATGATGCCCATGACCGGGGAACATTCTATCTCTGTGTGACTCGTCCAGGGAATGAGAATTGCTATTACTGGTCAGATGTGGGGTGGAACACGGGTGACACGGACTGGGGATATAAACCAAAGGAGGCTCAAGTCAGGAAAGATAAGGAGGGAAGGTCTCTACTAACTCGAATGACTTTGACTGCTGGATTCACGCCTCGGAAGACCAGCCCACATAGAGTGACATGTCTCAATACTAAGTCATGCTTCCCTTTGTATTTAAACTTAGAAAATCCTCAAGAGGGAGATTTGGGAAAATATGTTTTGGGATGTCATGTTGGCTCAATTAATCCCAGATTGGGGTTAGTGGAACTCAAGAATAAGAAATTAAAACCTACCCAGACTCCCACTATCACTAGTCAGCTTCAAGGAAGTGAAAAATTACAACAAATAGTGAATGAAGTAATTCCTATACCAGGACTCCAGTGGGAAGAAGTCTTCTCCATAGAAACCCAGATAAACCCCCGTAAAAACCTATGGTTAGAATGGGTTAGGTACAACGTCAGGGCCCAAAATATATCGGTGGGGTGTATAACCTGCGCTGCTGCTAACACTTATCTATATACGCATGTTTTCCCTGCTGACCACAATGCCACAGTCTGTCTATTGGGGTTATTGAAAGGAGCTAATGACACCTCCTGTCCTGATTATATTCCCCTCGTCAGTCTAAAAACCAAATTGCAAACCCCTCGGGATGTCATAGTAAATAAGGATAACTATACCTGCTACTCTCCTGACAACTCTACTGGTCCCTCCTTAGGGGTATTTGAAGACGGGTTCTGCCAGACTGACAGGGTCGTCTCGTCAAACACTCGTCCTCCAGTCACTCCAGATTAGATTAAGAGCATTGGTCGACCAATCAAAGTATGAGTCAGACACAAGGCTGGTTCAAACTTAGAGCACGCTCAAGAATGGTACTAGTGGCACCGATCCCAGCAATGTCCTGTCTTTATTAGCATACACGGGATTATATAGACATAACAAACAGGATGACCCACGTGGGGTAAGCTATATTCATCTAATATCCGGCCAGCCCTGATTGGCCCATGTCTCCAGACAGATGTTGATGTCGTCTTCAATGGTTAAATGTCATTGTGGTCGTAAGTAGGTGTTAATCTGGGTCAATGTCTCAGGAGCAGATGTTGGCGGATACTGGTGCTATCTTTGAACTAAGTTTCGATATGACTTGTCTTCAGAGCACAGAATAGAGGCAAAGCACACAAGCATATATATATATATATATATATATATAAGAAAATATAAGAATATAGAAATGGACATATGACATTAGACATTGGGCATATTATAATTGTCCTTTGCAATTGCAATCATGGGCAAACTGTTTATGTCTAGCACCTACCATCCCTGATTAATTACGTCTTGTTCTAGCAGGCTGTATCTGCAGGGAAATATAGCTGCGTGGGCTCAGTTCTACATCTATGTAACACTCAAAAGGTGTGACATTTCATATTAAGGTTCAGCCTTGCAACACTCCTTGATGTGGTCTGGCCCAGACGTCTTGACATTTCCTCAGAGGAAACAGATGTGGGTGTAGGTTGATGCTGGTGCAATCTTAGCTGAAGCATTGTTATATTTGATATATCTGGTTTCACTCGACAAGGAAAAACTTATTGTTTCTTAAAATGGCGGCGATGAAACAAAATGGAAGCGAAGCATACATATGTATGAAAGCATAACAGTATATGAATATTTACCTTGACAATTCCCCCTAAACACTAAGTTTTTCCCTTGGCGTGGTGACCTTTGAGACTGTCCATGTGTGGGGAGAGGGGAGGTGGATTTCTTCACCCAGCTACCTCAGAGACTGCCCCCTTATGGGACGCCCCCAGACAGCTGGGTCCCTATGTTGGTTAACACATGGAGTTCTCCCATCTGTCCCTAAACTAACTCTTTTGATTGTATCGCGTCATAGAGGGTTTTGCCAAGAGGATCAGGCGGGGTATATTGTTCCATATCCCCTACATTCATATACATCTCTTCCTGAAAAATGAAGGTACCTGAGGGGTCGGTTGCATTGGTTACAGCTTTCCTATATATGGGTACCACACAACACAGAGCTGAATACTGTAATACTAATCGGTGTGCCAAATCTATAAACTTTGAAATATTACTCATCATGCACCATCCACTAAAGCTAAGTGATGTCTAATGAACCTGTTATCATCATCATCTACACGGCTAAGTCTGTTCCAAGCATCCGTTACTGCAAGGATGCAAGCAAATGTCATTAGTAGCATCATTCCTCTTCTGGAGGCTCTCCAAGGATCTTCTTACAAGGCGATGCGTGGATCCAAGTTTCCTTGCCTTGTAGCTTGACTGCGGTATTTGTCGTCAGTAGAACTTGGAAAGGTCTGTCAAATCTCGGATCCAGACTCTCTCTCACGTGTCTTTTAATGACTACCCAGTCTCCGGGCTGCAGGCTGTGACTCCCAGGATCCTGGTTTGGATCTGGAAGAGAACTGAAGACATTATCATGTACTTTCTTGAGTCTTTTATGCAAATCCCTTACATATGAGCTTAATACATGGTTACTCATTTCCAGTGCTTGGGGAAAGAAACATCCTAAACTAGGCACTTTGCCAAATAGTACTTCATACGGAGAAAGTCCAGTTTTCCTATTTGGAGTGTACCTTACTGAATATAGGGCTAATGGTAGACATTCAGGCCACGATTTCCCTGTTTCAGCCATGGCCTTTTGGATTTTTAACTTCAATGTCCCATTTAGTCTTTCTACTTTCCCACTGCTTTGTGGATGATATGGGGTGTGGAAAACTTGTTGAATTCCCAGAGCTGTCAAGACTTCATTCATTATTTCACCTGTGAAATGTGTACCTCTGTCACTTTCGATCACCTCTGGTACTCCATACCTGCACACCACCTCCGCAAGCAGCTTCTTTGCGGTCGCCGCAGCCGTAGCCTTGGCAATCGGGAAAGCCTCCGGCCAACCTGAGAATAAATCAAAACACACCAACACTCCCATGATCCTGATTTTGGCAGCTGAATATAATCAATCTGCAGTCTCTGGAAAGGATAGAGGGGCCGAGGGGCGTGTTTGGGTGGTGTCTTGACTACCCTTCTCTGATTATGTGTAGCACATACCATGCATCCCTGGATCAAACCTTCTATACAGGTGGAAAAGCCTGGTGCCACCCAATGCTTGCATCACGCTCATTACAGCAGTTTTGGACTGGTGGGTTGGCCCATGTAACATCTGGGCAACCGCAGGGTACAACGCCCTTGGAAGGCATTGACGCATCCCTCTTCCCCATACCCCAGTTGCTGCATTCAGACATGCACCTTCTTTTTCCCACTTTTCTACTTCCTCCTGGCGCACCTGAGCCTGCATCTGGGCTAAGGCATCCTCCGACACAAAGGGATTTTTGGGAGCGCTTACCTGGTGCATCGTTACCCTTGGAGTGGTCTACTGGCTGCTGTTTTTGCTGCTGCATCGGCCATTGCGTTTCCTTTACTCACCTGATCAGTGCATCTGGTATGTGCTTTAACTTTTATGACAGCTACTTCTTTTGGTAATTGTAATGCATCAATTAACTGCTGGACTGCGTCAGCATTTTTAATGGGATGTCCTGCTGCCGTCAGGAATCCTCTAGACTTCCAAATTGGACCCAAATCATGAGCTATACCGAATGCTTATCTAGAATCTGTGTAGGTGTTAACAATTCTACCTTCAGCTATCTTACAGGCCTCGGTCAGAGCCTTAAATTCAGCCTCCTGGGCCGACTGATATGGGAGCATTGGTTCTGCTTTGATTACTGCATTCAGGGAGACGATGGCATACCTGGTGTGGAAGGTACCTGAGTCATCTTGGTGGCGAGATCCATCTACAAAAGATTCAAAATCAACATTAAGTCTTTCAGTTTCAAACACTGTGGGTAGGCCTGCTGTTTCCTGTGCCATAAGCTGAACACAATCATAAGGAATCTCCTCTCTTGGATCTTCTTTGTACAATACCGTACCTGACCTCCCCCTAGATCCGAGAGAGGCAACAATGTGGCAGGATTAAGTGTGGTACATCTCTGCAAAGAAACATTTGAAGGCATTAAAAGTGCACATTGCAATCGAAGATGACGTGCAGCTGAAAGGTGTGCCGGTTGCACTTGGTTCAGTATGGTGTATACATCATGAGGTGTAAGTACTGTCAGTGGATGATCAAGCACGATGTCTGACGATTTGTGGAACAATAGCCCTACAGCATGTACTGCCCGTACACAGGACGGGGCACCTCTAGCCACTGCATCTAGTCTTCCACTGAAATAGGCTACTGGCCTTTGATTGTCACCATATAACTGAGTCAATACTCCTGCCGCGTGTCCCTGCTGTTCATGGAGATACAGGGTGAATGGTAGTTCATAGTTGGGGATTCCTAGCGCTGGAGCTGCCACAATCCTGTTTTTGAGGGAATAAAAAAACAGTCTATACCTTCAGGAGTTAGTTTAAAAGGCACAATGGTGATACAGTCACAGAGAGGCTGCATGAGGATTGACACAGCATGTATCCACTGTCTGCAATAGAAACCAGTCCAAGAAATGTCCTAAGAGCGGCAACATTAACAGGAATAGGAAAATTCTGTACAGCTTCTTTGCGAGCGCTGGTCAGATGTCGAGCCCCAGTGTAATACAATGTCCCAAAAAGATAACTGAAGATTTACAAAATTGCAGTTTATCCTTCAACGCTTTACAACCTGCTTGATACAGAAACAACATAAGTAATATTGTTGCAATACGACACTGTTTCCTGGAGGGGGCACAAATCAGTAAATCATCAACATATTATAAAAATAACATTGGCAAAATCAATAACTGTAAACTAAGCAGCATCCTGAGATATCTGGAACAAAAGTGTATATATATTAGACACCACTGGAGTTTCCAGATCAGTAGCTGCATTAACTGCCCATAATTTTTGTACCAACCCGTACACAGGGTTAAGTTGAAGGGGGCTGGAGTTTGCTATGTGGGCACTGATAAGAACTGTCCTTGGACCTGCAGCTGCCTGCTTGCAAAATGTGGGCTAGAACTACTCCTAGCTGGCTTTTTTTTTTTTTTTTTACATTGTTCGGAGTGGACAGGGAAAACATACAGGATTACATTCTGGACAGCTTCAGTAAGTAATTGTTGGGACCTAGGCATATTAGTAGAAGTATATCGTGATTTCATTGCATATATTGCATATTGACACGGCAACTGTCCTGCTCTGGTTGCTGGGACCTGTCCTATTTCTACCTGACCACACGTTTGTATATACGAATTAGATTCGTCCTGTATCATGGGTCCGCCTTTCTGTGAAATTGTTGCGGCCAGTCCTCCAGCATAGTGGAGTTGATTATTTGCAGCATTTACTATGACCCCAACATGTTGTTTCGTAAAATCCCCTGTCCTTATCCTAAAGAGTACATCATGACGGTGGGGTCCAGGAATAACATTGGAATATATTTCCTGAAAATCTTCTCTTTCCTCTGTACTAGCAACGTCTAGCGACATGATTTTACAAAGAGTGCTCTGCTTCAGTTCTGGTGTCATAGTGACAGTTCCAACCGGATAATACTCAATACGTGCTTGTAATTGTAACAACACATCACTTTCCTGAAAGATTACATTGACCCCGTGGTGATACCATTAACTGTGTGTGTACAGTGGTTCCTTGAATTTGCAGGGGAATCTTTTTAGTGACGGGAGCAGGATAGTTGTCTGTAATTACTGAATTTTCTGCCCCCGTGTCCACCTGGAATTCAACCTCATGTCCCCCTAGTAGGTTCACCTGTACTGTGCAATTAGGAATGGGGGGTAAGGAGACAAGGGGGCTCATGCGCAAGCCACCTTATCCTATGGGTGCGGCGCTAATTGGTCTTGGGGGCCTCCTGCAGGCGGGTCATTTGGATATGGATTAGTTGGACAGGCTGGATATGGATTAGTTCTGCAATCCCTCCTGAAATGTCCTGGTTTCTTACACCCGTAGCACAATTTCTGTCCATCTCCTGGCACACGTCTCCTCTCCCTGTTATTTGCAGGACGAGTACCTACAGCGTGTATCCTTGCTCCTCTTTTTGCCTGCGCCAAATCATGCCGTGCCCCCTGTGCCATTCTGGCCAGATCCTCCGCTTCAACCGATCTCCAATCCGGTCTACCCACTTTCGGCTTTCTGTCACTTCCTTTCTCTGCCTGTCAATCTTTCTTCTCACATACACTGACCTTCTATTCACATGCCTAGCCCTTCGATTCTTACGTACTGTGTCTATTCCAAAAACCTATTCAACAAAATCTGAAAACTACTGCACTCTGGCTCTGCGTCTCTATGCTGAATGCCTGATGGGAGGGGTAAGTCGGGTCGCTGCGCAGTTTGTCAGTGTGCTCTCCCTCAGCCTTCAGCTTCCTTATCTGTAGAATGACCTTGGTGTACAGCAAAATACCATCTCGCTGCTACCAGCACTTCCTCCCTCCCTTATACCTTTGCTTGCTGTCACTGACTCCTGCATTCTTAGATCCGTTCCTACAAATATAATACTTGTATATCTCATTTATCAATCTATTGTATCTAGCTTCATTTGCCAATTTTTCCCTTAAATTTAGTGTGTTGATCCTTGAAATCATTCCTATCACAGTTGAATATGTGATAGAAATCGAACTTAAAGATAACCACAGGGTTGTAATATTAACCCAAAGGTGGGCATACTGGCACGAGGTCAGGATATAGCTCAAAGGATATGTAACAGAAGGTTCATGACTGCTGGCTAATCTTGTCCTTCTTGTAGTGGGAGGCGTGAATCCAGGTGCTCTTGCCCTCGAGCTTCGGGTAGTATGGGTGGACAGGACCACAGTGTAGGGACCCTCAAATCTGGGCTGGAGACAGTCTCTTCTCATAAATTTTTTTTTTTTTTTTATATATATATAAGGTCATCAGGCGAGAAATCATGCACCGTGTCACCTGTAAATTCTGGGAGAGAAGCAGACACTGTAGAGTGGGTGTTAGTCAATTCTTTAGACAAAGCAATCACAAATTTTACTACTTTATCATTAATTTCTGACAGCTCCTGATGCCTAATTTCTCCTATCTTGGGAGGGGCACCCACTGGGAACAGAGGTAGTGCAGTAGCTTCCGGATCAGGAACAGAGGCAGGGGCTGAAGGACCAAGCCCTGGGACAGGAGCCTCAGCGACGGGGACTAGAATCTTTTCCGGCTGTCCGGGTGGTTGGTAGTAGGTGCCAGAAGGTGTCAGGAGGGGATATAGGCCTGACTGGGTGGTTCCGGCTGTCCCAAGATGGCTGCCAGAGGAAGTGGGGTGTTGGCTGTTTCCGGGTGTCTCAAGATGGCTGCCAGGGGCAGCAAGATGGCCGCTGGAGGAAGGGGAGAGACCATTTACGGGTGTGCCAAGATGGCTGCTAGAGGAAGTGGGTGTCCCAAGATGGCTGCTGGGTGTAGTGGGAGGGGCATTTCCCAGTGGGGGCCAGGGGCGGGGAGCCCCACAAACACGACAGGACTCCGCCCAGGGCGGGTTCTGTTCACCACACACACGGCACACCCACCCTTCCGGTGATTTGGTGTCGGCACCATTATAGGGCGGTGGCTGGGGCGCACTGGGTACAGTGACGGGCATTATGGGGCTGATGGCCATTTTTATTACATCAACAAGGTCACATTCTGAACATTTTATATATCCAAACAAAGGCTCAGCATTTTCTGAACCTCCTGCACCGTCTACCTCTCTCCAGCCTTCAACTTTCAAATCATTTGCTACTCTAAGATGTGCTTGTGCTTGGTGCAGGAGTCCCTGATCACTTAACATTCCTTTTCTCTGGCTTACAAAATCTTTCCACACTGAAGGCTGAAGCCTCCCTGTACTGGGTAGGCCCATCATTTTGTATAAACTCCTCACATTTTTAACAGCCTTCTTGCCATCCCGTGACTGAAACAATCTCACCAACTCCCAAAGCACCACCCTCTAACTTGTGGGGTTTTTCTGATTTCAACATGCGCATCATGATGTTAACAGAGTGTAATGATCTGTCGCGACTCAGACCACCGGCGTCACTTGCAGGTCACCACCCGTCAATACAGAGTCCCCGCTCTATGCACTGACAAGACAAAGAGTCCCTGCTCTATCTGTCTCTTCCCTAACTGTGGATGGTGACTTTACAGCACAGTCCGCCGTGACACTCTTCACAGCACAGAGTCCCCGCTCTATGTGCTGACACCTGGGCTTCTCCTAATGAGACTTCCCAGGTTAGACAAAGAGTCCCTGCTCTATTTGTCAGACAAAGAGTCCCCGCTCTATTTGTCACCTCCCAGACGAAGAGCCCTACTCAATTCGTCCTTTTCCCTTGGAGGAATTTGATTATGCGCACCCCTACCACAATTCTCTACAAGATACTAGAAATTTGGACACTTTCAAATTGTCACGTGAGGCAGCTATACCCACATCAACACTATACATCTACAGTCACGGGAGACAGCTATCTAGAACAGAGTACAGTGACCGGAGGAGGAGGAAGTGGTGCACACGAGTACGCGCAGGCACGCGACGTCACTCGGTCTGACAGTGCTGGTTCGGGACGTGGCGCGGGGTCGCCCCCAGTCTCACCACTCGACTGGTCACTCACCCAGACCCAGACAGAAAACACGACAGGACCTACAGTGACTGACACACAGGCAAGTGGGACATATAAATATATGCCCCCAACTTACCGTGCTCGACGGAGGGTGATCAGTCCTCAAATTCAGTCACCGCGGGTACCACCGGGAAATCTATGAGACGGGTCTGGCAAGTAGCGAGCCGCTGGCCACGCCCCACGTTGTGGCGCCAATTGACGGGGTCGTCTCGTCAAACACTCGTCCTCCAGTCACTCCAGATTAGATTAAGAGCATGGGTCGACCAATCAAAGTATGAGTCAGACACAAGGCTGGTTCAAACTTAGAGCACGCTCAAGAATGGTACTAGTGGCACCGATCCCAGCAATGTCCTGTCTTTATTAGCATACACGGGATTATATAGACATAACAAACAGGATGACCCACGTGGGGTAAGCTATATTCATCTAATATCCGGCCAGCCCTGATTGGCCCATGTCTCCAGACAGATGTTGATGTCGTCTTCAATGGTTAAATGTCATTGTGGTCGTAAGTAGGTGTTAATCTGGGTCAATGTCTCAGGAGCAGATGTTGGCGGATACTGGTGCTATCTTTGAACTAAGTTTCGATATGACTTGTCTTCAGAGCACAGAATAGAGGCAAAGCACACAAGCATATATATATATATATATATAAGAAAATATAAGAATATAGAAATGGACATATGACATTAGACATTGGGCATATTATAATTGTCCTTTGCAATTGCAATCATGGGCAAACTGTTTATGTCTAGCACCTACCATCCCTGATTAATTACGTCTTGTTCTAGCAGGCTGTATCTGCAGGGAAATATAGCTGCGTGGGCTCAGTTCTACATCTATGTAACACTCAAAAGGTGTGACATTTCATATTAAGGTTCAGCCTTGCAACACTCCTTGATGTGGTCTGGCCCAGACGTCTTGACATTTCCTCAGAGGAAACAGATGTGGGTGTAGGTTGATGCTGGTGCAATCTTAGCTGAAGCATTGTTATATTTGATATATCTGGTTTCACTCGACAAGGAAAAACTTATTGTTTCTTAAAATGGCGGCGATGAAACAAAATGGAAGCGAAGCATATATATGTATGAAAGCATAACAGTATATGAATATTTACCTTGACAAGACCAATAAGACTATAGATGCTAACCTATTGACTAATCATTCCAGATACATGTATGATATTTATTGGTTCTGTGGGGACGGAAGACTGAGATCTCAGCTGCCAGGTATATGGAGTGGTCAGTGTACATTGGTGAAGCTGGCCATGCAATTCAAAATCCTACCCTGGGACCCAGAAATAGCCCCTGAACTAACTAGGAAAAAGAGAAGTCTAGATCAGCTGCATACCAGCTATGCTGACGACCCAAGATCTATATAGATTCCATAGGTGTCCCTAGGGGGGTCCCCGACGAGTACAAAGCCCAGAACCAGATTACTGCAGGTTTCCTCTCCCTCATTCCCGCCATACAGATCAACAGAAATGTGGACTGGACAGGGTGGATTGATTTAAATCACGCCGATTTAAATCAACGATTTAAATCATGATTTAAATCAAATGATTTTTTTCTATTTAAATCAGATCGATTTAAATCGTGATTTTAATCATGATTTAAATCACTGATTTAAATCAAAATATTTTTTTAATATAAATCACGATTAAAATCTAAAACTTTCAATCATTGTTCAATTAACTCCACACTTCTAGCTTGGTTTCACTTTCTGTAGCTTGGTTTCAGTTTCTTTTTCCATTCAGTTGACATGCCCAAACTTGTTGGATAGTCAGTCAGCAGTACTTGGCTGTAGTAACAATCAAACTTCAGAAGTGATCTGCGTGAGCCATGGCAGGTCGTAAGAGAGACCCTATTTGGGTTCATTTTGTTGAGATGCCAGCAGAGCTTGGAAAGAAAGAAAGGTGGGAGAGCAAAGTGCAAATACTTTCAAAAGGATATCCAAGGACTTGTTTGCCGTTTGAAATCACATTATGAAAACTGCAACCAGAAGGGAAATGAAGATGTTGATAGTGATACAACTAATGTCAATGAACCCCCACAGCTTCTTATGCACCAGGACCCTAGCACTAGTGGTAAGTCTGGCAATTACAACCTATTTTAACAGACGTTTTACTGGGATGGTTAAAGTCTATGAAAATAAAAATTTCTAGCACTAGTTCTGGAGTATAGAATTTAAATTTATGTTAAGGCAATATTTCACAGAAGATTAACGTTAAGTAAAAATAAAAGAGTGTGTATACGCCTATTTTTTTTTATTATTGTAGGCTACAATTCACTTTTGAAGTCTGCCAAATTGACCATTTTTTTAAAAAAACATTTTTAAAACTTTTGTGACATAATTTTTTTCAGTTGCTCTGATATTACTAGTATTACAGCAACTTCACCGGAAACTTGAGTAGCATAACTTTTGATACAGCCCTTATAGGACGAGGACCATTACATTGTTCAAAAAGTTTGTTTCAAAATATTTTCGTTATATTTCTTCAAATACGCAGTCGAATTATATTTTTAATTACTGTGCTTTCAGGGTCAAATATGGCTTGTGCTGCACGTGACAATCAATATCTGGGTACAACTTCAACAAAGCAGCCCAACAAAAAACTTTGCGTGCAAAGTGTAGAAAAATCCCTCTTAAAGACTACGACGAGCCAGAAAGAACATTTTGATGAATTAATTGCTAAATTCATATTTGCAACCAATTCTTCTTTCCGACTAGTTGAACACCCATTGTTTGTACAAATGATCGAAGGATTAAGACCAGGCTACAAACCACCAAGTAGATTTGATATCTCAGGAAAACATCTTCAGGCTGTATACGACAAAGAAAGAGCGGCTTGTACAAAATATTTGAAAGACAAAGTTGTTACCATGAGCTTGGATGGTTGGAGCAACATCCACAACGACCCCATAATTTGCACTTGTGTCACAACAGAAGATGGTGAAACTTACCTTACAGACACAATCGACACATCTGGAAATTCACATACTGCTGAATATTTACTTGAAATTGCTAAGAACTCAATTCACCAATGCCAAGAACAGTTTGGATGTAAAGTAAGGAGCTTAGTTACTGATAACGCAAGCAATGTGGCAAAAATGCGAGCGGAACTGGCACATGAGGATGACACAAATGTCATTACATACGGTTGTTCTGCCCATTTGTTGCATCTTTTGGCAAAAGACCTGCATATTTCGGGTGTCAAGGAACATGTTGTAGAAATTGTTAAATATTTCCGCAATAATCATTTTGCACATGCAACCTACAAGGAAATGGGAGGACTGAAGTTGGTTCTACCACAAGATGTTAGATGGAATACCTTGGCTGAATGCTTGGAACTGTTTATTAACAACTGGTCAAAATTAGTGTCCATTTGCGAAACACATCGGGATAAAATTGATGCTAATATACGAAGCAAAGTATTAAATCTTGGTGTGAAGAGAAATGCCGAGGACCTTTTGGAAAGGTTAAAGCCAATATCTATTGCGTTGGATAAAATGCAGAAAGATACTGCAACCATAGCTGATGCCACAGAAGTTTGGAAAGATTTAGAAGGTTCGCTAGATCGCTTGAACCTCTCAAACAATGTAAAGGTTGCAATACACCACCGCAAGGACCAAGCATTAAAAGAAGAACACTATTTAGCCAATATCTTGCATCCCATCTACAGAGGGAAAAAAATATCTGAGGCGGAAATCAACTCTGCAATGGAGTGGCTCGCCAATACTAACCATGACATTGTGGCAACTGTGCTGAAATTGAAGTGTGAATCTGCACCATTTCAAAAATACATGTTTGCAGATAACGTCGTTAATGAACTAAAACCACTGGACTGGTGGAAGTCGCAATCACTTGTTCTTCCAGCGAAGATAATAAATGTAGCTACTCAGCTACTGACTTCATCGGCAGGAGTAGAGAGATTGTTTTCTTCATTTGGTTTTGTGCACACAACAGTCCGAAACCGCTTAGGAACTGCTAAAGCAGGACAACTAGTTTTCCTATTAAAAGTCCTAAATAAACAGTAGGCTTAAAGGACTGATGTATTCACTGAAGATGTTTGCTTACTTCAAACGTTAGAGATAGGCTATTGTTAAAAAGTACTTACTCTCTGTAGTTCAATTCTGATTGTTTAATAGTGCAAATAAAAATTATTAGGTTTCATAATCATCAACTGTTTTAATATTTTTATTTGTGTAAAATAATTTGATTTGCAAAAAGACAAAGTTTTGCTTGTGTACAACTTGATTAAAAAATCCTATTTAAATCAAAAAAATCCGATTTAAATAAAAAAAATCCGATTTAAATTAAAAAAAATCCGATTTAAATCAAAAAAATCCGATTTAAATCAAAAAAATCCGATTTTTTTGATTTTTTTAAAAAAATCATGATTTTTATCCACCCTGGGACTGGATAAACTATGTTTATTACACTGAGCAAAGGTTTATCAACTATAGTAGAGACGCTTTCCAAGGTATAGTTGAAGAGTTAGGACCCAACACTAGAATGACCCTCCAGAATAGGTTGGCTATTGACATGATCCTTGCAGAAAAAGGCGGGGTATGTGGGATGATAGGAGAAGAATGCTGTACCTATATCCCTCAGAATTCTGGAGTTAATGGTAAAACCATGGCGGCCCTTACGAAAATTAAAAACCTGGCCCAGGAGGTAAAGGAAAATACAGGGGTAGATACCTCTTTCTTCTCAAGTTGGTTGGGAGGTCTTAAGGGATTCCTCCAGCAGGCCTGCTTAGTAATTGGAGGACTCCTGGTGCTGGGCTTAGTGGTCCTGTGTTGTGTAGTACCTCTATACAGAAAAGCTATCACCAGCGCGGCTCCCATGTCAGGTACTTTCGTACACCAGGAAACCATATCCCTGTTATATAATGATGCAAGTAAAGAAGACATGGAAAAATATATTCCCTCGGATAAGCCCGACAAGACCTCCTATGGAAAAGTTCAACTAAGAGATTTAGTTTAGGGACAGGTTGTGAGAACTCCATGTGTCTGCTAAAGTAGGGACTTGTTTGTCTGGGGGCGTCCTACCAGGGACAGCTTCTAAGATAAATAAGTGAAGAAATCCACCTCCCCTCCCCCAACACATGGACAGTCTCAAAGGCCACCCCTGCAAGGGAAAGCTTAGTGTTTAGGGGGGATTGTCAGGGTTAAAATATATTTTTGTACTTATATATAATGTTTTTTGTACTTTTATATGTGATGCTTATGTGCTAGCTTCCATTTTGTATATTCAAACTATAAGCTTTCCTTGCTACGTGGCATTTAGTTAGAGACCCATCTCTGGAGTACGTAACTGGATCCTGAATTCCAAGAAGATTGCATCAGCCAAAAGTTACATCATTCGGGAGCTGAGCTGAGCTGAAGGAACAGTGGAACCAATCCAGACGGCAGTATACTATACATATCCATATATGGCTATACTGTTTCTCTTTAGGTGCCCCTCGCTCCACCCTGATATGTATACTAATATAACTTTGTGCTTGTAATAATAAAGAGAGCTCTTGCTGAGAAAGCTACGTGCCAGAGCATGCTTTAAGATTGAACCAGCCTGATTGTCTGACTCATCTTATAACTGGTACCACATGCTCATAATCTAATTCGAAGTGACTGAAGGACGAGTGGTTTGTCGATACGACCCCGACAATTTGTGGATGATTCTGAGCACAGACGTGTTCGTGCTGATAAAGACAGAATGAGGAAGGTTTCTGCCAGGCAAGTTCATCGGATTAAGAGAGCAGCTGCTAAAAAGCCATTACAAACCAGCAAACAGCTATTTGAAGCTGCTGGTGCCTCTGGAATCCCTAGAACCTCAAGGTGTAGGATCCTTCTAAGGCTTGCTGTGGTGCATAAACCTACTATTCGGCCACCCCTAAACAGTGAACACAAGCAGAAACGGTTGCAGTGGGCCCAGACATACATGAAGACTAATTTTCAAACAGTCTTGTTTACTGATGAGTGTCGAGCAACCCTGGATGGTCCAGATGGATGGAGTAGTGGATGGTTGGTGGATGGCCACCATGTCCCAACAAGGCTGCGACGTAATCAAGGAGATGGAGGAGTCATGTTTTGGGCCGGAATCATAGGGAAACACCTGGTAGGGCCCTTTAAGGTTCCTGAAGGTGTGAAAATAACCTCTGCAAAGTATGTAGAGTTTCTGACTGACAACTTTCTTCCATGGTATGAAAAGCAGAAACGTGTCTTCAGGAGCAAAATCATCTTCATGCATGACAATGCACCATCTCATGCTGCAAAGAATACCACTGAGTCATTGGCTGCTATGGGCATAAAAGGAGATAAACTCATGGTGTGGACACCATCTTCCCCTGACCTCAACCCTATAGAGAACCTTTGGAGTATCATCAAGCAAAAGATCTATGAGGGTGGGAGGCAGTTCACTTCAAAACAGCAGCTCTGGGAGGCTATTCTGACTTCACGCAAAGAAATACAAGCAGAAACTCTCCAAAAACTCACAAGTTCAATGGATGAAAGAATTGTGAAGGTGATATACTCTAACGGGTGATGACTTTTATTAGACCGACTGTCATTTGCACCGACCACTTAGGAAAATCAGAGAAAAATATCATTTGCATAATAATTTGGAACATGGTGTATCAATTAAGTATAACAAAGTGCTGTGCACATGCAAGTAAATTTACCATAGTTATCAAAGTAGATCATAATAGATAAAAAATAACCTCAAGTGAAACAAGTTGTCACGATGTGACACGACCCAACGGGTAGTCAATCAGCGGACGGTGCAGCACACACAACAGGATGGAAATGGAGGGAGGAAGGCCCTACTGATAGGGAAATGGGGGATGGTCACCACCTGAGCTCAAACCTGAGCCTGTCCCTGCACTTCCCTAACGCCCTAACTGGGTCCTTCCCCCCACCGCCGTCAGGAACATCGTCCCTCGTTGTCACCTATTACTGCCCTGGCTAGTGCACTGGCTGAAAAGGCACTTAGCTTCCAGACACCGCTGCCAAGATCCACACCGCAGATAGCACAGCAACAGGACGCCAAACACCAGAAGCGGCTAAAGGGTATGCCACACTAAACAACATCGCTAACGGGATCGCTAAAAAACGTCACTATTTAGCGATCCCGTTAGCGATGTTGTTGTGTGCGGCATGCAGCAACGACGTGGCCCCTGCTGTGATCTCGTCCGTCGTCCTGATCGTTCCGGACCCTATTCTGATCGTCGGCGTCCCGCTGGGTAAGTATATATCGCTGAGTGTGGCACCTTTTTTAGCGATTTAGCGGTACTTTTGTACCGCTAAAGTCGTTAAGGAGATCGCTAACCGCGATAGCGTCCTTAACGACATCGCTAAATGTGGCCGACACTAGCGATATTGTAAACGATCCCGCTAGCGATCTCATTAGTATGCGACGCTAACGAGATCGTTAGCGGGATCAAGTAGTGTGGCAGTACCTTAACACCAGAGAGCTGCTTCTGCAAGGCTGGTCTCCATAGAGAAACTCTATCACCAACAGTCAGCTGATGCAGCAGGTGACCTTTTAAATGATGGTGGGAGTGGTCACCACCCACATCAGCTGACCCAGCCACACTGCAGTTTCAGCTCATTGCCAGTTGGGGAAAACTGATATTAACCCCCGCTGGTCCTGAAAGGAAAAGGCTACAATTAAAACAGAGTGGAACCAGAGCAAGTATTGTTGATAGAAATAAACATACTATAGTATGGGATTACAAAAGTTGAGATTACATTACCGACCTGAATTCATGCTTTGGATACCACTTCAATGGATACAGAAGTCACAAGCTTTTTCTATAAGTGAGCGAGGGATACAGGACTCACAGGCTTTATCTATAAGTGAGCAAGGGATACAGGACTCACAAGCTTCTTCTATAAGTGAGCGAGGGATACAAGACTCACAGACTTGATAAGTGAGAGAAGAACACAGGACTCACAGGCTTCTATAAGTGAGAGAGATTCAGAACTCACAGGCTTTCTATATGTGAGATAAGGTCACATGACTCACAAGCTTCTATAAGTGAGAGAGATTCAGGACTCACAGGCTTTCTATATGTGAGAGAAGGTCACAGGACTCACAGGCTTCTATAAGTGAGTGAGGGATACAGGAATCACAGGCTTTCTCTATCATGAGCAAGGAACTCAGGGCTCACTGGCTTTCTCTATAAGTGACAGAGATTCAGGACTCACAAGCTTCTTCTATAAGTGAGAGAAGGTCACAGGACTCACAGGCTTCTATAAGTGAGTGAGGGATACAGGAATCACAGACTTTCTCGTGAGAGAAGCACACAGGACTTACAGGCTTCTTCTATAAGTGAGCGAGGGATGCAGGACTCACAGGCTTTCTCTGTAAGTGAGCAAGGGATACAGGACTCACAAGCTTTCCTTAGTTGTTTAAGAAGGACTCAAAGACTTTCTTTAAGTGGGCAAAAAAGTAGGATTCACAGACATTTTCTAAGAATGCGTGTCGGAATTACGACTCACAGGTTCTTTAGTTGTTAACAGCTGAATCAGGACTCACAGGCTCTCTCTATAAGTGTGCGAGGATTGTAGGACTCACTTTATGAGTGCAAGGGGAAAGTGTGACTCACAGACATTCTTAGCGAGTAGATGAGGAAAGCAAAATTTACACACTTCATGTATTTATGGGCAGGGGAAAGTACTCAATCAGATTAATGAAACCTATATTCCCTTGGCTCGTCATCTGTCCATTTCTCTTATACGACGACGCTCAGATAGGAGAACTGCTTAGTGCAGCCACAAAAAATGCAAAGTGTGAATCCGTGGGGTCTGCGTCTTATGGGGTGACTCATGGTCAGTAGATGGTAGACTCGTGGACCCCTAAACTGCCTAGCCCTGTCTGACAGCGCAGTCCACTGCTGCTGTACTCTCACTTTAATCCCGTCCTCCCTTCTATTTTACACATAATTTGTTGCACCTGTTTCTGAAAATTACACAAAATTAATCATTTCAAAAATAATAAATAGCTCAATAATAAATTAAATCCTTTCACCGATACACAAATTGCAGAATGAATGAAATTCTAGGCAAAAGCTAATTTTCTCTGCCGTTTGCTAATTTTGTAATCATGTAGTTGTAATAAAGAATATGTGCAGCAATAAAGAAGCAGTAAAATGTAATCTGCAGGCGTCTCTATAACAATCATTTCCAAGTAATTTGTATTCAGCGGTATTAAAGAGAATCTCACACCAGGTTTCTGCTATTCCATCTGAGAGCACCATGATGTAGGGGCAGAGACCCTGATTCCAGCGATGTGTCACTTTCTGGGCTGCTTGCTGTAGTTTTGATAAACTCATTGTTTTGTCATAAGGAGACTATAATTAGAAGACTAGTTGGATTGCTGTCTAGTCCAACCCCCTCCCCTTTGATTGGCAGCTTTCTGCCTATGCACAGTGTACACAGAGAGCTAACAATCAGTGGTGTGGGCGGGTTATACAGAGCTCAACATTAGAGAACTGCTAGATCTGCAACAGAGAAAACTGTGATTTTTATCAAAACTGCGGCAAGCAGCCCGGGTAAGTGACACATCGCGGGAATCAGGGTCTCTGCCCCTATATTATGCGCTTCTCAGATGGGTTTGATGTAGGCCCAGCTGCGCTTGGGAATCTCATTTCCCAGAGGGATGCACCGAAGGTAATGACCATAGAGGACACCAATATGCATACACACATCTTCACCAACCCCTAGAGCCCCCCAGGGGGGACCTTTTTAGAGTATATAAGGATGGTGAAGTCACAGCAGAGAGCTCGATTAGTTCAGAACGAGTTCAGAACGAGTTCAGTGTAGTTGGTGATTCTACACCAGAAGTGAGAAGTTGTTAGTTCTCTTGGAGTGAAGCAAGTGGAGAGTTAGCTCTAGGGGCGAGCACAGATCAGTGAGTCTGCAAAAGCCCGGTGCAGGGCAGACGGTGAATCCTGATAGCCGCTTCAGACAGAGTTAGAAAGAAAGAGGAAGAGAGAACAGCAGTTGTTGAAAGAACTGAAAACTGCAGCTCTAAGCTTAGTTCAACGTGTGGAGGCTAGTCAAGTGGAAAGATAGCCACTCCAGCCTAGTCAGAACTGAGCAACCGAGTTCGTTCAGTGAGCAAGCGTGCCGATGCTTTGAGAGCGGGTGAAGAAAGAAAATGTGTAGCCCAGCTGCGCTTTGAGCCACATTTACCCCGGAGGATGCACCGAAGGTAAATCCACACGCACCTGATATTCATTTTACAGCTCCACCCAATCCCGAGAAACCACAGAGGGAGCCCTTGAAGAGTATGTATATATATAAGGATGGTGGAGCCACAGCAGTTGTCTAGCTGAGAGCTGGGAGAGGTCAGTCTGAGTCTAGACGGCAGTGAGATCGATTAACTCAGGAACGTTGAAAGACTGTTTGTTCCCTTGGAGCGTGGGGGAAAGTTAGCTCTTTAATGTGCACAGATCAGTTAGACGGAAGGTCCTGATAGCTGCTTCAGACAGGGCATTAGAAGGAGAAGAGGGAAAGGGAACAGCAGTGATTGAAAGACTGAAGACTACAGCTTGAGCTTAGTTCACTGTGTGGAGGCCGGTAATAGTGGAGAAAGATAGCACTTCAGCCTGGTCAGAACTGAGTCAAACTGAGTGTAGTTTCAGCGAGCAAGCGTGCCGACGCTTTGAGAGCGGTGAAGAGAAAGGAAGAATCAGCAATCTACTGTAGTGTGCTTATGTTAAGGTCGGAGTAGGACGAAAGGGAGTGGAAGGGAAAAGAGAGTGACAGAGGTTGAAACAGCATTGATCGCTACCTCTACTCTGAACAACCGGACCCGGGTCCGAGCTTGCTAGCATCTACACGACTAGTAGGAGATAACCCGGAGACCTGTGGGACTTAAGTCGCAGGGGCCCACAAGTTGTACGTAACCGGGGGCAGAAAAAACAGGGTTTGGGGGAAAGGGGAA
>JARQOD010000002.1:24152607-24197585 GCA_033576555.1 Oophaga sylvatica | reverse complement strand
CCAAATACTGGAGTTTCCGTCTAGAAAAACGAGAATCTAATATTTTCTCAACCACATACTCCAGATTGCCCTCAACCAAAACAGGGTCAGGAGGCACAGCAGCAGGAACCACTGGCTCAACAAACCTCTTCAACAAGGACTTGTGGAACACGTTATGGATCTTAAATGTCCCTGGAAGAAGCAAACGAAAAGAAACAGGATTAATAATCTCCATGATCTTATAAGGTCCAATGAACCTAGGCTTAAATTTAGGAGATGCTACTCTCATAGGAATATTCTTTGAGGACAACCAGACCAAGTCCCCCACTTTAAACCGAGGACCATCAGTCCTATGCCGGTTAGCAAACCGCTGGGCCCTCTCCTGAGAGAGGGACAACCTCTCCACTACCTGGTCCCAAATCAGTTGCATACGCTCCACAACAGAGTCAACACCTGGACAGACAGAAGCCTCCGTCTGTCCCGAAGAAAATCGAGGGTGAAACCCAGAATTACAGAAAAACGGAGACATCAAAGTAGCAGAGCTAGCCCTATTATTAAGAGCAAACTCAGCCAAAGGCAAAAAAGAGACCCAGTCATCCTGATCAGCAGACACAAAGCATCTTAGATAAGTCTCCAATGTCTGGTTTGTTCTCTCAGTTTGACCATTGGTCTGAGGATGAAATGCCGAGGAGAAAGACAATTGAACACCCAGTTTAGAACAAAAAGTCCTCCAAAATCTGGAAACAAACTGGACTCCTCTGTCAGACACAATGTTCTCAGGAATGTCGTGTAAACGAACCACGTGCTGAAGGAACAACGGCACCAATTCAGAGGAGGAAGGCAACTTAGGTAATGGCACAAGATGTATCATCTTGGAAAACCTATCACAAATTACCCAGATGGTGGTCATTCTCTGAGAAACAGGAAGGTCGGAAATGAAATCCATAGAGATATGGGTCCATGGTCTCTTGGGCACAGGCAATGGCATCAACAAACCACTAGAGCGAGAGCAAGGCTTGGAGCGAGAGCAAGTCCCGCAGGACTGCACAAATTCCCTGACATCACGAGACAAGGTAGGCCACCAAAAGGACCGACTAACCAAGTCTCTGGTACCAAAAATTCCGGGATGCCCAGCCAACGCGGAACAATGAATCTCAGACATCACACTCTTTTTCCACTGGTCCGGGACAAACAATTTTCCAACAGGGCAGCACTCGGGCCTATCCTCCTGACACCCTCCAGAGCAAGTCTCAAATTGGGCGAGATGGCGGAAAGAACTACACCCTCTTTCAAAATAACAGAAGGATCAGATAACTCAGGAGAGTCCGCAAGGAAACTCCTCGAGAGGGCATCCGCCTTAACATTCTTAGTGCCAGGAAGAAAGGAAACCACAAAATTAAAACGTGTGAAAAACAAGGCCCACCTGGCCTGTCTAGGATTGAGTCGCTTGGCAGATTCCAGATAGACCAGATTCTTATGGTCCGTAAGGACCACCACCTGATGTTTGGCTCCCTCCAGCCAATGTCTCCACTCTTCAAAAGCCCACTTCATGGCCAATAACTCCCGATTACCCACGTCATAATTACGTTCAGTAGGAGAAAATTTTCGAGAGAAAAAGGCACAAGGGTTACTTTTAGAGGTCTCTGGATCTTTTTGGGACAAAACGGCACCTGCCCCAATTTCAGAGGCATCAACCTCCACCTGAAATGGCAGAGAAACATCAGGCTGCCGTAGAACAGGAGCAGAAGTGAATCTCTGCTTAAGTTCCTGAAATGAAGAGACTGCCTCAGGAGGCCAATTCACCACATCAGAACCCTTTCTGGTCAAATCAGTTAATGGTTTAACAATAACCGAGAAATTACCAATAAATTTACGATAAAAATTGGCAAAACCCAAAAATCTCTGAAGAGCCTTCAATGAAGTAGGTTGGACCCAATCACAGATGGCCTGAACCTTGACCGGGTCCATTTCAATAACAGATGGGGACAAAATGAATCCCAGAAATGAGATCCTCTGTACGCCAAAAAGACACTTTGATCCCTTCACATACAGAGCATTCTCTCTCAAAATCTGGAATACAGTTCGAACATGTTTCACATGAGAGTCCCAGTCATTAGAAAAAAATCAAGATATCATCCAAATAAACAATCAGAAATTTGTCCACAAAATCCCTGAAAATGTCATTCATGAAGGACTGGAAGACGGAAGGAGCATTAGTGAGCCCAAAGGGCATCACCAGGTACTCAAAATGCCCTTCAGGGGTATTGAATGCCGTCTTCCATTCATCCCCGTGCTTAATGCGAATAAGGTTATACGCCCCCCTGAGGTCAAGCTTGGTAAACCAAGTAGCGTTTTTCACCCTGGAAAACAGGTCAGAAATCAAGGGTAACGGGTATTGATATTTCACAGTAATATTGTTCAAGAGACGATAATCAATACACGGCCTTAATGAACCATCCTTTTTGGCCACAAAGAAAAAACCGGCACCTAAGGGTGAAGAGGATGGTCTGATATGACCCTTCTCCAATGATTCCTTGATATAAGACCGCATAGCGTCATGTTCAGGTACAGACAAGTTAAAAAGGCGACCTTTAGGGAATTTACTACCCGGCACTAATTCAATAGGGAGGTCATAGCTCCTATGGGGAGGCAAGGATGCAGATTTACTTTCGCTAAACACATCAGAAAAATCAATCAAAAAGTCAGGAACATCCTGAGCCTGGGGGGAGGCAGAAAAAACAGGAGTGTTGGTATTAACACATTGGCAGCCCCAACTGGTTACAGACACAGATTTCCAATCCAAAACAGGATTATGAGACTGTAACCAAGGAAAACCCAACACGATAATGTCATGCAGATTATACAGAACCAAAAATTTGCAGCACTCCTGGTGATCAGGTTCAACCCTCATTATCACCTGAGTAGAAAACTGGGGTTTATTCTCAGCCAAAGGGGTAGAATCGATCCCCAGTAGGGGAATAGACTTCTGTAGGGGTATCAAGGGAAATCCACAACGTTTAGCAAAATCATAATCCATCAGGTTAATAGCTGCTCCAGAATCAACGAAAGCCTGAGCAGAAAATGAGGACAGAGAGCATATCAGAGTGACAGTTAATAAAAACTTAGTCTGAACACTACCCAAGACAACTGAGCGTGCAAAACGTCTTCCCCGCTTAGGGCAGACTGAAATAGCATGAGAGGCATCACCACAGTAGAAACATAACCCATTGCGCTTTCGAAACTCATGACGCTGTGCCCCAGACACCACTCTATCACACTGCATGGGTTCAGAAGCTGGTTCACAAGGCAACACCAGGAGAGAGATGATAATTTGAACCTGCTGCGCTGCGTTCCCTGAGGACTTAGATTTTAAGGCAAAAAACAATTTACAATTATTTTTGAAATTCTGAAACTTCGCTCGATCCCCTACAAACAAATCTGGCATGGGAATCCTAGGTTCCACAACAGGCAACCCAGCAAGATAGATAGCAATACTCCGAACCTCAGTGGCAAGCTGATCCACACGGCCAGACAACTGTGCAAACTCCATTGAGAGAAAAGATCCTCCCCAGCACCCAGAGATACAGAGGGAAAAAAAAAAAATGCAACAAACAGAAAAATATCTCTGACAACTCTGACAATATTTTTTCCCTTCTGTGAGTACCATACAATTTTCAATTTTTTGGCCGGTGATACTGTTATGTTTCGGTAGCTGAGGAGTGCAGGTAAAAAAGGCAATACACCAGAGCAGTTGGAATCTATGAGATTGCAGTACCCTGACTAACCACCACAACTAGAGGCAGCCGTGGAGCGTTCCTACGTTGGTCCTAGACGCCTCGTCACAGCCTGAGAAACTAACTACACCTAAAGATAGATATAGGAAAGCTATCTGCCCCGGAGCAGAACCCCAAAGATAATAGAAAGCCCCCAAACATGTAATGGCGGTTAGACAAGATGAAATACTGACACAGAAAGAAAATAGTATGAGCAAACGCTGGGGCCCAAACTAACTAAATAGAAAAGGATAGGAAGGGTACTTACTGCAATCCCAGAAAACCCTGAAAAGCACCAACTCTACTAATTTCAAAAACACCTGAGATCACACGACCTCTACCACCTAAATTAGTTCTCTGGTGTAACAAAATCAAAACAGGAGCCACTGAAAAAACTGGAAAAAGCAAAAGTACAAACATCAGTGGCTGAACAAAACTGAGAGGGCAGAAGCCCCCGGAGGGGACCCTGAAGGCCCCCACAGAAGTGCAGGACAAAATGCAAAAATATAGCACAAACACAAAAGAAAAAAATGTCTTATCTGTAGCAGGAGATGCAGACACGACACAGCAGGCTACAAGGGAAACTGGAATAAAGGATTCAGACCAGAACAATTGATCACCGGCAACCCTGATGGGAAGGTGACTCCCTTATATAAGACCAGTCAGTAACACCTGATTCCCAGTCCTCACAATCTTCACTGGACAGACTAGCACCGCTTGTAACCACCAGAGGGAGCCTCTGCTCAGAACTCATCTCAAACCCATTCACAACAGGAATTCTAAAGACACAAGAATTTCTTTCTCGTTTCTTTTGGTGGCCCACTTACAGGAAAGATGTCTTAAACTATGTCACTTCATGTGAAGTCTGTGCAAGATGCAAAACACCTCGCTCCTCACCAACTGGTCTGTTGCAACCTCTTCCCACCCCGTCCCGCCCGTGGGGATCCATTTCTATGGACTTCATTGTGGAGTTACCAACCTCTCAAGGGATGAACACCATTCTAGTGGTGGTTGACCGTCTAACAAAGGCAGCTCATTTTATCCCTTGTGTCGGCTTACCCACTGCAAAACAGACATCAGACTTGATGACTAAGAATGTGTTTCGCTTACATGGAGTACCGGATGAGGTCATTTCGGATCGAGGGGTGCAATTCACTTCAAGGTTTTGGCAAAATTTCTGTGCAGCATTGGACATTAAAGTAAACCTTTCTTCTGCTTTTCATCCCCAGACTAATGGACAGACAGAACGAACCAATCAGACCCTGGAGCAGTATCTCCGCTGTTTTATCTGCCACCTACAGGATGATTGGGTGGATCTACTTCCACTGGCTGAGTTCTCTTATAACAACTCTCAGAGCGCCTCCACTAAGCAGTCTCCTTTTTACTCCAATCTAGGTTATCAGCCTAACATTCTTCCTCGATTTCCCATAGATACGCCCTTGCCGGCAGTGGCTGAAAGAATCACTTCTTTACAAAAGAATATGGATCTTCTAAAGGAAAATCTAGAATTGGCTCAGGAAAGGTACAAGAAAGCAGCAGATAAATTTCGTAAACCTGCACCAGCTTTCAAGGTAGGAGATTTGGTCTGGCTGTCAACCAGAAATCTTAAATTAAAGATTCCATCGTCTAAATTGGGACATAAGTACATTGGACCTTATAAGATCAATAAGATTATAAGTGCTGTTGCTTGTCGTCTTCAACTGCCCAGAACTATGAGAATCCATCCTGTCTTTCATGTATCCCTACTAAAGGCTGCAACACCCAATACGTTTCCTGGACGTTCTTCTCCTTGCCCTGACCCAGTGCTGGTCGATGGTCAGGAAGAATTTATGGTGGAAAGGATTCTAGATTCCAGGTTGTACAGAAATCAGTTGCAATATTTGATTAAATGGCAGGGCTACCCAGTGGAGGACAACTCATGGGAACCAGTCAATAATGTAAATGCTCCTCGCCTGCTCCGCCAGTTTCATCAGAGGTACCCTGACAAGCCTGGTCTGAGGTCATCCGGAGGTTGTCCCTAAGGGGGGAGTAATGTAAGGTTCTTTGTCTCTGTTGACATGTTCCTTGAAACTCAGTTTTCCGTCGGCCATTTTGCTTTCTGTCTTTCTGCAGCTCTTGCCCTCAGTTAATATGGAGTTTCCAGTTTTCATGTTCCCGCCCTGATTTTCCCTCTTGCTTCTTAAGCAGCCTCAGCTGAACAATCAGTGCTCCTGAATCAAGCCTCAGTCAGTCTGTGACCTGACTCCTGGAAGCCTTGGACTTGTACTCCAGCTATTCCCTACTGAGGAACCTTGGAACACTTTTGGACTCTGGAAACCTGCTGTTTGGTGAATCCATGTTTGCAGAGGAATTACGGTACAGAGAAGAGATCCTGAACCTGCTTTGGAGATTTATTGTAGTGCTTGAAGTTACTCTGGCCTGCTGTGTCTCCTGTCGCTGTTCCTGCAAACTGTGTGAACTTTTCAGCATGCTTGTATTTCTATTATATTATTCATCAATTGTTATAAATTATCAGTAATTATTAATATAATCTAATATTAATTATTGATAATATTAATATACAATTTAGTGTTTTGTTACAATTAATAATTTATTACTGGCACAGTAAAAACAAAGATTGGTAGCAAAGATCCCATGAATATCTATCACCTATCCAGATGATAAGCGATAAATATATACTTGATAGGGATCAATAAGACACCCATGGACTACATATTCCTTTGTGAATGGACTGGCAGTGGGAATGTTTGATTTCTACACCATTTACGGTCTAACACGGAGTGAGGGTGATCAATGAGTGGAACAGGCTGCCACGAGAGGTGGTGAGTTCTCCTTCAATGGAAGTCTTCACACTGAGGCTGGACAGACATCTGTCTGAGATGGTTTAGGGACTCCTTTATTGAGCAGGGGGCTGGACATGATGACCCAACTCTAACATTCTATGATTCTATGAGAACTACCACTTTATCCAGCAATAGACCACCACCTCCGGGAATTATACATACCATAGGTGTTTCAGTCACTTTGTCATACCCCTTAGATGCCATGGTCAAAACTGAACCCTGCATCAAAAGGGTTACATGGCCGGGATCAGGGTCATCTTCGATCCCCGCTGTTACAGTAGAGTGACAGATGGAAGTTATAGCTGATACCAAATAAATGGCGATTGCTATACCTCCTTTCTAAGCCCATCTACACCTTTCTTTGATCCCTCCAAACCTCCATACTGGCCTCCCTGAGACGTCACCTTCCATATTTGCTGGATCGGGAGCGTTTTCAGCAGCCCTCTTTTCCAGGAGGCTTTCGGATGTTCAGGAGAGCTGGCAGAAAGACTGTACGTCGTGGTGGAGCAAATAGTTAAGGAACGTCGTGCTAAGAAGCAATGGATGTAACCCTTTGCCTTATTTATACATATTAATCCAACTGCAGCCTACTTCTCGGCACCGGCGGCATTTCAGGGGAACATAGCGAACAGTCTGTGGCTCCCTGGAGAGGCGAAAATGCTTTTTTAAATAGTTTTTGATGAAAGGATGATTCATAGAACAGTTTGCTAATTTTATGGATTTTAAAACCCACATGTAGTTCTAATCTTTTACGCCAGCGTTCACTTTTTTGTTTAAAGTCTCGTTAATCCTGGAATAAAAGAAGCAGCTGTATTATTACTAGAGTGCGAGTTACTTCTTATTTTACTCTTGAGCTAGAATCTGCCCAGTTACAATCCACTGAAATCAGTAGAGTTAGTAACATTCAGATCGTCTGTCGGGGAAATTATCAGGTCATTGGAATTTTGGATTCACCCGGATCCTGATCAACCAGCTAAAAACGGTTTCTGTAACATGTCAGATGTGATTCCAGGAGCTTTCATCAACGCCCGTTCCCAATCCATAGACGGTAATATGGAGTCGCCCCTCTGCAGATAGAACAGCTCCCGCTCTTCGGAGAAGGATTTCTATAAGATTTTGGAGGAGTCTGTGGGAATTTTTGCCCCTTCATCCAGAGGAGGATTTAAGAGATCAGACCCTGATGTTGGGGAGAAGCTGGGCTCACAATCTCCGATACAGTTCATCCCAAAGGTGTTGGATGGGGCTGAGGTCCAGAATCGGTGCGGCCGCTCATGTTTTCACCCCTCCATGTGTGTATGGACCTTCTGCACTGATCACAATCATGGGGAACAGAGAAGAGCCTTCCCCAAACTGTTCCCACAAAGATGAAGCTACAATTGTCCACAAATGTCTAGTGCTGAAGCAGTACGTTTTCCCTTCACTGGAGTGGAGGGGCCGAAGCAGCCCCTGATAACAGGCCATAGTATTATCCTCCTCCACCATCTGCACAGCGGGCACCATACACTCAGAGGGTAACATTCTCCTGGAACCAAACCCAGATACCTCCATCAGACGCAAATAGAGAAGTACGATCCGTCACTGCACAGAACACGTCTCCTCCAGATGTTATACTCTGGGGGCAACGGGACTGTAATATTATACACTGGGGCCGGAAGGTATACACCTTGGGACAACGGGGCCAGACGGTATACACCAGGGGGGCAATGTGCCCGGACGGTATACACCAGGGGGGGGCAACGGAGCTGGAAGGCATACACCGGGGGGGGGAGGGGTTGGGAGGAAGGGGACGGACGGTATACACTGGGGGACAAGTGGGAAGGAAGGTATACACAAGGGGGGGGCAACGGGGCCGGACGGTATACACCGGGGGGCAATGGGGGCTGGACGTTATACACCAGGGGGCAACAGTTACAGTGGAGGGAAAAAAATATTTAGTCAGCCACCAATTGTGCAAGTTCTACCACTTAAAAAGATGAGAGAGACCTGTAATTGACATCATAGGTAGACCACAACTATGAGAGACAAAATGAGTGGAGGACAGAGGAGCCTCTTAAAGAAGAAGTTACAGGTCTGTGAGAGCCAGAAATCTTGCATGTTGTTAGGTGACCAAATACTTATTTTCCACCATAATTTGCAAAATAAATCTTGCCAAATCACACAAGGTGATGTTCTGGATTTATTTTCTCATTTTGTCTCTCATAGTTGTGGTCTACCTATGATGTCAATTACAGGTCTCTCTCATCTTTTTAAGTGAGAGAACTTGCACAATTGGTGGCTGACGAAACACTATTTTCCCCACTGTATACACCTCACACACACACATGAGGAATCCCTGCTATCCCTTCTCTAGCAGCAGCAGGAGCAGCAGCACTGAAAACATTTTACTGAGCAGTGTAGATGTGAATCCAACACTTATGGGTAAGCAGCAACACAATCTGTCTGTGTCTCTCTCACTCTACTTCTCCCTCTCCTCTCTCTGTAGTATTTAAGAGACAGGTTTAATCGGATAAATCAGTGAGCTGAAATACCCTCTTGTCTTGTACAAGACAAACTTTCGCAGTTTTTCAGAAGGAATGAGGATTTTAGCAAGAAGGGAAGAGGGGAAGTGTCTCCTAAGTGAAGAAAGAAGCAGATTTCTCACATATTTTACAGAAGTGGTTTTAGTGATTTCTGTTTTTAAGACAAGGACCGTTTGAGTCTAGGAAAACCCCATTTAAGGTTCTGACCCTTCCAAATAACGAGCCATGTTACTGTACCAATTTTATAGAAAAAAAATCCGAGGACATTATCTAAGTAACGGATACTGCTCCTCCTTGAATGTTCTTTCTTAGAAAACTTCCAGAGAGGATTTCTTAGAGATCAGATGCAGAGAAGACTCACCAGGAATCCTGAGGAAGGTTTAGCGTGATGCTGCCTTTGATTTTATCTCCGAAACTCAGGTATCCCACTGTGGCCAACGAGATATACAAAACTGTCACTACTGCCATGCCAATGTTCAAGGCGCGGGTGAATTCTCGCTTTTCTTTCATTTGGTTTTCCAGGGGGAGAACCTGTAATAGAAAGCATCAAGAAAGAAAGAACTTGTCATGTCTAGAGTCACGTCTCATGTCAGTGACAGTCTGTGCGAGCGTTACCGATTTATTATATACTGCTAATGTATACAGCATACACCAGGGTCAGACTGGCCCAACAGACATTAAAGGGTTATTCCCATTTACAGATATATGGATATTATCTTACAGAGCTTGTGAAAACAAACATTTTTGCAATTTGCAGCTTTTTAAAACTCGCGTTCGTTCTTGAGATATTAACACTTTTGTTTTGTTTACAGCTTGTTACCTAGGAGACCGACCACCGCTGCTGCGTAACTTGTAAGCGCTTGCGCTGAAGCCGGCAGGGATCGGATAGTAACGGCGCCCACCAACTACTGTGGTCAACTTATAAGCGCAATAGAAAAGCGCTTGCAAGCACTACACGTGTTCGGCTGTCTACCGGCGGTGGTCGGCCTCCAAGACAACGAACGGTAAACAAAAAGAAAAGTGTTAATATCTCAAGAACGGCTGAAAATTTTAATAAGCAGTAAATTGCAAAATTGTTTGTATTTACAAACTCTATCCGAAAATACCCATTTATGAGGATGGGAATAAATCGTTTAATAGAGGACACACAGGTCGGAACAGGCTCTGAATCAAGTATGGGCACCGAAAACAAGCAGAATACAACCCCATTTGGAAATAACTGGAGGCAATCACCTGGTCTATTAATCAGATGAGTCATAAATGGCCTATTAGATGCTATAGTTTGATACGTTCTGTGACTATAATGAAAACTGCAAATTAATAAGGAAAACAAAAAGTAAAACGGTGTTAAAAATAGTAAAAAACATCGGCTAAAACTGTCAATTAAAAAAATGCCCATTGGTGTATAGGAAAATCAACTTTAGTAACTAGTGCCAGACAGCTGCTGTAACGGCAAAGAAAAAGTCGTAGGATGTATTAAAGGAGGCCTAGATGCCCATGACAAGACCACCATGTTTTTCCCTCTATATAAGTTACTAGTCAAACTAAACTTAGAAAACGGAGTCCAGTGTGTAAGGAAGACACAGGTGAACCGGAGCCGGCTTAGGAAGACGCGATCACAGTTATTCAGGAGCATTAGAAAAAGGAAATATTCAAGTCAATAAAGTTTTTATGTTAAACATATTTTTTGTATAATTTAGAGTATTTTTTTTTTCATTTTTCAGTTCTTTATTTTAAAATGCAATTTTAACAATGGCTCCTAGACCCAATATTAGTCTCGTACTTCTGGTTTCTCATAAATAATACCAACAACAGATCAACTCAGACTTTAATGGTTTGTATAGAATGATGGATCCTTTGTTATCTACTGTTATAGAGGTGTTATCAGTGATTGTACAGGAGGAGGTGAGCTGTGATATCACCTATTGTGAATGGTGATTCCTGTGTTATCTACTATATATAGAGGTGTTATCAGTCATTGTACAGGAGGAGGTGAGCTGTGATATCACCTATTGTGAAGTGTTATTCTGATCTGTATATGATGCACGATCATAAGGGAGGGAGGAGGTGAGTTGTGACATCACCTATTGAGAATGATGGATCCTGTGTTATCTACTGTATATAGAGGTGTTATCAGTCATTGTACAGGAGGAGGAGGTGAGCTGTGATATCACCTATTGTGAATGGATCCTGTGTTATCTACTGTATATATAGAGGTGTCATCAGTCATTGTACAGAGAGAGGAGGTGAGCTGTGACATCACCTATTGTGAATGGTGGATCCTGTGCTATCTGCTGTATATAGAGGTGTTATCAGTCATTGTACAAGAGGAGGAGGTGAGCTGTGATATTATTGTGAATGGTGGATTTCCCGTGTTATCTACTGTATATAGAGGTGTTATCAGTCATTGTACAAGAGGAGGAGGTGAGCTGTGATATTATTGTGAATGGTGATTCCTGTGTTATCTACTGTATATAGAGGTGTTATCAGTCATTGTACAGGAGGAGGAGGAGGTGAGCTGTGACATCACCTATTGTGAATGGTGGATTTCTGTGTTATCTACTGTATATAAAGGTGTTATTAGTCATTGTACAGGAGGAGGAGGTGAGCTGTGACATCACCTATTGTGAATGGTGGATCCTGTGTTATCTACTGTATATAGAGGTGTTATCAGTCATTGTACAAGAGGAGGAGGTGAGCTGTGATATTATTGTGAATGGTGGATCCTGTGTTATCTACTGTATATAGAGGTGTTATCAGTCATTGTACAGAGGAGGAGGTGAGCTGTGAAAATATTGTGAATGGTGGATCCTGTGTTATCTACTGTATATAGAGGTGTTATCAGTCATTGTACAGGAGGGAGGAGGTGAGCTGTGACATCACCTATTGTGAATGGTGGATCCTGTGTTATCTACTGTATATGTTATCTGTCTGTCATCCTGTTTGAGAAGATACAAAGACTGGTGAAAAGTCATCTTTACAGTTCAGGAAAGAGGAGTCGAAGGCCTACTGGCCATTTTGAAACTGGCATGATCAGAGGATTACACCTCCTCCCCCACAAGCTAATCATATCCGCATGTAGATCTTTTCAAAGACAAGTCCAGCAATATCTTTACATGGCCGGTCTGTTCCTCGGCTACTGAGTACCAGCGTTTGAATTAATATTCAAATGAAGCTGAAGAGCTATGGTAGATCTATAGCCTCTGTCACTCCAGCTCTTGACAACTCCTTTGCCTGAAGTCACACAGGATAGAGGCTGTTAGTTAAGCAAGAGCTACTTAAAGGGGTAGTCTGGCAGTAGGCTACAAGTCTGCAGTCATTCTATGTGACTGCAGACTTGTCAGTCCTCACATTACACACTCTGCGTGCTATGAGGATTTTCCGGTGCCCATACTTTCAGCCACATTTCGACTAGACTTGTTCGACCTTACTCAATTCTCTTGCGGGCCGCGGAAGTCTAGTCAGCATGTGACCATGTGTGCGCAAATTCCTTACTTGCGGTCCAGTTGTTTCCAGTGTCGGGGAACAGCACAGATCGCAGTGCGCACTACGAGAGGATTCACAAGTCTGCTGTCATAAACTGACGGCAGACTTGTAGCCTAAGGCCAGACAACCCCTTTAAGATCTGCTCATCTGGACCGTGTGAGAAATAACAGTCCTTTTAAAAGGAATAAATTAAGTGATCACTGTATATTTCATTAAATATTTTATCAGGCCAGTAAGTAATTATTATTTTAGGCAAATGTTTCATACTAATGGAGGAACATCAGCTACTTTGCTGTTTCTCTATAAACTGAGCAGATGAATAAAACTCTCGCCGTGTTCTGCAGACAGCACCGGGGGGACCGAAGGGCGCGCTGCAAAACTACCAGACGATGACGATATTAATGGCCAAAGGTCCCATTTAGCACATTGGAAGACTCCCTCAATAAAGATCCCTCCACAGAAAGGCTGAATGTGCATCACCCCCGGAGGCCGATCATCTATCAGACGACACGGTGCAGTAATATCAGGAGGTTAAAGAGGACTGAGCGTCCATGGCCAGGGGCCGGCAGGAAGAAGCGGACCGGTTTACAGATGATGAATGTAGTGTCGTACTACTCAGCAATACGCATCAGCTGCAAATATTTCTCTATCTTTCTTGCTGTTGTAGTAATCAAGCAAACATTCTATAATCTGGCACCTGCACATTTTCTGGATTACAGGATTGAGATAAAACTGCATGTTTTTTTTTTAACTCCATCCATCGTTAACATTAGGTAGTTCTCATCAGGCGGTGCATTATTATGGTGCAATGATGGTAACTTCAAAAGGTAGAGATGGCACTCCGGCTCTAATGATCAGAGATTACTCTGATCCTGGATCTTGAACTCCTTACATGCTGTAATACAGCAGGGAAATAAGTATTTGAGCCACTGACGAGTTTTCCCACCTACAAAGAATGGAGAGGTCTGTAATTGTTATCGTAGGTACACTTCACCTGTGAGAGAAGGAATCTAAAAATACAGTGGGTACGGAAAGTATTCAGACCGCTTTACATTTTTCACTCTTTGTTTCATTGCAGCCATTTGTTAAATGCAAAAAAGTTCTTTTTTTCTCATTAATGTACACTCTGCACCCCATCTTGACTGAAAAAAAACAGAAATGTAGAAATTTTTGCAAATGTAATAAAAAAGAAAAACTGAAATATCACATGGTCTTAAGTATTCAGACCCTTTGCTCAGAAACTCATATTTATGTCACATGCTGTCCATTTCCTTGTGATCCTCCTTGAGATGGTTCTACTCCTTCATTGGAGTCCAGTTGTGTTTAATTAAACTGATAGGACTTGATTTGTAAAGGCGCACACCTGTCTATATAAGACCTCACAACTCACAGTGCATGTCAGACCAAATGAGAATCATGAGGTCAAAGGAACTGGCCAAGGAGCTCAGAGACAGAATTGTGGCAAGGCACAGATCTGGCCAAGGTTGCAAAAGATTTTCTGCAGTACTCAAGATTCCTTAGAGCACAGTGGCCTCCATAATCCTTAAATGGAAGAGGTTTTGGACCACCAGAAGTCTTCCTAGACCTGGCCGTCCAGCCAAACTGAGCAAACGTGGGAGAAGAGCCTTGGTGAGAGAGGTAAAGAAGAACCTCAAGATCACTGTGGCTGAGCTCCACAGATGCAGTAGGGAGATGGGAGAAAGTTCCACAAAGTCAACTATCACTACAGCCCTCCACCAGTCAGGCCTTTAAGGCAGAGTGGCCCGACGGAAGCCTCTCCTCAGTGCCAGACATATGAAAGCCCTCATAGAGTTTGCGAAAAAACACATGAAGGACTCCCAGACTATGAGAAATAAGATTCTCTGGTCTGATGAGACGAAGATAGAACTTTTTGATGATAATTCTAAGCGGTATGTGTGGAGAAAACCAGGCACTGCTCATCACCTGCCCAATACAATCCCAACAGTGAAACATGGTGGTGGCAGCATCATGCTATGGGGGTGTTGAAACCTCTTCCAGAGTGCTCTGGACCTCAGACTTGGCCGAAGGTTCACCTTCCAACAAGACAATGACCCTAAGCACACAGCTAAAATAACAAATGAGTAGCCTCAGAACAACTCAGTGACTATTCTTGAGAGCCCTGACCTAAACCAAATTGAGCATCTCTGGAGAGACCTGAATATGGCTGTCCACCAACGTTCACCATCCAACCTGACGTAACTGGAGAGGATCTGCAAGAAAGAATGGCAGAGGATCCCCAAATCCAGGTGTGAAAAACTTGTTGCATCATTCCCAAGAAGACTCATGGCTGTGTTAGCTCAAAAGGTGCTTCTACTCAATACTGAGCAAAGGGTCTGAATACTTATGACCATGTGATATTTCAGTTTTTCTTTTCAAATAAATTTTCAAAAATTTCTACATTTCTTTTTTTTTTAGTCAAGATGGGGTGCAGAGTGTACATTAATGAGAAAAGAAATGAACTTTTTTGCATTTACCAAATGGCTGCAATGAAACAAAGAGTGAAAAATTTAAAGGGGTCTGAATACTTTCCGAACCCACTGTAAAAACCAGAAAATCACATAGTATGATTTTTACATAATTAATTTGCATTTTATTACATGATAAGTATTTGATAAATAGAAAAACAGAAATTAATATTTGGTACAGAAAACCTTTGTTTGCAATTAGAGGTCAGATGTTTCCTGTAGTTCTTGACCAAGTTTGCACACACTGCAGCAGGGATTTTGGCCCACTCCTCCATACAGATCTTCTCCAGATCTTTCAGGTTTCGGGGCTGTCACTTGGCAACATTGGATTTCAGCTCTATCCAAAGATTTCCTCTTGGGTTCAGGTCTGGAGACTGGCTAGGCCACTCCACGACCTTGATATGCTTCTTATGGAGCCACTGCTTAGTGGCGCTGTGTGTTTCAGGTCATTGTCATGCTGGAAGACCCAGCCAGGACCCATCCACAATACCCTTACTTAGGGAATGAGGTTGTTGGCCAAAATCTCGCGATACATGACCCCATCCATCCTCCCTTCAATACAGTGTAGTCACCCTGTCCTCTTTGCAGAAAAGCAACCCCAAATTATGTTTCCCTCACCATGCTTCACGGTTGGGATGGTATTCTTGGGGTTGTACTAATCCTTTTTCTTCCTCCAAACTCAGCGAGTGGAGTCGATACCAAAAAGTTCTATTTTGGTCTCATTTGACCACATTACCTCCTCCCATGCCTCCTATGGATCATCGAGATGGTCATTGGCGAACTTCAAACAGGCCTGGACATGTGGTGGCGTGAGCAGGGGGACCTTGCGTGTCCTGTAGGATTTTAATCCATACATGCTGACAATAATGTTTGACACTGCAGTCCCAGCTCTCTTCAGGTCATTGAATAGGTCTTCCCGTGTAGTTCTGGGGTGATTCCTGACCTTTCTCAGAATCATGCTTACCCCATAATGTGAGATATTGCATGGAGCCCCAGACCGAAGAAGATTGACAATCATTGTGCAAGCAGTTTTTTGCCTTCTTACCCATCCCAGCCTTGTGCAGGTCTACAATTTTGTCCCTTTTGCCCTTAGACAGCTCTTTGGTCTTGGCCATGGTGGAGAGGTTGGAGTGTGATTGATTGAGTGTGTGGACAGAAGTCTTTTATCCAGGTAATGAGTGCAGAATAGGAGAGCTTCTTAACCCCTTCATGACCCAGCCTATTTTGACCTTAAAGACCTTGCCATTTTTTGCAATTCTGACCAGTGTCCCTTTATGAGGTAATAACTCAGGAACGCTTCAACGGATCCTAACGATTCTGAGATTGTTTTTTCGTGACATATTAGGCTTCATGTCAGTGGTAAATTTAGGTCGATAATTTTTGCGTTTATTAGTGAAAAAAATGGAAATTTGGCGAAAATTTTGAAAATTTTGTAATTTTCAAATTTTTCATTTTTATCCTGTAAAACCAGAGAGTTATGTGACACAAAATAGTTAATAAATAACATTTCCCACATGTCTACTTTAATCAGCACAATTTTGGGAACAACATTTTTTTTTTGTTAGGAAGTTATAAGGGTTAAAAGTTGACCAGCGATTTCTCATTTTTACAGCAAAATTTACAAAACCATTTTTTTTTAGAGACCACCTCACATTTGAAGTCACTTTGAGGGGTCTATATGGCAGAAAATACACCAAAGTGACACCTTTATAAAAACTGCACCCCTCAAGCTACTCAAAACTACATTCAAGAAGATTATTAACCCTTCAGGTGCTTCACAGGAACTAAAGCAAAAAAAAAGGAAAAATGGACATTTTAATTTTTCCAACAAAAATTTTCTTTTAGCATCAATTTTTTCATTTTTACATGGGCAACAGGATAAAATGGATCCTAAAATTTGTTGGGCAATTTCTCCTGAGTACACCGATACCTCATATGTGGTCATAAACCACTGTTTGGGTGCACGGCAGGGCTCAGAAGGGAAGGAGCGCCATTTGACTTTTTGAATGGAAAATATGCTGGAATATTTAGCGGTTGCCATGTCGCATTTGGAGAGTCCCTGTGTGCCTAAACATTGGAGCTCCCCCACAGGTGACCCCATTTTGGAAACTAGACCCCCTAAGGAACTTATCTAGATGCATAGTGAGCACTTTGAACCCCCAGGTGCTTCACAAATCCGTAAAAAAAAGAAAGTACTTTTTTTTCACAAAAATTTTCTTTTAGCCTCAGTTTTTTTCATTTTCACATGGGCAACAGTATAAATTGGATCCTAAAATTTGTTGGGCAATTTCTCCTGAGTACACCGATACCTCATATGTGGTCATAAACCACTGTTTGGGCGCACGGCAGGGCTCAGAAGGGAAGGAGCGCCATTTTACTTTTTGAATAGAAAATATGCTGGAATATTTAGCGGTTGCCATGTCGCATTTGGAGAGTTCCTGTGTGCCTAAACATTGGAGCTCCCCCACAAGTGACCCCATTTTGGAAACTAGACCCCCTAAGGAACTTATCTAGATGAGGATGGGAATAAATCGTCTAATAGAGGACACACAGGTCGGAACAGGCTCTGAATCAAGTATGGGCACCGAAAACAAGCAGAATACAACCCCATTTGGAAATAACTGGAGGCAATCACCTGGTCTATTAATGAGATGAGTCATAAATGGCCTATTAGATGCTATAGTTTGATACGTTCTGTGACTATAATGAAAACTGCAAATTAATAAGGAAAACAAAAAGTAAAACGGTGTTAAAAATAATAAAAAACATCGGCTAAAACTGTCAATTAAAAAAATGCCCATTGGTGTATAGGAAAATCAACTTTAGTAACTAGTGCCAGACAGCTGCTGTAACGGCAAAGAAAAAGTCGTAGGATGTATTAAAGGAGGCCTAGATGCCCATGACAAGACCACCATGTTTTTCCCTCTATATAAGTCACTAGTCAAACTAAACTTAGAAAACGGAGTCCAGTGTGTAAGGAAGACACAGGTGAACCGGAGCCGGCTTAGGAAGACGCGATCACAGCTATTCAGGAGCATTAGAAAAAGGAAATATTCAAGTCAATAAAGTTTTTATGTTAAACATATTTTTTGTATAATTTAGAGTATTTTTTTTTTCATTTTTCATTTCTTTATTTTAAAATGCAATTTTAACAATGGCTCCTAGACCCAATATTAGTCTCGTACTTCTGTTTTTCATAAATAATACCAACAACAGATCAACTCAGACTTTAATGGTTTGTATAGAAGTGTTATCTGAGCATGCTGTAATATGAGCACAGATCATGAAGGAGAGGGGGAGGAGGTGAGTTGTGACATCACCTATTGAGAATGATGGATCCTGTGTTATCTACTGTATATAAAGGTGTTATCAGTCATTGTACAGGAGGAGGAGGTGAGCTGTGATATCACCTATTGTGAATGGTGGATCCTGTGTTATCTACTGTATATAGAGGTGTTATCAGTCATTGTACAGGGGGGAGGAGGTGAGCTGTGATATCACCTATTGTGAATGGTGGATCCTGTGTTATCTACTGTATATAGAGGTGTTATCAGTCATTGTACAGGAGGAGGAGGTGAGCTGTGATATCACCTATTGTGAATGGTGGATCCTGTGTTATCTACTGTATAATAGAGGTGTTATCAGTCATTGTACAAGAGGAGGAGGTGAGCTGTGATATCACCTATTGTGAATGGTGGATCCTGTGTTATCTACTGTATATAGAGGTGTTATCAGTCATTGTACAGGGGAGGAGGTGAGCTGTGACATCACCTATTGTGAATGGTGAATCCTGTGTTATCTACTGTATATAGAGGTGTTATCAGTCATTGTACAGGAGGAGGAGGTGAGCTGTGACATCACCTATTGTGAATGGTGGATCCTGTGTTATCTACTGTATATAGAGGTGTTATCAGTCATTGTACAGGAGGAGGAGGTGAGCTGTGACATCACCTATTGTGAATGGTGAATCCTGTGTTATCTACTGTATATAGAGGTGTTATCAGTCATTGTACAAGAGGAGGAGGTGAGCTGTGATATCACCTATTGTGAATGGTGGATCCTGTGTTATCTACTGTATATAGAGGTGTTATCAGTCATTGTACAGGAGGAGGAGGTGAGCTGTGACATCACCTATTGTGAATGGTGGATCCTGTGTTATCTACTGTATATAGAGGTGTTATCAGTCATTGTACAGGAGGAGGAGGTGAGCTGTGACATCACCTATTGTGAATGGTGAATCCTGTGTTATCTACTGTATATAGAGGTGTTATCAGTCATTGTACAGGAGGAGGAGGTGAGCTGTGACATCACCTATTGTGAATGGTGGATCCTGTGTTATGTACTGTATATAGAGGTGTTATCAGTCATTGTACAGGAGGAGGAGGTGAGCTGTGATATCACCTATTGTGAATGGTGGATCCTGTGTTATCTACTGTATATAGAGGTGTTATCAGTCATTGTACAGGAGGAGGAGGTGAGCTGTGATATCACCTATTATGAATGATGGATCCTGTGTTATCTACTGTATATAGAGGTGTTATCAGTCATTGTACAGGAGGAGGAGGTGAGCTGTGATATCACCTATTGTGAATGGTGGATCCTGTGTTATCTACTGTATATAGAGGTGTTATCAGTCATTGTACAGGAGGAGGAGGTGAGCTGTGACATCCTCTATTGTGAATGGTGGATCCTGTGTTATCTACTGTATATAGAGGTGTTATCAGTCATTGTACAGGAGGAGGAGGTGAGCTGTGACATCACCTATTATGAATGATGGTTCCTGTGTTATCTACTGTATATAGAGGCGTTATCAGTCATTGTATAGGACGAGGAGGTGAGCTGTGATATCACCTATTGAGAATGATGGATCCTGTGTTATCTACTGTATATAGAGGTGTTATCAGTCATTGTACAGGAGGAGGAGGTGAGCTGTGATATCATCTATTGTGAATGGTGGATCCTGTGTTATATACTGTATATAGAGGTGTTATCAGTCATTGTACAGGAGGAGGAGGTGAGCTGTGACATCACCTATTATGAATGATGGATCCTGTGTTATCTACTGTATATAGAGGTGTTATCAGTCATTGTACAGGAGGAGGAGGTGAGCTGTGACATCACCTATTGTGAATGGTGGATCATCTGTTATCTACTGTATATAGAGGTGTTATTAGTCATTGTACAGGAGGAGGAGGTGAGCTGTGGCATCTATTGTGAATGGTGGATCCTGTGTTATCTACTGTATATAGAGGTGTTATCAATCATTGTACAGGAGGAGGAGGTGAGCTGTGACATCACCTATAGTGAATGGTGGAACCTGTGTTATCTACTGTATATAGAGGTATTATCTGTCATTATACAGGAGGAGGAGGTGAGCTGTGATATCACCTATTGTGAATGGTGGTTCCTGTGTTATCTACTGTATATAGAGGTGTTATCATTCATTGTACAGGAGGAGGAGGTGAGCTGTGATATCACCTATTGTGAATGGTGGATCCTGTGTTATCTACTGTATATAGAGGTGTTATCATTCATTGTACACGAGGAGGAGAAGGTGATCTGTGATATCACCTATTGTGAATGTTGGATCCTGCGTTATCTACTGTATATAGAGGTGTTATCAGTCATTGTACAGGAGGAGGAGGTGAGCTGTGACATCACCTATTGTGAATGGTGGATCCTGTGTTATCTACTGTATATAGAGGTGTTATCAGTCATTATACAGGAGGAGGAGGTGAGCTGTGACATCACCTATTGTGAATGGTGGATCCTGTGTTATCTGCTGTATATAGAGGTGTTATCAGTCATTGTACAGGAGGAGGTGAGCTGTGACATCACCTATTGTGAATGGTGGATCCTGTGTTATCTACTGTATATAGAGGTGTTATCAGTCATTGTACAGGAGGAGGAGGTGAGCTGTGATATCACCTATTGTGAATGGTGGATCCTGTGTTATCTACTGTATATAGAGGTGTTATCAGTCATTGTACAGGAGGAGGAGGTGAGCTGTGACATTACCTATTGTGAATGGTGGATCCTGTGTTATCTACTGTATATAGAGGTGTTATCAGTCATTGTACAAGAGGAGGAGGTGAGCTGTGATATCACCTATTGTGAATGGTGGATCCTGTGTAATATACTGTATATAGAGGCGTTATTAGTCATTGTACAAGAGGAGGAGGTGAGCTGTGATATCACCTATTGTGAATGGTGGATCCTGTGTTATCTACTGTATATAGAGGTGTTATTAGTCATTATACAGGAGGAGGAGGTGAGCTGTGACATCACCTATTGTGAGTAGTGGATTCTGTGTTATCTACTGTATATAGAGGTGTTATCAATCATTATACAGGAGGGGAGGAGGTGATCACCTATTGTGAATGGTGGATCCTGTGTTATCTGCTGTATATAGAGGTGTTATCAGTCATTGTACAGGAGGAGGAGGTGAGCTGTGATATCACCTATTGTGAATGATGGATCCTGTGTTATCTACTGTATATAGAGGTGTTATCAGTCATTGTACAGGAGGAGGAGGAGGTGAGCTGTGACATCACCTATTGTGAATGGTGGATCCTGTATTATCTACTGTATATAGAGGTGTTATCAGTCATTGTACAGGAGGAGGAGGTGAGCTGTGACATCACCTATTGTGAATGGTGGATCCTGTGTTATCTACTGTATATGTTATCTGTCAATATCATCCTGTTTGAGAAGATACAAAGACTGGTGAAAAGTCATCTTTACAGTTCAGGAAAGAGGAGTCGAAGGCCTACTGGCCATTTTGAAACTGGCATGATCAGAGGATTACACCCCCTCCCCCACAAGCTAACCATATCCGCATGTAGATCTTTCAAAGACAAGTCCAGCAATATCTTTACATGGCCGGTCTGTTCCTCGGCTACTGAGTACCAGCGTTTGAATTCATATTCAAATGAGGCTGAAGAGCTATGGTAGATCTATAGCCTCTGTCACTCCAGCTCTTGACAACTCCTTTGCCTGAAGTCACACAGGATAGAGGCTGTTAGTTAAGCAAGAGCTACTTAAAGGGGTAGTCTGGCAGTAGGCTACAAGTCTGCAGTCATTCTATGTGACTGCAGACTTGTCAGTCCTCACATTACACACTCTGCGTGCTATGAGGATTTTCCGGTGCCCATACTTTCAGCCACATTTCGACTAGACTTGTTCGACCTTACTCAATTCTCTTGCGGGCCGCGGAAGTCTAGTCAGCATGTGACCATGTGTGCGCAAATTCCTTACTTGCGGTCCAGTTGTTTCCAGTGCCGGGGAAACAGCACAGATCGCAGTGCGCACTACGAGAGGATTCACAAGTCTGCAGTCATAAACTGACGGCAGACTTGTAGCCTAAGGCCAGACAACCCCTTTAAGATCTGCTCATCTGGACCATGTGAGTAATAACAGTCCATTTAAAAGGAATAAATTAAGTGATCACTGTATATTTCATTAAAAAGTAAAGTAATTATTATTTTAGGCAAATGTTTCATACTAATGGAGGAACATCAGCTACTTTGCTGCTTCTCTATAAACTGAGCAGATGAATAAAACTCTCGCCGTGTTCTGCAGACAGCACCGGGGGGACCGAAGGGCGCGCTGCAAAACTACCAGACGATGACGATATTAATGGCCAAAGGTCCCATTTAGCACATTGGAAGACTCCCTCAATAAGATCCCTCCACAGAAAGGCTGAATGTGCATCACCCCCGGAGGCCGATCATCTATCAGACGACACGGTGCTGTAATATCAGGAGGTTAAAGAGGACTGAGCGTCCATGGCCAGGGGCCGGCAGGAAGAAGCGGACCGGTTTACAGATGATGAATGTAGTGTCGTACTACTCAGCAATACGCATCAGCTGCAAATATTTCTCTATCTTTCTTGCTGTTGTAGTAATCAAGCAAACATTCTATAATCTGGCACCTGCACATTTTCTGGATTACAGGATTGACATAAAACTGCATGTTTTTTTTTTTAACTCCATCCATCGTTCACATTAGGTAGTTCTCATCAGGCGGTGCATTATTATGGTGCAATGATGGTAACTTCAAAAGGTAGAGATGGCACTCCGGCTCTAATGATCAGAGATTACTCTGATCCTGGATCTTCAACTCCTTACATGCTGTAATACAGCAGGGAAAAAAGTATTTGAGCCACTGACGAGTTTGCAAGTTTTCCCACCTAAAAAGAATGGAGAGGTCTGTAATTGTTATCGTAGGTACACTTCACCTGTGAGAGAAGGAATCTAAAAATACAGTGTGTTCTGAAAGTATTCAGACCGCTTTACATTTTTCACTCTTTGTTTCATTGCAGCCATTTGGTAAATGCAAAAAAGTTCTTTTTTTCTCATTAATGTACACTCTGCTCCCCATCTTGACTGACAAAAAACAGAAATGTAGAAATTTTTGCAAATGTAATAAAAAAGAAAAACTGAAATATCACATGGTCATAATTATTCAGACCCTTTGCTCAGACACTCATATTTACGTCATATGCTGTCCATTTCCTTGTGATCCTCCTTGAGATGGTTCTACTCCTTCATTGGAGTCCAGTTGTGTTTAATTAAACTGATAGGACTTGATTTGTAAAGGTGCACACCTGTCTATATAAGACCTCACAGCTCACAGTGCATGTCAGACCAAATGAGAATCATGAGGTCAAAGAAACTGGCCAAGGAGCTCAGAGACAGAATTGTGGCAAGGCACAGATCTGGCCAAGGTTGCAAAAGAATTTCTGCAGTACTCAAGGTTCCTAAGAGCACAGTGAACTCCATAATCCTTAAATGGAAGAAGTTTTGGACCACCAGAAGTCTTCCTAGACCTGGCCGTCCAGCCAAACTGAGTAATCAAGGAAGAAGAGCCTTGTGAGAGAGGTAAAGAAGAACCCCAAGATCACTGTGGCTGAGCTCCACAGATGCAGTAGGGGGATGGTAGAAAGTTCCACAAAGTCAACTATCACTACAGCCCTCCACCAGTCGGGCCTTTATGGCAGAGTGGCCCGACGGAAGTCTCTCCTCAGTGCAAGACATATGAAAGCTCGTATAGAGTTTCCTAAAAAAAAAATCACACGAAGGACTCCCAGACTATGAGAAATAAGATTCTCTGGTCTGATGAGACGAAGATAGAACTTTTTGATGATAATTCTAAGCGGTATGTGTGGAGAAAACCAGGCACTGCTCATCACCTGCCCAATACAATCCCAACAGTGAAACATGGTGGTGGCAGCATCATGCTATGGGAGTGTTGAAACCTCTTCCAGAGTCCTCTGGACCTCAGACTTTGCCGAAGGTTCACCTTCCAACAAGACAATTACCCTAAGCACACAGCTAAAATAACAAATGAGTAGCCTCAGAACAACTCTGTGACCATTGTGAGACAGTGAAGGAATATGTGGTGAATGAGGTGTATATTTCACCTAAGTACCTTGCTGACTGGTATGAGCGAAATGTGTGGCTTTGTAAACCTGGTGGTAAAGAAAGGTCACTACACCTGCCATTCAGTACACGCTTGCAGCTCAGACCTGAATCCACTCAGGTGTTGATTAGGAAGCCAGAAGTAGGTGCTTGGGAGCACAGTCAGAGAGCTCATTCAGTCTGGACAAGGGGTCCAGGCACAGAAGGTGTCTCCAAGAGTGTGGGAGCTGTCTTTAGCCCGGACACAGGGAGGTGTCCTGGCACAAGGAAGCAGTCTCTAAGAGTGTGAGCTATCTCAGTCTGGGTGCAGGAAGTACCCCGGACACAGGAGTAGTCACAGTGAGAATCCGTGCGAATAGCGACTGAATAGGAGGTGACCTCTCTCAAGTCTGGACATTGGAGTTGCCTTCGGACATAAAGAGGAGTGTCTGTGAAACTCCATACTGGTAACATATGTGATATGTGTTGTTTTGGGCACAGACTGGTAGAGTCTGGGTCCCGGATAGAGAGGGCCATCTATCTAAGTGTAATTTAGTGGCTAGACAAGCCCAGGTTTTCTGTTTATGATTTGTTTTTATCTGTGTGCTGTGGACTTTAATAAAACTGGTTGCGGCCAGTTTTCACCAAACTGCTGTCTGAATGAACTGTTTCCGTGCCATTCTGTCTACCCAGACAGCGATCCTAGAGCTAAACCCCCCGGAAAGGCTACAATTGGCGGAGAATGCTGGGGCAGCGCAGGGCCTGGTACAGTTAGTGCTGGAGTGTGCATGCAGCACAGTGGCGAGAGACAGCAGTAAAGGTGAAGTCTATTGAAATAGCAACAGAGGAAAAAAAAGAGTGTGTGTCAGCAGAAACGTCTGTTTGGAGCAGTCTTGGAGAGACAGTGGCCCTGATAGGGTCTGGAGAGAGAAAATGTATGCACAGCAAAGCTGAACTTGTTGTGAAAATGACTGTGGAATGTGCAGCAGCAAAAGAAAAGTTTGTGGAGCAGTCTTAAAGAGACAGTAGCCCTAATAGACTTTGCAAAGGAAAAAAAAAAAAAAAAAAAGTGGTTGCACAGCAAGGCTGAATTTTCTGTGGAAAAAAAGCTGTGTAGTGTGTATGTCTTGAGTGAAGACTGCCGTTGTTAAGACAGAGAAGTCTGACAGCATGGATGACAGCATGGAGGCGCTGTTTGAACAAATGGCACAAGTTAATGTGCAACATAAAACTGCCGTGATTGAGACAGATGAGTCCGGTAGTATGGAGGAGCTCATTGAGTACCTGGCCCAGGCCCAGCGAAGCATGCAGCAGCGCCTGCAGCACCAGCAGCACATGCAGCAGGCCCAGCAGCAATTCCTGCAGCAGCAGCAGGAGAATAACCGGTTATTTGTTGAGCAGATGACAGCACCAAAAAAGGATTTCGGTGCCGCGTCCCGAAGTAATGTTGTGAAGGCATCGGCGTTGTCCGCTATAAAGAAGGCGGTAAGACGGTCCTTGAGAAAAATGACACCTCGTGATGATGTGGAGGTATATCTTACTAGGTTTGAGAGACTGGCAGAGAAGGAGAATCTGCCACTATCTGAATGGGCCATGGCGGTCGTACCCTATCTGATTGGGGAACCCCAAAAAGTCTGGGCTGACCTGAGCAAGCAGGACAGCGAAGACTATGCCAAGTTGAAGCGGCGATTCTTACCCGGCTGGGTGTTACGGTGACAGCCCGTGCCAGGGGAGTACATGACTGGAGATACAGTTGGAAGTCTGCAGTCAGCAGGCCTGATTATGGAGTTGAAAAGGTGATAGTGGACCGCTACACCCAAGCACGTCCTCCTGAGGTACAGCCGTCTGAGAGGTCGTCACTTCGAGTTCCCGGACGCTGAACTCTCGCGGTAAGAGCGTTCCAGCTGTTGGGGACATGGGGTATGCTGATAAGCGGGTTCAGGCCCGAGGGGACATGTGGGTGGGAGAGTGTGATGGACAGTGTTGGAGCTGGCGTGAAATTGCAGCCAACTGTCCAATAGAGGGGGAGCCTATGTGTTGTGATGATGGCAGATCCCTCTCTCCCTGCGCAGAGCCTGTGTGTGTGTCCACCTCAGCCGAAGAGACTGGACCACAGGGGTCCCCGGTGGTTGTAAGTGACTGCCCAGCACAGGCCCTCTTGGACTCAGAGAGTCCAGTGACTTCCGTATGTGACAGCCTGAGTGATAGGGACTTCATCCCTGATAAGCACCTGAGTGTGGTGTACATCCATGAAGACACCAAAGTCTACCCAGAGACTGCCGTGGACTTGGTCCCCAAACTCGGGGAGGTTTCATATGAAGTGGGGGTAGTGAAGACCCTGGTGCACCCCGTTATATGGGGTAATGACTTTCCCCGGTCTAAGGATCTCTGGGGGAAAAATGTTTCTGATGGACAGTGTGATGAAGCTCCTACTGAGGGTGCGCAGTCCCGAGGGGCGGAACACAATGCTAGTGGGCCGTTAAACTTATGTGATAATGATGATGACCATGATGAGGATGCTGATATTGATAATGATGATAATGCTAATCATAATAGTGATGATACTGATGATGACCGTGATAAAGATGACATTTCTTTGCAGGTGATGTTGGGAGACGAGGATGGTGGTTCTCGGGAACCGAGTGTCCCTGACCTGCCTGGCTCCTGTGACAATTTTGGGAGTGAGCCGGTGCGAGACCCCACTCTTAAAACGGCACAGGGTGGCTATATGGAAGTATAGTGCTGGGGTTATCACATAGTCACATACTTGAGGGACCACCTGAGGGAAACCAGGGACCAGATGGTGAAGTTAATGTTGTGGATGACATGTTAACTAAGGTTCCCGATCAAGATGTGAATGAAAATGAATTGTATAACCCTGACAGTGAGCCGGATGTGAATGAGAATGAATTGTATAACCCTGACAGTGAGCAGGATGTGAATGAGAATAAATTGTATAACCCTGAAAGTGAGCCAGATGTGGCTGAGAAAAGGGGGTCAGACAGGGATAGTGGTGGTGATAGTGAGTCATCTGATGACAATAAAGCAACCAGTGCAAGTGAGGAAGGCATGGTAGCAGAGGAGATTGAGAGTCCTGAGAGGAAGGCTGAGGCTGACCTTGCAGTCGGACGGAGGATGGCATCTGAAGATGTTGTACAGTTGGTCGGTTCCCTGGCGAAGACTAAGGTGAAAGACAGGACTCTGAAACTGAACACAGCACAAGTGGATGCTGTTGAAAATGAGAAGTTATCAATGTATGGTGTGGATCTGCATCAGGCCAAGGACTCTGAAGGTGATGCTGCAGAGGTGGAAAAAGCCATGGAAGTGGTGGTCACCAAGCCAGATGCCTCATCAGAAGCTGAGGTTTCAAGTGAAGCTGTGAGGAGCAAGACTGAAGATATGGGGACTGACTCTGTCCAGGAATCTGTTTCTGCCGAAGACAGCGGCGTGGACGGGTTACGGTCCGGATCAGTAGCTGGCATTGGTGAGCTCAAGCGCACTTTCAGGGAGGCTACATCGGAGCCACGTCCCAACAAATGGGAAAAACGATGTGTCACTCCGTTGCCACTGCAGACACACGGGAGCCCAGATGGGATGCAGAACGTGGCTGAAGAGGTAAAGAAGACTGATGGTAGGGCTTCTGAGCATGTCCTACCAGAAGAGCCTGAAGAAAGGGCCGAAGACGTAAAGGACGTCCAACAACTACAGGAGAAGATGCGTAGCCATGAGGATCTCCTGGAGAAAGAAGTAAGAGCTCTGAGTCTTATGCAAAGTGAGCCTGTACCAGAAGAGGATAAATTATGTGTACCGACCAAGAAAAACGATCAGCTCCCTCTACAGTGCCAATCGTTTGAACAGTGTGGCTCGGAATGGTCAGAGACCATGACAGAGGTGCTTGGGTTCTGTGAGGTAGAATTTATGAATCAACTGATATTTAAGAAAGTAGATGTGCTAAAGAAAGTTCAGGGGGAATTAGAGAAAACCCCTATACCTCCTGTGACAGTTGGTGACACAGGGTCAGTGCCCCAAAAACAGGAGGTACGAAAGTTTCTGAGGAAGAATCAGCAGAGCTGTTCTGACGTGCCTGGTCGTACTTATCTGGTGAGCCACTATACCGAGACTGAGGCTGGCACTAAGGTCAAGATGAAACAGTGCAGGATACCCGAGGCCCGCCGAGAGTATAGGCCTGGGAGGGTACAGGGTAGTGCGGATGCTTCAGATGAAGAGAAAACTGATGTTGGCTATGACAGTGGTGAGGATGAAGCTGATGAGGGCCATGACTGGTCCAGAGTTCACTGTCTCTGTTGGATTGTTGACCAGCCCTCCGGTCTGGATGACCAGCCCTCCGGTCTGGAGAAGAGGGAGGGGATATGTGAGACAGTGAAGGAATATGTGGTGAATGAGGTGTATATTTCACCTAAGTACCTTGCTGACTGGTATGAGCGAAATGTGTGGCTTTGTAAACCTGGTGGTAAAGAAAGGTCACTACACCTGCCATTCAGTACACGCTTGCAGCTCAGACCTGAATCCACTCAGGTGTTGATTAGGAAGCCAGAAGTAGGTGCTTGGGAGCACAGTCAGAGAGCTCATTCAGTCTGGACAAGGGGTCCAGGCACAGAAGGTGTCTCCAAGAGTGTGGGAGCTGTCTTTAGCCCGGACACAGGGAGGTGTCCTGGCACAAGGAAGCAGTCTCTAAGAGTGTGAGCTATCTCAGTCTGGGTGCAGGAAGTACCCCGGACACAGGAGTAGTCACAGTGAGAATCCGTGCGAATAGCGACTGAATAGGAGGTGACCTCTCTCAAGTCTGGACATTGGAGTTGCCTTCGGACATAAAGAGGAGTGTCTGTGAAACTCCATACTGGTAACATATGTGATATGTGTTGTTTTGGGCACAGACTGGTAGAGTCTGGGTCCCGGATAGAGAGGGCCATCTATCTAAGTGTAATTTAGTGGCTAGACAAGCCCAGGTTTTCTGTTTATGATTTGTTTTTATCTGTGTGCTGTGGACTTTAATAAAACTGGTTGCGGCCAGTTTTCACCAAACTGCTGTCTGAATGAACTGTTTCCGTGCCATTCTGTCTACCCAGACAGCGATCCTAGAGCTAAACCCCCGGAAAGGCTACACCATTCTTGAGAGCCCTGACCTAAACCCAATTGAGCATCTCTGGAGAGACCTGAAAATGGCTGTCCATCAACGTTCACTATCCAACGTGACGGGACTGGAGAGGATCTGCAAGGAAGAATGGCAGAGGATCCCCAAATCCAGGTGTGAAAAACTTGCATTATTCCCAAGAAGACTCATGGCTGTGTTAGCTCAAAAGGTGCTTCTACTCAATACTGAGCAAAGGGTCTGAATACTTATGACCATGTGATATTTCAGTTTTTCTTTTCAAATAAATTTTCAAAAATTTCTACATTTCTTTTTTTTTTTAGTCAAGATGGGGTGCAGAGTGTACATTAATGAGAAAAGAAATGAACTTTTTTGCATTTACCAAATGGCTGCAATGAAACAAAGAGTGAAAAATTTAAAGGGGTCTGAATACTTTCCGAACCCACTGTAAAAAACAGAAAATCACATAGTATGATTTTTACATAATTAATTTGCATTTTATTACATGATAAGTATTTGATACAATAGAAAAACAGAACTTAATATTTGGTACAGAAACCTTTGTTTGCAATTAGAGGTCAGATGTTTCCTGTAGTTCTTGACCAAGTTTGCACACACTGCAGCAGGGATTTTGTCCCACTCCTCCATACAGATCTTCTCCAGATCTTTCAGGTTTCGAGGCTGTCACTGGGCAACATTCGATTTCAGCTCTATCCAAAGATTTCCTCTTGGGTTCAGGTCTGGAGACTAGCTAGGCCACTCCACGACCTTGATATGCTTCTTATGGAGCCACTGCTTAGTGGCGCTGTGTGTTTCAGGTCATTGTCATGCTGGAAGACCCAGCCAGGACCCATCCACAATACTCTTACTTAGGGAATGAGGTTGTTGGCCAAAATCTCGCGATACATGACCCCATCCATCCTCCCTTCAATACAGTGCAGTCACCTGTCCTCTTTGCAGAAAAGCAACCCCAAATTATGTTTCCCTCACCATGCTTCACGGTTGGGATGGTGTTCTTGGGGTTGTACTAATCCTTTTTCTTCCTCCAAACTCAGCGAGTGGAGTCGATACCAAAAAGTTCTATTTTGGTCTCATTTGACCACATTACCTTCTCCCATGGCGAACTTCAAACAGGCCTGGACATGTGGTGGCGTGAGCAGGGGGACCTTGCGTGTCCTGTAGGATTTTAATCCATGACGACATGCTGACAATAATGTTTGACACTGCAGTCCCAGCTCTCTTCAGGTCATTGAATAGGTTTTCCCGTGTAGTTCTGGGCTGATTCCTGACCTTTGTCAGAATCATCCTTACCCCATAATGTGAGATATTGCATGAAGCTCCAGACCGAAGAAGATTGACAGTCATTGTGCAAGCAGTTTTTGCCTTCTTACCCATCCCAGCCTTGTGCAGGTCTACAATTTTGTCCCTTTTGCCCTTAGACAGCTCTTTGGTCTTGGCCATGGTGGAGAGTGTTATGAATGTTTTAGAAATGACTTCTGAGCAGAAGCTCCCTCTGGTGGTTACAAACAGTACTGAACCATTCAATGAGGATTGGCAATCAGGAATTACAGACTGGCTGGATATAAGGGAGGTTTCCCCCCATCATGGTTGCCGGTGATCAATTGTTCCTGTCTCAACGTTGTTTCCTGGTTCACTTTGAAGCTTGCTGAGTCTTGCCTCTTCTCCTGCTCTCAGATAAGATATTTTCTGTTTTTTGCTTTTGTGCTTATCATTTGCATTTTTCTCTGCATTTCTGTGAGATTGGCCAGGTTCCCCTCCCCGGGGGGCTTGGGCCCCTCTCGGTTCCTCTGGAGCCACTGTTTGTTCATTTGCCTTTTCCAGTTTATTCAGTGGCTGCGGCTGAGTTTTGTTACACCAGAGAACTAATTTAGGTGGTAGAGGTCGTGTGATCTCAAGTGTTTTTGCAATTAGTAGCGTTGGCTTTTTTTTAGGGTTTTTTGGATTGCAGTAAGTATCCTTCCTATCCGTTTCTGTCTAGGCAGATTGGGCCCCAACGTTTGCTCATACTATTTTCTGTCTGTGTCTGTATTTCCTCTTGTCTAACCACCATTACATGTTTGGGGGCTTCCTATGTTCTTTGGGGATCTGCTCCGGCGCAGATAGCTTTCCTCTTTCTATCTTTAGGTGTAGTTATCCTCTCAGGCTGTGACGAGGCGTCTAGGACCAACGTAGGAACGCTCCACGGCTGCCTTTAGTTGTGGTGGTTAGTCAGGGTACTGCAATCCAGTAGATTCCAACCTCTCTGGTGTATTGCCGTTTTTGCCTGCTCTCCTCAGCTACCAAAACATAACAGGAGAGGTTGGAGTGTGATTGATTGAGTGTGTGGACAGGAGCGTTTTATCCAGGTAATGAGCGCAGAATAGGAGTGCTTCTTAAAGAAAAACTAACAGGTTAGTGAGAGCCAGGATTCTTGCTGGTTGGTAGGTGATGAAATACTTATTTCATGAAATAAAATGCAATTTAATTATTTAAAAATCATACAATGTGATTTTCTGGATTTTATTTTTAGATTCTGTCTCTCAAAGGTGAAGTGTACCTACAATAAAAATGACAGACCTCTCCATTCTTTGTAGGTGGGAAAACTTGCAAAATTCACAGTGTATCAAATACTTATTTTCCCCACTGTATATCCTGACTCAGGCATCTAAGTGTAACGAGTAATTCAGTTCCCCTGCAATCCCAATTATCTGCCTTCGATTCAGTAGTTAAAAGGGGGCTCTGTACACTAGACCTTGGAAATCAATGTCCCAGAGTCTGGCAAAAGAGTGGAGAGGCCACAATCCAAGCTGTTGGAGGTCTAGTGTGAAGTTTCCGCAATCAGTGATGGTTTGGGGAGCCATGTCATCTGCTGGTGTAGGTCCACTGTGTTTTATCAAGACCAAAGTCAGTGCAGCCATCTACCAGGACATTTTAGAGCACTTCATGCTTCCCTCTGCCGACAAGCTTTTTGGAGATGGAAACGTCATTCTCCAGCAGGACTTGGCCCCTGTCCACACTGTCAAAAGCATCAATACCTGGTTTACAAACAACAGAATCACTGTGCTTGATTGGCAGCAAACTCGCCTGACCTTAACCTCATAGAGAATCTATGGAGTATTGTCAAGAGGAAGATGAGAGACACCAGACCTAACAATGCAGACGAGCTGAAGGCTGCTATCAAAGCAACCTGGGCTTCCATAACCCCTCAGCAGTGCCACAGGCTGATCGCCTCCATGCCACGCCGCATTGATGCAGTAATTGATGCAAAAGGAGCCCCGACCAAGTATTGAGTGCATTTACTGAACATATGTTTCAGTAGGACGACATTTCAGATTTTAAAATCATTTTTGAAGCTGGTGTTATAAAGTATTCTAATTTACTGAGATATTGACTTTTGGGTTTTCATCGGCTGTAAGCCGTAATCATCAACATTAACAGAAATAAACACGTGAAATAGATCACTCTGTGTGTAATGACTCTATATAATATATGAGTTTCACTTTTTGTATTGAAATAAATTAACTTTTTGATGATATTCTAATTTTTTGAGATGCACCTGTGTTTTATTTTTCTTCTTTCATGCTACTACGTCTATTGCCGTTTCACTTTTTTGTTTAAACACAAGTTGAACACGAGTATAATGTTTTAAAAAAAAATGTCACATTTAAGCAGCACTGGAAAAATATGTAAATCAACCAAAAATTATAGGTAGAGTTCACGTGATAGCCAAAAAGTTTAAAGGGCATCTGTCAGCAGGATTCAGCATATAACGTAAAGCTATGGCCATAACGGCACCATTACACTCAATACATTGATACCTTTGATGAAGGAATCTGATCAGTGGATCTTTTTCCAATCATGGTTTTACGTTTTCTTCTGATGATGTCTTCTGGGCATTGGGGCAGGCCAGAGATGGGGCGGGTAGGTTTTCTTCTGCTTCGGCCCTTTCGGCGGCCTCCTGTGTTTCTACAGGTCATTGATTCTTCAAAAATAAAAAATTGCTAAGTTTCTCCTACCTGCTTCAATCGAATCCCATACGTGCACCGTCTGTGCATTTCGCGGACTCATAGCCTTGTATGGGCAATTTTCATCCATGAAAACCAGACAGGTCTCTGTGAGTCTTTGCAAACGTCATACAGTAAAAAAATGGATTGAAAACGTATGTGAAAAAAGCAATGTCTGAATCAGCACTTAGGGTGTGCCACAGTCACAGTCTACGGACTAATTCACACGTCTGATGTTTCTGTACGAGTGCTGTCCATGGTATTCATGCATGGCACTCATACCATTGATAGTCTATGGGGCCTTTCACACGTGAAAAATCGCGACCGTGAAAAATCACGGAGTCATGAGTGATTTTGATCTGAGCGTCGGATCAAAATCAGCAATGCAAGTCTATGGGTCCGTGAAAAAGAGTCCGTCAGAGTTTTGAGTGTCATCAGTTTTTCATCTACATGGAAACAAGGGAAAAAAAAATTCTCCAACCTCTTCTTTCTAACAGGCAGTCATCCAAGTGCGGTCCCATTTATTCACAGATCCATAGACTCGCACTGAAGATTTTACCCCAATGCTTGGCTCAAAATCGGACATGCCTCTATGATTTTGCGAGGGCCACTCTGTCTTGGATCTCGCCGGCTGATCAGCTGATCGGCGCTGCAGCTGCATGTGTCGCGGCTGTGTCACAGTCACAGGACATGCATGGAGAGCCTGTTTGTTGGGCTCTCCATGCATGTACTGTGACACAGCCGCGACACATGCAGCTGTGCCGCCGATCAGCTGGGGCGATCCAGGAAGCTGGGTTCCCTCTGCAGCTTATTCGGTAAGCGGTATAGCGTGCCGAATAAGAGGGAACCTGAACAAATTCGCTCAACTCTAATTGTGGGTAAATAACTTTGTTTCAAGCATGTGATGCTTGTTCAAACTCACCTGTGGCAAGTAACAAGTGTGGGCAATATGAAACTCACACCTGAAACCAGATAAGGGGAAAAATTAACGCAATCTTTGCATTTTGTGTGTGTGCCACACTAAACAAGGAGAACAGAAAGAGGAGAAGAGAACTGTCTGAGAACTTGAGAACCAAAATTGTTGAATAATATCAACAATCTCAAGGTTACAAGTCCATCTCCAGAGATCTTGAGGTTCTTTTGTCCACAGTGCGCAACGCAATCAAGAAGTTTACAACCCATGGCACTGTAGCTAATCTCCATGAATGTGGACGGCAGAGAAAAATTGGTGAAAGGTTGTAACACAGCATAGTCCAGATGGTGGATAAGCAGCCCCAATTAAGTTCCAAAGAAATTCAAGCTGTCCTGCAGGCTCAGGGTGCATTAGTGTCAGCGCAAACTATCGGTCAACATATGAATGAAAATAAATGCTATGACAGGAGATTCAGGAGGACCGCACTGCCGACGCAGACATAAAAAAGCTAGAGTGAAATTTTCCAAAATGTACGCAAGTAAGCCAAGATCCTTCTGGGAAAGCGTCTTGTGGATGGATGAGACCAAGATCGAGCTTTATGGTAAAGTAAAACATTCTAATGTTTACTGATAATGGAATGAGGCCTACAAAGAAAAAAAACACAGCACCTACAGTCAAATATGGTGGAGGTTAAAGATGTTTTGGGGTTTTGTGGCCTCTGGTACTGGGTTCCATGACTGTGTGGTAATCTTCAGATTTCAAGATGCCTTGTAAAGGATTTTGAGTCACAATGTAGTGCCCAGTGTCAAAAAGCTGGTTTTGCGTTCTAGGTCATGAGTCTACCAGCAGGAGAATGACCCCAAAAATACTTCACAAAGCCAGAAATGGATGGAAACAAAACACTGGAGAGTTCTGAAATGGCAGCAATGAGTCCGGATCTAATTTCAAAAGAAACCTGTGGAGAGATCGTAAAATTGCTTTTGGCAGAAGGTACCTTCAAATATGAGAGACCTGGAGCAGTTTGCAAAAGAAGAGTGGTCCAAAATTCCAGCTGAGAGGAGTAAGAAGCTTGTTAATGGTTATAGGAAGCGACTGATTGCAGTTATTTATTCCGAAGGGTGTGCAACCAAATATTATAATTGAGGGTGCCAACAATTTTGTCCGGCCTATTTTGGGGGTTTTGAATAAAATTATGTCCAATTTGCATTTTTTCTCTGTTTTTTTTTGTGTTGCTCCAGTACACACAAAAGGAAATAAACACGTGTAACTGCAATAATTTCCTGGGAGAAATAATTTGTTTTCTGGAACAACAATTTCGGTCATGACTGTATATGTAACCGCAAAATGATGAAACTGAAAAATACAAGTCATCCTGAGAAAAACAAGATAAAAATTGGAAAGTTGCTGCTCTTCGAATGTAGAGACGCAAAAACGAAAAAAAATGACATTAAAGTAGGTTCAAGTAAAGAAAGAAAGGTGGGTAAATCCTCCGGCACTGAAGTGGTTAAGTGTGGAAAAACATCAAAATGCAAGACATTCAGATACAGTAGGAAAAATATTAATAATTAAACAGGATAATATGAGTAGCCGGAGTGTACGATACGACTAAGAAATCAACGACAGCATAACAAATAAAACTCGATGTCTGTTAGGAGAGGAGAGGATCTGCGCAGCGGAATCGGAGACGTGATTCACTTTCAGCTCCACTACATTCCCATTATTTAGGATCACTAAAGCCACACACGAGTCTCCCCGGGTACAGAAGGGGGCGCAGAAGATCACATATGTCTGATGCCCGTCCAGAATGACAAGTGACAGCGCAATCTGCTGACAGAGTAAACAGGCTGAGACATGGCAGCTGCCCCACCACGGTCACTTCACAGGGACGAGGGACGACACTAGAAGAAGAAGAAGTCCGGCTGCAGAACCAGATCATCTTTTTTCAATTTTAAGTAACTTGTAAAAGCAAAGAAAATAAAAAAAATTAACAGAAAAAATGGCAATTTTTGTTTTTTTTTATCAAATCACAATCTACTTAAAAAAAAAAAGTGATCCTGAAATTTTCACATTGGCCACTGTTTTTTTGTTTTGTTTGTTTTTTTTTAGACTCATATTTCCTTCTTTTTAAAGGAAGAGTTTTCAGCAGGCTCCTTATCATCACAGACAGGATTAAAATGATGGGTAATACCTTTATATACAGCTGATAACATAGGAGCCACCAATCACAATAGGCGGTGTCACAGCCTCCCTGCTCCCCTTCCCAACACAATGACCTTTGCACACGCTTATTAGATGCCTCAATACAAAAGATAAAGTCAGGGTCTGTGTAGGGTCTGTCTAATGCACGGGTGTTGTTTCCTGAAAACATCAGGAAGATAGATTCTGGAATAGCCCTAGTAGCCAGTGAGAAAATAGCAAGATTTCTCATTTTCAATTAAGATTGTCATATGGGTAAAAACAATTACGGTAACATAAAAAACAGATTTAATCATTTTCTGATGACATACTATCTTCAAAAGGTTACACAGTGTCTACTATGTTAGTACTATTATTAAAGAGAATATGCCATAAGTGCTAAGGCCGAATCCCTCCGCTGAGGCCGGCTCCCTCCGCTGAGGCAGGCTTCCCCCGCTGAGGCCGGCTCCCTCCGCTGAGGCCGGCTCCATCCGCTGAGGCCGGCTCCCTCCGCTGAGGCCGGCTCCCTCCGCTGAGGCCGGCTCCATCCGCTGAGGCCGGCTCCCTCCGCTGAGGCCGGCTCCCTCCGCTGAGGCCGGCTCCCTCCGCTGAGGCCGGCTCCATCCTCTGAGGCCGGTTCCCTCCGCTGAGGCCGGTTCCCTCCGCTGAGGCCGGCTCCATCAGCTGAGGCCGGCTCCATCCGCTGAGGTCGGCTCCCTCCGCTGAGGCCGGCTCCATCCGCTGAGGCCGGCTCCATCCTCTGAGGCCGGCTCCCTCCGCTGAGGCCGGCTCCCTCCGCTGAGGCTGGCTCCATCAGCTGAGGCCGGCTCCATCCGCTGAGGTCGGCTCCCTCCGCTGAGGCCGGCTACAATCTGATGAGGCCGGCTACATCTGCTGAGGTCAGCTACATCCGCTGAGGTCAGCTACATCCGCTGAGGCCGGCTCCCTCCGCTGAGGCCGGCTCCCTCCGCTGAGGCAGGCTCCCTCCGCTGAGGCAGGCTACATCCGCTGAGGTCGGCTACATTCGCTGAGGATGGCTCCCTCCGCTGAGGCCGGCTACCTTTGCTACTGTGAATGTCGGGTGACCAGGGCCGGACTGGCCATCTGGCAATTCTGGCAAATGCTAGAAGGGCCTGTCTAGTTGTGGGCCGCCTTGTCTATTACATTGTTATCAGAATCTGCATCCTCAAGACGCCCATACTGTTAACAGTTGTGAAGGACCACAAAGTCGCTGGCTCCGTCACTTACCCCAGCAGGCCGCGGGCGTTTCTTTTGACTGCGGCCTGCAAGAGGCCAGCACCAACAGAGGACATCGGCAGTGCAATGACGTCACTGCATAGCGCCACCAGCATCCACTGTGAGAAATGGATAGAAGAGGAGTCAGCCACTGCAGTGGACAATCACACTATATAGGGCGCTGTGAGTTGGACCATCATAGTATATAAGGGGCTGTGGAGGGGGCCACCATACTATATAGTGTACTGTTTGGGGACCATCATACTACATGGGGGCTGTTAGGAGGACCATCATCCTATATGGGGGACTGTGTGGTGGACTGTCATACTACACAGGGAGCTATGAGGTGAACCATCACACTATATGAGGGGCTGTTGTGGGTACTGTCATACTACATAAGGGCTGTGAGGTGTACCATTATAATATATAAGGAGCAGTGGGAGGTAGCATCATATTATATGGGGGTGTGTTGGTGGGACTGTAATAATATATAGGGGGCTGTTGTAGGGACCATCATACTATATAGGGGGCTGTAATGTGGTCCATTATACTTCATAGGGAGCTTTGAGGTGAAACATCATACTGTATGGAGAGTTGATAGAGTAACATCACACTATATAGGAGCAGAGAGGTGCACCATAATACTATATAGGGGACTGTTGGAAGGACCATCATACTATATGAGGGGTTGTGAAGTGGACCAACATACTATATGAGGGGTTGTGAAGCGGACCATCGTAATATATAGGTAGCTGCGGGAGAACCATCATACAGTATTGGGGCTATGGGGTATCTTCATCGTGTATGGGGTATCTATCACACTGAGTGGGGTGGCATCTTACTGTGTAGGGTGGTTGTGGTTGATATCATACTATGTGGGGTGACTGTGGGGGGGACCAGCTTACTTGGTAGGGTGGTTGTGGTGGACATCATACTGTGTGGGTGGCTGGCTATGGTGGACATTACACTGTCTGGAGGTCTATTGGTACATTATACTATAGGGGATGTGGTGGACATTATACTGTATGGGGGCTGTAGGGCCTTCGTACTGTACGGGGGTTTGATGGACATCACACTTCATATAGGGGTCTGTGGTGGACATCATACTGTGTGGGGGTCTGTGGTGCCTCATACTGTATATTGTGGACTGTGGTGGATACCATACTGTATGGGAGGCTATGGTGACAATCTTTCTGTGTGGGGTCCTGTGGAGCAATCATACGGTGTGGGGTTATTATACTTTGTGAGGGTATAATACTCTACGGGGGTGAAAGGGTACCATAGTCTCTGAGACCACTCAGTAGGGGCAATATAACTGTCTAGGTGCTGCAATAAATTTTCCTTCTCAGTTTCTTCAAATCTTGGGAGATCTGCCCCTTGTAGTGATTGGCTCTGGTAGGCAAGGGCCAGACCGTAGTTATAAGGCAACACACAGGCTTTTAGTCCAAAATCAATTGTTTATTTTCACGTTAAACACCAGGTAACAAAACATGACAAAAAACATCAATGCATTCCAGCTTTGCAAACTACTGTTCCCAGACGCACCCTTGCATGGGACGGGCTTGACTAAGCGGCTGCAAGCCAGCAGGGACCGCCAGGTGCCTTCCCGGGTGATCTGGACTCGCTTCCGGTGCTCACTGACACACTGTAACAGAAAGTCACTTCCAGGCTGACTCCAGCCAAACTCCTCAATAGAACCGCATGGTTCTCAGTGTGGGACCGTCACAGGCTCCGCACACCCATGTGTCCTGTCCGGGTGCTATTCAGGACCCCCGTCCAACACCCTGGCCACCAAGTTCCAAGTCTCACCACGTGCTTCCAGGAATCTGATCCAACCCCAGGATCTTCCAACACCGACAGACCTTCCAGGAACCTTCCAGGCAGCCCTGTGCAGGACACACTCTCCACTGTCTCAGACAGACTTCCAGAGACTCCTCAGTCTCCAACACAATCTCATCACCATATGCCAAACACTGTCTTTCATACTTGTAGCCACTCTCCAAGCCAAGGTATGAAGCACATGGTCTGGTCACCTGTTCATGACCTCATCACAGGTCCTTCACAACACATACAATCACCAGTATGTAACATTCATTCTCCCACCACCAGTGGGCGGTGTATGTGTGGTTAGCATGTCCCACCCAGCTCACAAGCTAACCCTGTAGGTTCACCCTTAACAACAATCAGAACTCTTATGGGACTACAAGTCCCAGAACAACATTACTGACCTACAGCACAGAATAGCTCTGCGACACATACTTTCCATTTAGCACCATACCAGGGACTGGTTTCCCATCCATCTCATGCCTCCATGCATAATTTGAGCAACTTATACAGCGCCCCTTAGGTGCCACATTAGTCACTACACCACATACCTTCCTCCTCTGTTCAAACTTGTGAGGTTGAACACCTGTTCCAACCCGAGGACCCCGAGACAGGTCACCCATGTCACCTTGCCCTACAAGTCGAGGGACCGTCTCAGTCGATTTTGGGCATCTTGCAACATTACCTCTTGGTTAGGCCTCCCCGCCCCCAGCGTCAGCATGTGGTCTTGTTTTGCCGTCGTGTCACCAGACCCCTCCAGTACCCTCCTACGGTTGTTGCGGTCCTGAGTCCATCGTCCAGTCAAGCTCACTGGTTGATCTGAGTCGGACTCTCTATCCTTTGTTCGTCACTGGGTCTCACACTTAGGTCACTCAGCACTGAGCAAACAGAATCGTCATCTCTACCCCTCAGTGTTTCAGCTCGTCTACTGCCAGTCCCCAGAGAAGCCTCTTGTTTCTCTATATCTTGGGCTGGAAGCAGTCGCCATCTTCATTTCAACTCCTGCAGCTGCTCCTTTATCTGCTTTCTTCCTGAGATCAGCTGCTCTACTTCTCGTAGGTACGTCACTCGATACTCCAGGAGCGTTCGGATGTTCTTCAGGCTCTCCACTGAGCCCACACCAATAAATGGAACCATGTCTTCTTCTCCAGCCACCTTGATCTCGCCATAGCTGGAATCCTCACTCTCCTTACACCGGAACTATCCACCATCTCCTGCATCAATTTTCCAAGTCTTCCAACGACTCTCCCCACCAGATTTCTGGGTACCGGAATTACTCTTCTACCAAGCCCAGCCGACTTTCATCTTCCTTCGCCTGCTCCAGACGTCGAGCGCTTTCAGTTACTAACATAATCATCTGTTTCGCGTGGAGACACTGCAGATGCATATCCTTCAGGACAGCCACCAGCTTCTCTGTGTCTTCCCCCTCTGCCAGGATCACCAACTGGTTCGCTCTGGTGCCCAGTTCACACTATCGGCCTTTACCGCCTTTTTAAAGGCCTCATGCACCCCCTCACTGGCACAGGCTTCTCGCATGTCTGCAGGTACCTCTATCACACACTTAAAGAGTGAAGCCTCATCCTCTTCCTGAGACTCCCATTCTTCACGACCCCTTGCCAAGATGGGCACTGGCACTTTCGCCTGGTTGTCACTCGGGCACAACCGCTGTAAGTCTTTACCCACCAACTTCTCCTCCTGCAGAAGACCTCTTACTGCTTCTCCGAGCGCAATCACATATTCCCTTAAGGCCTTATTCCCACTTTGCCACGTGGACAGGTGACCTCTGAGCTCAGAGACTTCCTTCTCCAGCTCATCCACTCTATGTTCGGCAGTTTGTCTCAGGGCCTTTTCTTGTTCGATCTGCTCTTTAAGGGTCTTTAGTTCAGCAACTTTTTTTCTCACCAGACAACTTTTTAGCAATGTTCTACTTTATGGCCACAACCTCGGCCTCCAGGTGGCGCACCTGCTCCAACTGTATGGCGTTGGCGACTTCCGTATCCGACCCTTCACCTTTCTTGAGGCTCTGCCCGTCATCCTTAGCCCTCTTGACTCTTTGTACCTCAGAGAGCTCTACACTCTCCAGCTCTTCAGTGTCTGGAAGAGTACTCATATTTGCACTAACGCATCATTCATAGGTTTTTCTTTATTACCATCCTCAGTACATAAATTGTGTTCCGGCGCTTTGCGCCCTTTACGTCTCCGATGACGGGAGGATTTTCCTCCTGGTGGGGCCTTCCTTACTGTACTCCTTTTCTAACTTAGAGTCACAGTCACCCTCGGAGTCTGAGTCACCCCCCTCCTGGCACCCTCAAGAGACTTCAGGTCTGTCAGTTGGGTAGACGCACCCTTTCCGCTTGTAAGTCACCGAGTTGGTCAGACCCGTCCACTTTGGGAGGTGTCACCGTACTAATACCCACCATCCCAACAGTAGAGCGATCTCCCTCCTCCTGCAAGTCAGGGGAACAGTTCAGAGTCCCGACCTATAACTACGGGACACACCAAATTTGGGACTATAGCGACCTCCTGTTCCCTCATATCCCAGCCTGTCCGCAAATTAACCCCAGCCACGGGATACTCCTTAGTGTTCCCATGAATGTAGGTGACCCCGACCTTTCTACCGGGTATTTGAGACCCCTTAGGTGCAACTCTCACTAAAGTCACCGGACTCCCCGGGTCGATCAGGCCAACCATATCTTCATTATTTATCGGCATGTCACACCCCCGTAGTCTTGCGCCAGGTGGATAGTTCATAAGGCAAATTGGACACACATATATTTTCCCTGGGCAACCGTTCGGCTGCACCTCCAGGTACACCTCACGTCATCTGATTTTTCCATTTTTGGAATCGCTGCACGCACCACTTTCCGGACATCCTGGCGTCCCTGGGCAGCTCCTGCGGTCCGCGGAGCTGTGATGTGCTGCATCAGTAGACTGTTGGTTTCCTGTTGCTGTCGATTAAATATCTGCTGCTGCTCCATAGCCTGCTGCTGTATAGCCTGCTGCCGCTCCATAGCCTGCTGCTGTATAGCCAGCTGCTGCTGCATAGCCTGCTGTCGCTGCTGCGTGTCCAGCTGGTGCTGTCGCATGACCTCCACAAGCATTTCCACCGTGCTCTCCATCTCCGGACAGTTCTCCATCGGGTTACAGCCAGCCGCTTGTCACCTTCGTAACCCCACTGAGTTACCGCCAGATGTCTTCACCTGGTTATTTGTCATGCAGAAAAAACATCCAAAAAAATAACAGCCTGACCTCACTGCGTGTGCACACATTTACTCCAGCAATTGTAGTGGATTCGCTCTGGTAGGCAAGGGCCGGACCGCAGTTATGAGGCAACACACAGGCTTTTAGTCCAAAATCAATTGTTTACTTTCACGTTAAACACCAGGTAACAAAACATGACAAAAAACATCAATGCATTCCAGCTTTGCAAACTACTGTTCCCAGACGCACCCTTGCATGGGACGGGCTTGACTAAGCGGCTGCAAGCCAGCAGGGACCGCCAGGTGCCTTCCCGGGTGATCTGGACTCGCTTCCGGTGCTCACTGACACACTGTAACAGAAAGTCACTTCCAGGCTGACTCCAGCCAACTCCTCAATAGAACCGCATAGTTCTCAGTGTGGGACCGTCACAGGCTCCACACACACGTGTCCTGTCCGGGTGCTATTCAGGACCCCCATCCAACACCCCGGCTACCAAGTCCAAGTCTCACCACGTGCTTCCAGAATCCGATCCAACCCAGGATCTTCCAACACCGACAGACCTTCCAGGAACCTTCCAGGCAGCCCTGTGCAGGACACACTCTCCACTGTCTCAGCCAGACTTCCAGAGACCTCAGTCTCCAACACAATCTCCTCACCATGTGCCCAGCACTGCCTTTCATACCTGTTGCCACTCCCAAGCTAAGGCATGAAGCACATGGTCTGGTCACCTGTTAATGACCTCATCACAGGTCCTTCACAACACATACAATCACCAGTATGTAACATTCATTCTCCCACCACCAGTGGGCGGTGTATGTGTGGTAGCATGTCCCACCCAGCTCACAAGCTAACCCTATAGGTTCACCCTTAACAACAATCAGAACTCTTATGGGACTACAAGTCCCAGAACAACATTACTGACCTACAGCACAGAATAGCTCTGCGACACATACTTTCCATTTAGCACCATACCAGGGACTGCTTTCCCATCCATCTCATGCCTCCAGGCATAATTTGAGCAACTTATACAGCGCCCCCTAGGTGCCACATTAGTCACTACACCACACCCTATTTGAGTAACACGTGATGGGACTTATTCTATGGGGCGCCAGTTATTTCTATGTACGCCCCTGCTCAGGAGCATCATCAAAATAAGGAGACACTGAGGTCATTATTATAAGGAGGCACAGTGGGGAGTCGTTATCATTATGGGGAAGCAAGGAGGAATTATTATAATAATATAAGAAAGTACAGGGGATATTATTATTATAACGAGGCACAGGGTCATTATTATAAGAGGTCAAGGGGGAGCATCATTAAAGGAGGCACTGGGGAATTATTATGAGGCAGCACAGGTTGTGGTATGTGTAGAGGCGGCAGAATATGAGGAAGGTCCTGGAGGATCAGTAAAGTCAAGATATCTGTGTGTTACTGTATATTTTGCAGGAACATGTTATGGATGGTAGAAGGGGTCATGGTCGTCTGGACCAAATACAAAGGGAAAATGAATGACACTAATCAGGGAAACGTCACTGGCGAGAATCTGCGCAGTCCACACATATACGCTCTGCACAGCACTGGTGTAGAAATGATATTACCATTATATGGTCACTGTATGGCGGTAATAATAATAATAATCTTTATATAGCGCCAACATATTCTGCAGCGCTTTATAGTTTAACAGTTTCAAAACACAAGTCATAAATAACAACGTTAACAATACAATAATTAAAGCAAAATAAGCCGCCCCTGCTCGTGAGAGCTTACAATCTACAATGAGGTGGGGGAGATACAAAATACAGGTGTGTATATACAATGGTGCATTTTACAATGATGGTCCAGCCATCTTGAGGGAGTGAGGGATGGAGATAGTGAATGGGCTCACACACACACACACACTTACACCTAGAATGACTTTGATTAGTGAATGTGATAGGCCGCTCTGAACAAATGTGTTTTGAGGGAGCGCCTGAAACCATGTAAATTGTGGATAGTCCTAATTTCTTGGGGTAGAGCATTCCAGAGGAT
>JARQOD010000002.1:24083686-24152507 GCA_033576555.1 Oophaga sylvatica | reverse complement strand
TTTGCAGAAAAGCAACCCCAAATTATGTTTCCCTCACCATGCTTCACGGTTGGGATGGTGTTCTTGGGTTGTACTAATCCTTTTTCTTCCTCCAAACTCAGCGAGTGGAGTCGATACCAAAAAGTTCTATTTTGGTCTCATTTGACCACATTACCTCCTCCCATGCCTCCTATGGATCATCGAGATGGTCATTGGCGAACTTCAAACAGGCCTGGACATGTGGTGGCGTGAGCAGGGGGACCTTGCGTGTCCTGTAGGATTTTAATCCATACATGCTGACAATAATGTTTGACACTGCAGTCCCAGCTCTCTTCAGGTCATTGAATAGGTCTTCCCGTGTAGTTCTGGGATGATTCCTGACCTTTCTCAGAATCATGCTTACCCCATAATGTGAGATATTGCATGGAGCCCCAGACCGAAGAAGATTGACAATCATTGTGCAAGCAGTTTTTTGCCTTCTTACCCATCCCAGCCTTGTGCAGGTCTACAATTTTGTCCCTTTTGCCCTTAGACAGCTCTTTGGTCTTGGCCATGGTGGAGAGGTTGGAGTGTGATTGATTGAGTGTGTGGACAGAAGTCTTTTATCCAGGTAATGAGTGCAGAATAGGAGAGCTTCTTAACCCCTTCATGACCCAGCCTATTTTGACCTTAAAGACCTTGCCATTTTTTGCAATTCTGACCAGTGTCCCTTTATGAGGTAATAACTCAGGAACGCTTCAACGGATCCTAGCGATTCTGAGATTGTTTTTTCGTGACATATTAGGCTTCATGTCAGTGGTAAATTTAGGTCGATAATTTTTGCGTTTATTAGTGAAAAAAATTTTGTAATTTTCAAATTTTTCATTTTTATCCTGTAAAACCAGAGAGTTATGTGACACAAAATAGTTAATAAATAACATTTCCCACATGTCTACTTTACATCAGCACAATTTTGGGAACAACATTTTTTTTTTGTTAGGAAGTTATAAGGGTTAAAAGTTGACCAGCGATTTCTCATTTTTACAGCAAAATTTACAAAACCATTTTTTTTTAGAGACCACCTCACATTTGAAGTCACTTTGAGGGGTCTATATGGCAGAAAATACACCAAAGTGACACCTTTATAAAAACTGCACCCCTCAAGCTACTCAAAACTACATTCAAGAAGATTATTAACCCTTCAGGTGCTTCACAGGAACTAAAGCAAAAAAAAAGGAAAAATGGACATTTTAATTTTTCCAACAAAAATTTTCTTTTAGCATCAATTTTTTCATTTTTACATGGGCAACAGTATAAAATGGATCCTAAAATTTGTTGGGCAATTTCTCCTGAGTACACAGATACCTCATATGTGGTCATAAACCACTGTTTGGGCGCACGGCAGGGCTCAGAAGGGAAGGAGCGCCATTTGACTTTTTGAATGGAAAATATGCTGGAATATTTAGCGGTTGCCATGTCGCATTTGGAGAGTCCCTGTGTGCCTAAACATTGGAGCTCCCCACAAGTGACCCCATTTTGGAAACTAGACCCCCTAAGGAACTTATCTAGATGCATAGTGAGCACTTTGAACCCCCAGGTGCTTCACAAATCCGTAAAAAAAAGAAAGTACTTTTTTTTCACAAAAATTTTCTTTTAGCCTCAGTTTATTTCATTTTCACATGGGCAACATTATAAATTGGATCCTAAAATTTGTTGGGCAATTTCTCCTGAGTACACCGATACCTCACATGTGGTCATAAATCACTGTTTGGGCGCACGGCAGGGCTCAGAAGGGAAGGAGCGCCATTTTACTTTTTGAATAGAAAATATGCTGGAATATTTAGCGGTTGCCATGTCGCATTTGGAGAGTTCCTGTGTGCCTAAACATTGGAGCTCCCCCACAAGTGACCCCATTTTGGAAACTAGACCCCCTAAGGAACTTATCTAGATGAGGATGGGAATAAATCGTCTAATAGAGGACACACAGGTCGGAACAGGCTCTGAATCAAGTATGGGCACCGAAAACAAGCAGAATACAACCCCATTTGGAAATAACTGGAGGCAATCACCTGGTCTATTAATGAGATGAGTCATAAATGGCCTATTAGATGCTATAGTTTGATACGTTCTGTGACTATAATGAAAACTGCAAATTAATAAGGAAAACAAAAAGTAAAACGGTGTTAAAAATAATAAAAAACATCGGCTAAAACTGTCAATTAAAAAAATGCCCATTGGTGTATAGGAAAATCAACTTTAGTAACTAGTGCCAGGCAGCTGCTGTAACGGCAAAGAAAAAGTCGTAGGATATATTAAAGGAGGCCTAGATGCCCATGACAAGACCACCATGTTTTTCCCTCTATATAAGTCACTAGTCAAACTAAACTTAGAAAACGGAGTCCAGTGTGTAAGGAAGACACAGGTGAACCGGAGCCGGCTTAGGAAGACGAGATCACAGCTATTCAGGAGCATTAGAAAAAGGAAATATTCAAGTCAATAAAGTTTTTATGTTAAACATATTTTTTGTATAATTTAGAGTATTTTTTTTTTCATTTTTCATTTCTTTATTTTAAAATGCAATTTTAACAATGGCTCCCAGACCCAATATTAGTCTCGTACTTCTGGTTTCTCATAAATAATACCAACAACAGATTAACTCAGACTTTAATGGTTTGTATAGAAGTGTTATCTGAGCATGCTGTAATATGAGCACAGATCATGAAGGAGAGGGGGAGAAGGTGAGTTGTGACATCACCTATTGAGAATGATGGATCCTGTGTTATCTACTGTATATAGAGGTGTTATCAGTCATTGTACAGGAGGAGGTGAGCTGTGACATCACCTATTGTGAATGGTGGATCCTGTGTTATCTACTGTATATAGAGGTGTTATCAGTCATTGTACAGGAGGAGGTGAGCTGTGACATCACCTATTATGAATGATGGATCCTGTGTTATCTACTGTATATAGAGGCGTTATCAGTCATTGTACAGGAGGAGGAGGTGAGCTGTGATATCACCTATTGAGAATGATGGATCCTGTGTTATCTACTGTATATAGAGGTGTTATCAGACATTGTACAGGAGGAGGAGGTGAGCTGTGATATCATCTATTGTGAATGGTGGATCCTGTGTTATATACTGTATATAGAGGTGTTATCAGTCATTGTACAGGAGGAGGAGGTGAGCTGTGACATCACCTATTGAGAATGATGGATCCTGTGTTATCTACTGTATATAGAGGTGTTATCAGTCATTGTACAGGAGGAGGAGGTGAGCTGTGACATCAGCTATTGTGAATGGTGGATCCTGTGTTATCTACTGTATATAGAGGTGTTATCAGTCATTGTATAGGAGGAGGTGAGCTGTGACATCACCTATTGTGAATGGTGGATCCTGTGTTATCTACTGTATATAGAGGTGTTATCAGTCATTGTACAGAAGAAGGAGGAGGTGAGCTGTGACATCACCTATTGTGAATGGTGGATCATCTGTTATCTACTGTATATAGAGGTGTTATCAGTCATTGCACAGGAGGAGGAGGTGAGCTGTGACATCAGCTATTGTGAATGGTGGATCCTGTGTTATCTACTGTATATAGAGGTGTTATCAGTCATTGTATAGGAGGAGGTGAGCTGTGACATCACCTATTGTGAATGGTGGATCATCTGTTATCTACTGTATATAGAGGTGTTATCAGTCATTGCACAGGAGGAGGAGGTGAGCTGTGACATCAGCTATTGTGAATGGTGGATCCTGTGTTATCTACTGTATATAGAGGTGTTATCAATCATTGTACAGGAGGAGGAGGTGAGCTGTGACATCACCTATAGTGAATGGTGGAACCTGTGTTATCTACTGTATATAGAGGTGTTATCTGTCATTATACAGGAGGAGGAGGTGAGCTGTGATATCACCTATTGTGAATGGTGGTTCCTGTGTTATCTACTGTATATAGAGGTGTTATCATTCATTGTACAGGAGGAGGAGGTGAGCTGTGATATCACCTATTGTGAATGGTGGATCCTGTGTTATCTACTGTATATAGAGGTGTTATCATTCATTGTACACGAGGAGAAGGTGATCTGTGATATCACCTATTGTGAATGATGGATCCTGCGTTATCTACTGTATATAGAGGTGTTATCAGTCATTGTACAGGAGGAGGAGGTGAGCTGTGACATCACCTATTGTGAATGGTGGATCCTGTGTTATCTGCTGTATATAGAGGTGTTATCAGTCATTGTACAGGAGGAGGTGAGCTGTGACATCACCTATTGTGAATGGTGGATCCTGTGTTATCTACTGTATATAGAGGTGTTATCTGTCATTGTACAAGAGGAGGAGGTGAGCTGTGATATTACCTATTGTGAATGGTGGATCCTGTGTTATCTACTGTATATAGAGGTGTTATCAGTCATTGTACAGGAGGAGGAGGTGAGCTGTGACATCACCTATTGTGAATGGTGGATCCTGTGTTATCTCCTGTATATAAAGGTGTTATCAGTCATTGTACAGGAGGAGGAGGTGAGCTGTGACATCACCTATTGTGAATGGTGGATCCTGTGTTATCTACTGTATATAGAGGTGTTATCAGTCATTGTACAAGAGGAGGAGGTGAGCTGTGATATCACCTATTGTGAATGGTGGATCCTGTGTTATCTACTGTATATAGAGGTGTTATCAGTCATTGTACAGGAGGAGGAGGTGAGCTGTGACATCACCTATTGTGAATGGTGGATCCTGTGTTATCTCCTGTATATAAAGGTGTTATCAGTCATTGTACAGGAGGAGGAGGTGAGCTGTGACATCACCTATTGTGAATGGTGGATCCTGTGTTATCTACTGTATATAGAGGCGTTATTAGTCATTGTACAAGAGGAGGAGGTGAGCTGTGATATCACCTATTGTGAATGGTGGATCCTGTGTTATCTACTGTATATAGAGGTGTTATTAGTCATTATACAGGAGGAGGAGGAGGAGGTGAGCTGTGACATCACCTATTGTGAGTAGTGGATTCTGTGTTATCTACTGTATATAGAGGTGTTATCAATCATTATACAGGAGGGGAGGAGGTGATCACCTATTGTGAATGGTGGATCCTGTGTTATCTGCTGTATATAGAGGTGTTATCAGTCATTGTACAGGAGGAGGAGGTGAGCTGTGACATCACCTATTGTGAATGGTGGATCCTGTGTTATCTACTGTATATGTTATCTGTCATTGTCATCCTGTTTGAGAAGATACAAAGACTGGTGAAAAGTCATCTTTACAGTTCAGGAAAGAGGAGTCGAAGGCCTACTGGCCATTTTGAAACTGGCATGATCAGAGGATTACACCCCCTCCCCCACAAGCTAACCATATCCGCATGTAGATCTTTCAAAGACAAGTCCAGCAATATCTTTACATGGCCGGTCTGTTCCTCGGCTACTGAGTACCAGCGTTTGAATTCATATTCAAATGAGGCTGAAGAGCTATGGTAGATCTATAGCCTCTGTCACTCCAGCTCTTGACAACTCCTTTGCCTGAAGTCACACAGGATAGAGGCTGTTAGTTAAGCAAGAGCTACTTAAAGGGGTAGTCTGGCAGTAGGCTACAAGTCTGCAGTCATTCTATGTGACTGCAGACTTGTCAGTCCTCACATTACACACTCTGCGTGCTATGAGGATTTTCCGGTGCCCATACTTTCAGCCACATTTCGACTAGACTTGTTCGACCTTACTCAATTCTCTTGCGGGCCGCGGAAGTCTAGTCAGCATGTGACCATGTGTGCGCAAATTGCTTACTTGCGGTCCAGTTGTTTCCAGTGCCGGGGAAACAGCACAGATCGCAGTGCGCACTACGAGAGGATTCACAAGTCTGCAGTCATAAACTGACGGCAGACTTGTAGCCTAAGGCCAGACAACCCCTTTAAGATCTGCTCATCTGGACCATGTGAGTAATAACAGTCCATTTAAAAGGAATAAATTAAGTGATCACTGTATATTTCATTAAAAAGTAAAGTAATTATTATTTTAGGCAAATGTTTCATACTAATGGAGGAACATCAGCTACTTTGCTGCTTCTCTATAAACTGAGCAGATGAATAAAACTCTCGCCGTGTTCTGCAGACAGCACCGGGGGGACCGAAGGGCGCGCTGCAAAACTACCAGACGATGACGATATTAATGGCCGAAGGTCCCATTTAGCACATTGGAAGACTCCCTCAATAAAGATCCCTCCACAGAAAGGCTGAATGTGCATCACCCCCGAAGGCCGATCATCTATCAGACGACACGGTGCTGTAATATCAGGAGGTTAAAGAGGACTGAGCGTCCATGGCCAGGGGCCGGCAGGAAGAAGCGGACCGGTTTACAGATGATGAATGTAGTGTCGTACTACTCAGCAATACGCATCAGCTGCAAATATTTCTCTATCTTTCTTGCTGTTGTAGTAATCAAGCAAACATTCTATAATCTGGCACCTGCACATTTTCTGGATTACAGGATTGACATAAAACTGCATGTTTTTTTTTTTAACTCCATCCATCGTTCACATTAGGTAGTTCTCATCAGGCGGTGCATTATTATGGTGCAATGATGGTAACTTCAAAAGGTAGAGATGGCACTCCGGCTCTAATGATCAGAGATTACTCTGATCCTGGATCTTCAACTCCTTACATGCTGTAATACAGCAGGGAAAAAAGTATTTGAGCCACTGACGAGTTTGCAAGTTTTCCCACCTAAAAAGAATGGAGAGGTCTGTAATTGTTATCGTAGGTACACTTCACCTGTGAGAGAAGGAATCTAAAAATACAGTGTGTTCTGAAAGTATTCAGACCGCTTTACATTTTTCACTCTTTGTTTCATTGCAGCCATTTGGTAAATGCAAAAAAGTTCTTTTTTTCTCATTAATGTACACTCTGCTCCCCATCTTGACTGACAAAAAACAGAAATGTAGAAATTTTTGCAAATGTAATAAAAAAGAAAAACTGAAATATCACATGGTCATAATTATTCAGACCCTTTGCTCAGACACTCATATTTACGTCATATGCTGTCCATTTCCTTGTGATCCTCCTTGAGATGGTTCTACTCCTTCATTGGAGTCCAGTTGTGTTTAATTAAACTGATAGGACTTGATTTGTAAAGGCGCACACCTGTCTATATAAGACCTCACAGCTCACAGTGCATGTCAGACCAAATGAGAATCATGAGGTCAAAGAAACTGGCCAAGGAGCTCAGAGACAGAATTGTGGCAAGGCACAGATCTGGCCAAGGTTGCAAAAGAATTTCTGCAGTACTCAAAGTTCCTTAGAGCACAGTGGCCTCCATAATCCTTAAATGGAAGAAGTTTTGGACCACCAGAAGTCTTCCTAGACCTGGCCGTCCAGCCAAACTGAGCAATCAAGGAAGAAGAGCCTTGTGAGAGAGGTAAAGAAGAACCCCAAGATCACTGTGGCTGAGCTCCACAGATGCAGTAGGAGGGAGGGAGAAAGTTCCACAAAGTCAACTATCACTGCAGTCCTCCACCAGTCGGGCCTTTATGGCAGAGTGGCCCGACGGAAGTCTCTCCTCAGTGCAAGACATATGAAAGCTCGTATAGAGTTTCCTAAAAAAAAAAAAAAAATCACACGAAGGACTCCCAGACTATGAGAAATAAGATTCTCTGGTCTGATGAGACGAAGATAGAACTTTTTGATGATAATTCTAAGCGGTATGTGTGGAGAAAACCAGGCACTGCTCATCACCTGCCCAATACAATCCCAACAGTGAAACATGGTGGTGGCAGCATCATGCTATGGGAGTGTTGAAACCTCTTCCAGAGTCCTCTGGACCTCAGACTTTGCCGAAGGTTCACCTTCCAACAAGACAATTACCCTAAGCACACAGCTAAAATAACAAATGAGTAGCTTGAGAACAACTCTGTGACCATTCTTGAGAGCCCTGACCTAGACCCAATTGAGCATCTCTGGAGAGACCTGAAAATGGCTGTCCACCAACGTTCACTATCCAACGTGACGGGACTGGAGAGGATCTGCAAGGAAGAATGGCAGAGGATCCCCAAATCCAGGTGTGAAAAACTTGTTGCATCATTCCCAAGAAGACTAATGGCTGTGTTAGCTCAAAAGGTGCTTCTACTCAATACTGAGCAAAGGGTCTGAATACTTATGACCATGTGATATTTCAGTTTTTCTTTTCAAATAAATTTTCAAAAATTTCTACATTTTTTTTTTTTTTAGTCAAGATGGGGTGCAGAGTGTACATTAATGAGAAAAGAAATGAACTTTTTTGCATTTACCAAATGGCTGCAATGAAACAAAGAGTGAAAAATTTAAAGGGGTCTGAATACTTTCCGAACCCACTGTAAAAACCAGAAAATCACATAGTATGATTTTTACATAATTAATTTGCATTTTATTACATGATAAGTATTTGATACAATAGAAAAACAGAACTTAATATTTGGTACAGAAAACCTTTGTTTGCAATTAGAGGTCAGATGTTTCCTGTAGTTCTTGACCAAGTTTGCACACACTGCAGCAGGGATTTTGGCCCACTCCTCCATACAGATCTTCTCCAGATCTTTCAGGTTTCGAGGCTGTCACTGGGCAACATTGGATTTCAGCTCTATCCAAAGATTTCCTCTTGGGTTCAGGTCTGGAGACTAGCTAGGCCACTCCACGACCTTGATATGCTTCTTATGGAGCCACTCCTTAGTGGCGCTGTGTGTTTCAGGTCATTGTCATGCTGGAAGACCCAGCCAGGACCCATCCACAATACTCTTACTTAGGGAATGAGGTTGTTGGCCAAAATCTCGCGATACATGACCCCATCCATCCTCCCTTCAATACAGTGCAGTCACCTGTCCTCTTTGCAGAAAAGCAACCCCAAATTATGTTTCCCTCACCATGCTTCACGGTTGGGATGGTGTTCTTGGGGTTGTACTAATCCTTTTTCTTCCTCCAAACTCAGCGAGTGGAGTCGATACCAAAAAGTTCTATTTTGGTCTCATTTGACCACATTACCTTCTCCCATGGCGAACTTCAAACAGGCCTGGACATGTGGTGGCGTGAGCAGGGGACCTTGCGTGTCCTGTAGGATTTTAATCCATGACGACATGCTGACAATAATGTTTGACACTGCAGTCCCAGCTCTCTTCAGGTCATTGAATAGGTTTTCCCGTGTAGTTCTGGGCTGATTCCTGACCTTTGTCAGAATCATCCTTACCCCATAATGTGAGATATTGCATGAAGCTCCAGACCGAAGAAGATTGACAGTCATTGTGCAAGCAGTTTTTGCCTTCTTACCCATCCCAGCCTTGTGCAGGTCTACAATTTTGTCCCTTTTGCCCTTAGACAGCTCTTTGGTCTTGGCCATGGTGGAGAGTGTTATGAATGTTTTAGAAATGACTTCTGAGCAGAAGCTCCCTCTGGTGGTTACAAACAGTACTGAATCATTCAATGAGGATTGGCAATCAGGAATTACAGACTGGCTGGATATAAGGGAGGTTTCCCCCCATCATGGTTGCCGGTGATCAATTGTTCCTGTCTCAACGTTGTTTCCTGGTTCACTTTGAAGCTTGCTGAGTCTTGCCTCTTCTCCTGCTCTCAGATAAGATATTTTCTGTTTTTTGCTTTTGTGCTTACCATTTGCATTTTTCTCTGCATTTCTGTGAGATTGGCCAGGTTCCCCTCCCCGGGGGGCTTGGGCCCCTCTCGGTTCCTCTGGAGCCACTGTTGTTTGTTCATTTGCCTTTTCCAGTTTATTCAGTGGCTGCGGCTGAGTTTTGTTACACCAGAGAACTAAATTAGGTGGTAGAGGTCGTGTGATCTCAAGTGTTTTTGCAATTAGTAGCGTTGGCTTTTTTTAGGGTTTTTTGGATTGCAGTACGTATCCTTCCTATCCGTTTCTGTCTAGGCAGATTGGGCCCCAACGTTTGCTCATACTATTTTCTGTCTGTGTCTGTATTTCCTCTTGTCTAACCGCCATTAGATGTTTGGGGGCTTCCTATGTTCTTTGGGGATCTGCTCCGGGGCAGATAGCTTTCCTCTTTCTATCTTTAGGTGTAGTTATCCTCTCAGGCTGTGACGAGGCGTCTAGGACCAACGTAGGAACACTCCACGGCTGCCTTTAGTTGTGGTGGTCAGTCAGGGTACTGCAATCCAGTAGATTCCAACCTCTCTGGTGTATTGCCGTTTTTGCCTGCTCTCCTCAGCTACCAAAACATAACAGGAGAGGTTGGAGTGTGATTGATTGAGTGTGTGGACAGGAGCGTTTTATCCAGGTAATGAGCGCAGAATAGGAGTGCTTCTTAAAGAAAAACTAACAGGTTTGTGAGAGCCAGGATTCTTGCTGGTTGGTAGGTGATGAAATACTTATTTCATGAAATAAAATGCAATTTAATTATTTAAAAATCATAAAATGTGATTTTCTGGATTTTATTTTTAGATTCTGTCTCTCAAAGGTGAAGTGTACCTACAATAAAAATGACAGACCTCTCCATTCTTTGTAGGTGGGAAAACTTGCAAAATTCACAGTGTATCAAATACTTATTTTCCCCACTGTATATGCGGACTCAGGCATCTAAGTGTAACGAGTAATTCAGTTCCCCTGCAATCCCAATTATCTGCCTTCGATTCAGTAGTTAAAAGGGGGCTCTGTACACTAGACCTTGGAAATCAATGTCCCAGAGTCTGGCGGAAGAGTGGAGAGGCCACAATCCAAGCTGTTGGAGGTCTAGTCTGAAGTTTCCACAATCAGTGATGGTTTGGGGAGCCATGTCATCTGCAGGTGTAGGTCCACTGTGTTTTATCAAGACCAAAGTCAGCGCAGCCGTCTACCAGGACATTTTAGAGCACTTCATGCTTCCCTCTGCCGACAAGCTTTTTGGAGATGGAAACGTCATTCTCCAGCAGGACTTGGCGCCTGTCCACACTGTCAAAAGTACCAATACCTGGTTTACAAACAACAGAATCACTGTGCTTGATTGGCAGCAAACTCGCCTGACCTTAACCAAATAGAGAATCTATGGAGTATTGTCAAGAGGAAGATGAGAGACACCAAACCCAACAATGCAGACGAGCTGAAGGCTGCTATCAAAGCAACCTGGGCTTCCATAACCCCTCAGCAGTGCCACAGGCTGATCGCCTCCATGCCACGCCGCATTGATGCAGTAATTGATGCAAAAGGAGCCCCGACCAAGTATTGAGTGCATTTACTGAACATATGTTTCAGTAGGACGACATTTCAGATTTTAAAATCATTTTTGAAGCTGGTGTTATAAAGTATTCTAATTTACTGAGATATTGACTTTTGGGTTTTCATCGGCTGTAAGCCGTAATCATCAACATTAACAGAAATAAACACGTGAAATAGATCACTCTGTGTGTAATGACTCTATATAATATATGAGTTTCACTTTTTGTATTGAAATAAATTAACTTTTTGATGATATTCTAATTTTTTGAGATGCACCTGTGTTTTATTTTTCTTCTTTCATGCTACTACGTCTATTGCCGTTTCACTTTTTTGTTTAAACACAAGTTGAACACGAGTATAATGTTTTAAAAAAAAATGTCACATTTAAGCAGCACTGGAAAAATATGTAAATCAACCAAAAATTATAGGTAGAGTTCACGTGATAGCCAAAAAGTTTAAAGGGCATCTGTCAGCAGGATTCAGCATATAACGTAAAGCTATGGCCATAACGGCACCATTACACTCAATACATTGATACCTTTGATGAAGGAATCTGATCAGTGGATCTTTTTCCAATCATGGTTTTACGTTTTCTTCTGATGATGTCTTCTGGGCATTGGGGCAGGCCAGAGATGGGGGGGTAGGTTTTCTTCTGCTTCGGCCCTTTCGGCGGCCTCCTGTGTTTCTACAGGTCATTGATTCTTCAAAAATAAAAAATTGCTAAGTTTCTCCTACCTGCTTCAATCGAATCCCATACGTGCACCGTCTGTGCATTTCGCGGACTCATAGCCTTGTATGGGCAATTTTCATCCATGAAAACCAGACAGGTCTCTGTGAGTCTTTGCAAACGTCATACAGTAAAAAAATGGATTGAAAACGTATGTGAAAAAAGCAATGTCTGAATCAGCACTTAGGGTGTGCCACAGTCACAGTCTACGGACTAATTCACACGTCTGATGTTTCTGTACGAGTGCTGTCCATGGTATTCATGCATGGCACTCATACCATTGATAGTCTATGGGGCCTTTCACACGTGAAAAATCGCGACCGTGAAAAATCACGGAGTCATGAGTGATTTTGATCTGAGCGTCGGATCAAAATCAGCAATGCAAGTCTATGGGTCCGTGAAAAAGAGTCCGTCAGAGTTTTGAGTGTCATCAGTTTTTCATCTACATGGAAACAAGGGAAAAAAAAATTCTCCAACCTCTTCTTTCTAACAGGCAGTCATCCAAGTGCGGTCCCATTTATTCACAGATCCATAGACTCGCACTGAAGATTTTACCCCAATGCTTGGCTCAAAATCGGACATGCCTCTATGATTTTGCGAGGGCCACTCTGTCTTGGATCTCGCCGGCTGATCAGCTGATCGGCGCTGCAGCTGCATGTGTCGCGGCTGTGTCACAGTCACAGGACATGCATGGAGAGCCTGTTTGTTGGGCTCTCCATGCATGTACTGTGACACAGCCGCGACACATGCAGCTGTGCCGCCGATCAGCTGGGGCGATCCAGGAAGCTGGGTTCCCTCTGCAGCTTATTCGGTAAGCGGTATAGCGTGCCGAATAAGAGGGAACCTGAACAAATTCGCTCAACTCTAATTGTGGGTAAATAACTTTGTTTCAAGCATGTGATGCTTGTTCAAACTCACCTGTGGCAAGTAACAAGTGTGGGCAATATGAAACTCACACCTGAAACCAGATAAGGGGAAAAATTAACGCAATCTTTGCATTTTGTGTGTGTGCCACACTAAACAAGGAGAACAGAAAGAGGAGAAGAGAACTGTCTGAGAACTTGAGAACCAAAATTGTTGAATAATATCAACAATCTCAAGGTTACAAGTCCATCTCCAGAGATCTTGAGGTTCTTTTGTCCACAGTGCGCAACGCAATCAAGAAGTTTACAACCCATGGCACTGTAGCTAATCTCCATGAATGTGGACGGCAGAGAAAAATTGGTGAAAGGTTGTAACACAGCTTAGTCCAGATGGTGGATAAGCAGCCCAATTAAGTTCCAAAGAAATTCAAGCTGTCCTGCAGGCTCAGGGTGCATTAGTGTCAGCGCAAACTATCGGTCAACATATGAATGAAAATAAATGCTATGACAGGAGATTCAGGAGGACCGCACTGCCGACGCAGACATAAAAAAGCTAGAGTGAAATTTTCCAAAATGTACGCAAGTAAGCCAAGATCCTTCTGGGAAAGCGTCTTGTGGATGGATGAGACCAAGATCGAGCTTTATGGTAAAGTAAAACATTCTAATGTTTACTGATAATGGAATGAGGCCTACAAAGAAAAAAAACACAGCACCTACAGTCAAATATGGTGGAGGTTAAAGATGTTTTGGGGTTTTGTGGCCTCTGGTACTGGGTTCCATGACTGTGTGGTAATCTTCAGATTTCAAGATGCCTTGTAAAGGATTTTGAGTCACAATGTAGTGCCCAGTGTCAAAAAGCTGGGTTTGCGTTCTAGGTCATGAGTCTACCAGCAGGAGAATGACCCCAAAAATACTTCACAAAGCCAGAAATGGATGGAAACAAAACACTGGAGAGTTCTGAAATGGCAGCAATGAGTCCGGATCTAATTTCAAAAGAAACCTGTGGAGAGATCGTAAAATTGCTTTTGGCAGAAGGTACCTTCAAATATGAGAGACCTGGAGCAGTTTGCAAAAGAAGAGTGGTCCAAAATTCCAGCTGAGAGGAGTAAGAAGCTTGTTAATGGTTATAGGAAGCGACTGATTGCAGTTATTTATTCCGAAGGGTGTGCAACCAAATATTATAATTGAGGGTGCCAACAATTTTGTCCGGCCTATTTTGGGGGTTTTGAATAAAATTATGTCCAATTTGCATTTTTTCTCTGTTTTTTTTTGTGTTGCTCCAGTACACACAAAAGGAAATAAACACGTGTAACTGCAATAATTTCCTGGGAGAAATAATTTGTTTTCTGGAACAACAATTTCGGTCATGACTGTATATGTAACCGCAAAATGATGAAACTGAAAAATACAAGTCATCCTGAGAAAAACAAGATAAAAATTGGAAAGTTGCTGCTCTTCGAATGTAGAGACGCAAAAACGAAAAAAAATGACATTAAAGTAGGTTCAAGTAAAGAAAGAAAGGTGGGTAAATCCTCCGGCACTGAAGTGGTTAAGTGTGGAAAAACATCAAAATGCAAGACATTCAGATACAGTAGGAAAAATATTAATAATTAAACAGGATAATATGAGTAGCCGGAGTGTACGATACGACTAAGAAATCAACGACAGCATAACAAATAAAACTCGATGTCTGTTAGGAGAGGAGAGGATCTGCGCAGCGGAATCGGAGACGTGATTCACTTTCAGCTCCACTACATTCCCATTATTTAGGATCACTAAAGCCACACGAGTCTCCCCGGGTACAGAAGGGGCGCGAGAAGATCACATATGTCTGATGCCCGTCCAGAATGACAAGTGACAGCGCAATCTGCTGACAGAGTAAACAGGCTGAGACATGGCAGCTGCCCCACCACGGTCACTTCACAGGGACGAGGGACGACACTAGAAGAAGAAGAAGTCCGGCTGCAGAACCAGATCATCTTTTTCAATTTTAAGTAACTTGTAAAAGCAAAGAAATAAAAAAAATTAACAGAAAAAATGGCAATTTTTGTTTTTTTTTATCAAATCACAATCTACTTAAAAAAAAAAGTGATCCTGAAATTTTCACATTGGCCACTGTTTTTTTGTTTTGTTTGTTTTTTTTTAGACTCATATTTCCTTCTTTTTAAAGGAAGAGTTTTCAGCAGGCTCCTTATCATCACAGACAGGATTAAAATGATGGGTAATACCTTTATATACAGCTGATAACATAGGAGCCACCAATCACAATAGGCGGTGTCACAGCCTCCCTGCTCCCCTTCCCAACACAATGACCTTTGCACACGCTTATTAGATGCCTCAATACAAAAGATAAAGTCAGGGTCTGTGTAGGGTCTGTCTAATGCACGGGTGTTGTTTCCTGAAAACATCAGGAAGATAGATTCTGGAATAGCCCTAGTAGCCAGTGAGAAAATTGCAAGATTTCTCATTTTCAATTAAGATTGTCATATGGGTAAAAACAATTACGGTAACATAAAAAACAGATTTAATCATTTTCTGATGACATACTATCTTCAAAAGGTTACACAGTGTCTACTATGTTAGTACTATTATTAAAGAGAATATGCCATAAGTGCTAAGGCCGAATCCCTCCGCTGAGGCCGGCTCCCTCCGCTGAGGCAGGCTTCCCCGCTGAGGCCGGCTCCCTCCGCTGAGGCCGGCTCCATCCGCTGAGGCCGGCTCCCTCCGCTGAGGCCGGCTCCCTCCGCTGAGGCCGGCTCCATCCGCTGAGGCCGGCTCCATCCGCTGAGGCCGGCTCCCTCCGCTGAGGCCGGCTCCCTCCGCTGAGGCCGGCTCCATCCTCTGAGGCCGGTTCCCTCCGCTGAGGCCGGCTCTCATCAGCTGAGGCCGGCTCCATCCGCTGAGGTCGGCTCCCTCCGCTGAGGCCGGCTCCATCCGCTGAGGCCGGCTCCATCCTCTGAGGCCGGCTCCCTCCGCTGAGGCCGGCTCCCTCCGCTGAGGCTGGCTCCATCAGCTGAGGCCGGCTCCATCCGCTGAGGTCGGCTCCCTCCGCTGAGGCCGGCTACAATCTGATGAGGCCGGCTACATCCGCTGAGGTCAGCTACATCCGCTGAGGCCGGCTCCCTCCGCTGAGGCCGGCTCCCTCCGCTGAGGCAGGCTCCCTCCGCTGAGGCAGGCTACATCCGCTGAGGTCGGCTACATTCGCTGAGGATGGCTCCCTCCGCTGAGGCCGGCTACCTTTGCTACTGTGAATGTCGGGTGACCAGGGCCGGACTGGCCATCTGGCAATTCTGGCAAATGCTAGAAGGGCCTGTCTAGTTGTGGGCCGCCTTGTCTATTACATTGTTATCAGAATCTGCATCCTCAAGACGCCCATACTGTTAACAGTTGTGAAGGACCACAAAGTCGCTGGCTCCGTCACTTACCCCAGCAGGCCGCGGGCGTTTCTTTTGACTGCGGCCTGCAAGAGGCCAGCACCAACAGAGGACATCGGCAGTGCAATGACGTCACTGCATAGCGCCACCAGCATCCACTGTGAGAAATGGATAGAAGAGGAGTCAGCCACTGCAGTGGACAATCACACTATATAGGGCGCTGTGAGTTGGACCATCATAGTATATAAGGGGCTGTGGAGGGGGCCACCATACTATATAGTGTACTGTTTGGGGACCATCATACTACATGGGGGCTGTTAGGAGGACCATCATCCTATATGGGGGACTGTGTGGTGGACTGTCATACTACACAGGGAGCTATGAGGTGAACCATCACACTATATGAGGGGCTGTTGTGGGTACTGTCATACTACATAAGGGCTGTGAGGTGTACCATTATAATATATAAGGAGCAGTGGGAGGTAGCATCATATTATATGGGGGTGTGTTGGTGGGACTGTAATAATATATAGGGGGCTGTTGTAGGGACCATCATACTATATAGGGGGCTGTAATGTGGTCCATTATACTTCATAGGGAGCTTTGAGGTGAAACATCATACTGTATGGAGAGTTGATAGAGTAACATCACACTATATAGGAGCAGAGAGGTGCACCATAATACTATATAGGGGACTGTTGGAAGGACCATCATACTATATGAGGGGTTGTGAAGTGGACCAACATACTATATGGAGGGTTGTGAAGCGGACCATCGTAATATATAGGTAGCTGCGGGAGAACCATCATACAGTATTGGGGCTATGGGGTATCTTCATCGTGTATGGGGTATCTATCACACTGAGTGGGGTGGCATCTTACTGTGTAGGGTGGTTGTGGTTGATATCATACTATGTGGGGTGACTGTGGGGGGGACCAGCTTACTTGGTAGGGTGGTTGTGGTGGACATCATACTGTGTGGGTGGCTGGCTATGGTGGACATTACACTGTCTGGAGGTCTATTGGGTACATTATACTATAGGGGATGTGGTGGACATTATACTGTATGGGGGCTGTAGGGCCTTCGTACTGTACGGGGGTTTGATGGACATCACACTTCATATAGGGGTCTGTGGTGGACATCATACTGTGTGGGGGTCTGTGGTGCCTCATACTGTATATTGTGGACTGTGGTGGATACCATACTGTATGGGAGGCTATGGTGACAATCTTTCTGTGTGGGGTCCTGTGGAGCAATCATACGGTGTGGGGTTATTATACTTTGTGAGGGTATAATACTCTACGGGGGTGAAAGGGTACCATAGTCTCTGAGACCACTCAGTAGGGGCAATATAACTGTCTAGGTGCTGCAATAAATTTTCCTTCTCAGTTTCTTCAAATCTTGGGAGATCTGCCCCTTGTAGTGATTGGCTCTGGTAGGCAAGGGCCGGACCGTAGTTATAAGGCAACACACAGGCTTTTAGTCCAAAATCAATTGTTTATTTTCACGTTAAACACCAGGTAACAAAACATGACAAAAAACATCAATGCATTCCAGCTTTGCAAACTACTGTTCCCAGACGCACCCTTGCATGGGACGGGCTTGACTAAGCGGCTGCAAGCCAGCAGGGACCGCCAGGTGCCTTCCCGGGTGATCTGGACTCGCTTCCGGTGCTCACTGACACACTGTAACAGAAAGTCACTTCCAGGCTGACTCCAGCCAAACTCCTCAATAGAACCGCATGGTTCTCAGTGTGGGACCGTCACAGGCTCCGCACACCCATGTGTCCTGTCCGGGTGCTATTCAGGACCCCCGTCCAACACCCTGGCCACCAAGTTCCAAGTCTCACCACGTGCTTCCAGGAATCTGATCCAACCCCAGGATCTTCCAACACCGACAGACCTTCCAGGAACCTTCCAGGCAGCCCTGTGCAGGACACACTCTCCACTGTCTCAGACAGACTTCCAGAGACTCCTCAGTCTCCAACACAATCTCCTCACCATATGCCAAACACTGTCTTTCATACTTGTAGCCACTCTCCAAGCCAAGGTATGAAGCACATGGTCTGGTCACCTGTTCATGACCTCATCACAGGTCCTTCACAACACATACAATCACCAGTATGTAACATTCATTCTCCCACCACCAGTGGGCGGTGTATGTGTGGTTAGCATGTCCCACCCAGCTCACAAGCTAACCCTGTAGGTTCACCCTTAACAACAATCAGAACTCTTATGGGACTACAAGTCCCAGAACAACATTACTGACCTACAGCACAGAATAGCTCTGCGACACATACTTTCCATTTAGCACCATACCAGGGACTGGTTTCCCATCCATCTCATGCCTCCATGCATAATTTGAGCAACTTATACAGCGCCCCTTAGGTGCCACATTAGTCACTACACCACATACCTTCCTCCTCTGTTCAAACTTGTGAGGTTGAACACCTGTTCCAACCCGAGGACCCCGAGACAGGTCACCCATGTCACCTTGCCCTACAAGTCGAGGGGACCGTCTCAGTCGATTTTGGGCATCTTGCAACATTACCTCTTGGTTAGGCCTCCCCCGCCCCCAGCGGTCAGCATGTTGGTCTTGTTTTGCCGTCGTGTCACGAGACCCCTCCAGTACCACCTCCTACGGTTGTTGCGGTCCTGAGTCCATCGTCCAGTCAAGCTCACTGGTTGATCTGAGTCGGACTCTCTATCCCTTTGTTCGTCACTGGGTCTCACACTTAGGTCACTCAGCACTGAGCAAACAGAATCGTCATCTCTACCCCTCAGTGTTTCAGCTCGTCTACTGCCAGTCCCCAGAGAAGCCTCTTGTTTCTCTATATCTTGGGCTGGAAGCAGTCGCCATCTTCATTTCAACTCCTGCAGCTGCTCCTTTATCTGCTTTCTTCCTGAGATCAGCTGCTCTACTTCTCGTAGGTACGTCACTCGATACTCCAGGAGCGTTCGGATGTTCTTCAGGCTCTCCACTGAGCCCACACCAATAAATGGAACCATGTCTTCTTCTCCAGCCACCTTGATCTCGCCATTAGCTGGAATCCTCACTCTCCTTACACCGGAACTATCCACCATCTCCTGCATCAATTTTCCAAGTCTTCCAACGACTCTCCCCACCAGATTTCTGGGTACCGGAATTACCTCTTCTACCAAGCCCAGCCGACTTTGATCTTCCTTCGCCTGCTCCAGACGTCGAGCCGCTTTCAGGTTACTCAACATAATCATCTGTTTCGCGTGGAGACACTGCAGATGCATATCCTTCAGGACAGCCACCAGCTTCTCTGTGTCTTCCCCCTCTGCCAGGATCACCAACTGGTTCGCCTCTGGTGCCCAGTTCACACTATCGGCCTTTACCGCCTTTTTAAAGGCCTCATGCACCCCCTCACTGGCACAGGCTTCTCGCATGTCTGCAGGTACCTCTATCACACACTTAAAGAGTGAAGCCTCATCCTCTTCCTGAGACTCCCATTCTTCACGACCCCTTGCCAAGATGGGCACTGGCACTTTCGCCTGGTTGTCACTCGGGCACAACCGCTGTAAGTCTTTACCCACCAACTTCTCCTCCTGCAGAAGACCTCTTACTGCTTCTCCGAGCGCAATCACATATTCCCTTAAGGCCTTATTCCCACTTTGCCACGTGGACAGGTGACCTCTGAGCTCAGAGACTTCCTTCTCCAGCTCATCCACTCTATGTTCGGCAGTTTGTCTCAGGGCCTTTTCTTGTTCGATCTGCTCTTTAAGGGTCTTTAGTTCAGCAGACTTTTGTTTCTCACCAGACAACTTTTTAGCAATGTTCTACTTTATGGCCACAACCTCGGCCTCCAGGTGGCGCACCTGCTCCAACTGTATGGCGTTGGCGACTTCCGTATCCGACCCCTTCCACCTTTCTTGAGGCTCTGCCCGGTCATCCTTAGGCCCCTCTTGACTCTTTGTACCTTCAGAGAGCTCTACACTCTCCAGCTCTTCAGTGTCTGGAAGAGTACTCATATTTTGCACTAACGCATCATTCATAGGTTTTTCTTTATTACCATCCTCAGTACATAAATTGTGTTCCGGCGCTTTGCGCCCTTTACGTCTCCGATGACGGGAGGATTTTCCCTCCTGGTGGGGGCCTTCCTTACTGTACTCCTTTTCTAACTTAGAGTCACAGTCACCCTCGGAGTCTGAGTCACCCCCCTCCTGGCACCCATCAAGAGACTTCAGGTCTGTCAGTTGGGTAGACGCACCCTTTCCGCTTGTAAGTCACCGAGTTGGTCAGACCCGTCCACTTTGGGAGGTGTCACCGTACTAATACCCACCATCCCAACAGTAGAGCGATCTCCCTCCTCCTGCAAGTCAGAGAACAGTTCAGAGTCCCGACCTATAACTACGGGACACACCAAATTTGGGACTATAGCGACCTCCTGTTCCCTCATGTCCCAGCCTGTCCGCAAATTAACCCCAGCCACGGGATACTCCTTAGTGTTCCCATGAATGTAGGTGACCCCGACCTTTCTACCGGGTATTTGAGACCCCTTAGGTGCAACTCTCACTAAAGTCACCGGACTCCCCGGGTCGATCAGGCCAACCATATCTTCATTATTTATCGGCATGTCACACCCCCGTAGTCTTGCGCCAGGTGGATAGTTCATAAGGCAAATTGGACACACATATATTTTCCCTGGGCAACCGTTCGGCTGCACCTCCAGGTACACCTCAACGTCATCTGATTTTTCCATTTTTGGAATCGCTGCACGCACCACTTTCCGGACATCCTGGCGTCCCTGGGCAGCTCCTGCGGTCCGCGGAGCTGTGATGTGCTGCATCAGTAGACTGTTGGTTTCCTGTTGCTGTCGATTAAATATCTGCTGCTGCTCCATAGCCTGCTGCTGTATAGCCTGCTGCCGCCCATAGCCTGCTGCTGTATAGCCAGCTGCTGCTGCATAGCCTGCTGTCGCTGCTGCGTGTCCAGCTGGTGCTGTCGCATGACCTCCACAAGCATTTCCACCGTGCTCTCCATCTCCGGACAGTTCTCCATCGGGTTACAGCCAGCCGCTTGTCACCTTCGTAACCCCACTGAGTTACCGCCAGATGTCTTCACCTGGTTATTTGTCATGCAGAAAAAACATCCAAAAAAATAACAGCCTGACCTCACTGCGTGTGCACACATTTACTCCAGCAATTGTAGTGATTCGCTCTGGTAGGCAAGGGCCGGACCGCAGTTATGAGGCAACACACAGGCTTTTAGTCCAAAATCAATTGTTTACTTTCACGTTAAACACCAGGTAACAAAACATGACAAAAAACATCAATGCATTCCAGCTTTGCAAACTACTGTTCCCAGACGCACCCTTGCATGGGACGGGCTTGACTAAGCGGCTGCAAGCCAGCAGGGACCGCCAGGTGCCTTCCCGGGTGATCTGGACTCGCTTCCGGTGCTCACTGACACACTGTAACAGAAAGTCACTTCCAGGCTGACTCCAGCCAAGCTCCTCAATAGAACCGCATGGTTCTCAGTGTGGGACCGTCACAGGCTCCACACACACGTGTCCTGTCCGGGTGCTATTCAGGACCCCCGTCCAACACCCTGGCTACCAAGCTCCAAGTCTCACCACGTGCTTCCAGAATCCGATCCAACCCCAGGATCTTCCAACACCGACAGACCTTCCAGGAACCTTCCAGGCAGCCCTGTGCAGGACACACTCTCCACTGTCTCAGCCAGACTTCCAGAGACTCCTCAGTCTCCAACACAATCTCCTCACCATGTGCCCAGCACTGCCTTTCATACCTGTTGCCACTCCCACAGCTAAGGCATGAAGCACATGGTCTGGTCACCTGTTAATGACCTCATCACAGGTCCTTCACAACACATACAATCACCAGTATGTAACATTCATTCTCCCACCACCAGTGGGCGGTGTATGTGTGGTAGCATGTCCCACCCAGCTCACAAGCTAACCCTATAGGTTCACCCTTAACAACAATCAGAACTCTTATGGGACTACAAGTCCCAGAACAACATTACTGACCTACAGCACAGAATAGCTCTGCGACACATACTTTCCATTTAGCACCATACCAGGGACTGCTTTCCCATCCATCTCATGCCTCCAGGCATAATTTGAGCAACTTATACAGCGCCCCCTAGGTGCCACATTAGTCACTACACCACACCCTATTTGAGTAACACGTGATGGGACTTATTCTATGGGGCGCCATTATTTCTATGTACGCCCCTGCTCAGGAGCATCATCAAAATAAGGAGACACTGAGGGTCATTATTATAAGGAGGCACAGTGGGGAGTCGTTATCATTATGGGGAAGCAAGGAGGAATTATTATTAATAATATAAGAAAGTACAGGGGATATTATTATTATAACGAGGCACAGGGTCATTATTATAAGAGGTCAAGGGGGAGCATCATTAAAGGAGGCACTGGGGAATTATTATGAGGCAGCACAGGTTGTGGTATGTGTAGAGGCGGCAGAATATGAGGAAGGTCCTGGAGGATCAGTAAAGTCAAGATATCTGTGTGTTACTGTATATTTTGCAGGAACATGTTATGGATGGTAGAAGGGGTCATGGTCGTCTGAACCAAATACAAAGGGAAAATGAATGACACTAATCAGGGAAACGTCACTGGCGAGAATCTGCGCAGTCCACACATATATGCTCTGCACAGCACTGGTGTAGAAATGATATTACCATTATATGGTCACTGTATGGCGGTAATAATAATAATAATCTTATATATAGCGCCAACATATTCCGCAGCGCTTTATAGTTTAACAGTTTCAAAACACAAGTCATAAATAACAACGTTAACAATACAATAATTAAAGCAAAATAAGACGGCCCTGCTCGTGAGAGCTTACAATCTACAATGAGGTGACGGAGATACAAAATACAGGTGTGTATATACAATGGTGCATTTACAATGATGGTCCAGCCATCTTAAGGGAGTGAGGGATGGATGGAGATAGTGAATGGGCTACACACACTTACACACCTAGAATGACTTTGATTAGTGAATGTGATAGGCCGCTCTGAACAAATGTGTTTTGAGGGAGCGCCTGAAACCATGTAAATTGTGGATAGTCCTAATTTCTTGGGGTAGGGCATTCCAGAGGATTGGCGCAGCGCGGGAGAAGTCTTGGAGTCGGGAGTGGGAGGTACGGATTAGTGCAGATGTTAGTCGAAAGTCGTTTGCAGAGCGCAGCAGTCGGTTAGGCCGATAGATAGAAATGAGGGAGGAGATGTAGGGGGTGCTGCAGTGTGGAGAGCTTTGTGGGTGAGAACCAGTACTTTGAATTGGATCCTATAATGAATGGGCAGCCAGTGTAAGGACTGGCGAAGAGCGGACGCGTCCGAGTACCGATTAGCCAGATGGATGACCCTGGCTGCTGCATTAAGGATGGACTGGAGAGGGGATAGTCGAGTGATGGGGAGGCCAAGTAATAGAGCGTTGCAGTAGTCCAGGCGGGAGTGGATCAATGCTACAGTGAGGGTTTTTGTTGTTTCCATGGTGAGAAAAGGGCGGATTCTAGAGATGTTATTTAGGTGTAGGCGGCAAGAGCGGGCAAGAGATTGTATATGGGGTGAAGGAGAGATTGGTATCAAACATAACACCCAGACAGCGAGCCTGCTGCCGGGGTGTTATTATGGTGCCGCCCACTGAGAGGGAAATGTCAGATTTAGGGAGGTTAGTAGACGGCGGGAGCAGAAGAAGTTCAGTCTTGGAGAGGTTGAGTTTCAGATAGAGAGCAGACATGATGTTGGAGACTGCGGACAGACAGTCGGTGGCGTTCTGTAGTACAGCGGGGGTAAGGTCGGGGGATGACGTGTATAGTTGTGTGTCATCAGCATAAAGATGGTACTGAAAGCCAAATCTGCTGATGGTCTGTCCAATTGGGGCCATGTAGAAGAGAAGAGAAGGGGGCCAAGGACTGAGCCCTGGGGTACACCGACAGTGAGAGGAAGAGGAGATGACGTGGAGCCAGAGAACGAAACACTGAAGGAGCGGTCAGAAAGATAGGAGGAGAACCAGGAGAGAACAGTGTCCTTAATACCTAGTGACTGGAGCCTAGACAGTAGGAGACAGTGGTCAACTGTGTCGAAAGCTGCAGAAAGGTCGAGAAGAATGAGCAGAGAGTGGTAATATCAGGGGTTTTGGATAAAGTAGTTGTCCAAGCCTGAACTTACTGCAGTGACTATGTGACTGTATGTGACTGCTGTCAGGATTTCTCCCAATGTCGTCGCTGTGAGTTGGTGATCATGTGCAGTGGCGTAACTTGAACAGCAAGGGCCCCAACTACTGAAAGTCTTTATTAGCATGGATCTTTTACGATAGGCCAAAGGGACTTTTGGGGTCCCCTAGGCTCCAAGGTCCAGGTGCGACTGCAACCCTCGCACTTACTGTAGTTACACCCGTTATCATGATACCGCAAGTGTGTGATTTCTATACATGCGGTCACCTGCTAACTAAACGTGCGCGGCCGCGCTCAATACAAGTGAAATTTGCAAATCCGAGAACTACTAGTCCGAATGTGGCGGAGGTGTGAGAATCCCATACTTGTCACATAACGGCTGCTCCCAACACCGGCCCCGGACGATCCTCAGTGTGCGCTTCAGGGATTCACAAGTCTGACGTTACACACCTGTAACCTCAACCCCTTTACCGATCAGTATGGCAGTATTATCACTCCTGTATGTGCTGGGAATATGTGGTTATGGTTTGTTGGGATTTGTCTTTAATATTATTATTTTGATATTAGAATTATTTAATCTTATATAGCGATATTACTGGTATGATTAGAAATATTAGTCTTGTAATAAATCGTAATTTCCTCCAGGCAGGTAATAATAGTAATAGAAATCCCCATCTGGTGCTCGGGGTGTGGACAGTACGGGCCGGTGGGATCTCAAATGCCAGCGCTGAATTTCAGTCCCAGTCCGTCCCTGCGGGTGACTATGATAACCTAATAACCCGGGACGCAGCTTTCGAGGCCATACAGGCAGTTCAGTAGTTAGCATCCATGGCACTGCTCCCTCACTGGGCTCCATTAATCAGAGAATGTCCTGCCTCCTGATTAAACCCAGCTCTGCTACATCCATTCCGCATCAAAGTGTCTCCTGATAAAACATGCGTCTCCTGTACGGTTGTATCAATCCACTCTGCTGTATAGAGGGTCTTCTGATAAACCCGACTCTGCTGCACAGTCCCACTCTGCTGCACCAAGGAGCCTCCTGAATTATCCAGCTCTGCTGCCTTACCGCTCTGACACTTCCACATTGTCATCTGGTCTCTACAGCTCCTTTGGTTTATACTGACTTGTCCGGCTGCACCAACACCATCTGTCTGTGCTGCACTACTACTGCTCCTCCAGACCGAGAGCTCTGAGACTCCACCTCACCAGATGAGGCACAACAACCAGAAACTTATGGCACTTATCGTGTAAATTGGGGGTTTTATGTTAAAACCCTTTTTTTTTTTTAATATCACCAATAATGTTCTAAAATATTTAGATACAGGCTAATGTTCAAATTTTACACAATTTACCTTCTAGAGCATTTGTAATGCTGTATCTACTGCTGGCTGCAAAATGAGTTAACTAAATATCTATCAGTGAGCTCGCTACAACATTCTAATAAGGAGTTTACAACGCTTATTTGTCATTTTCTGAGCTCCTTTCAGCTGATTTATAACCAAAAGGAGCATATTGCTCAAACGCTTGCGACTTTCCAGTATTCTGACAAAAAGTTATATGAACTTATATTTTTCATGGCTAAATGGTTTATCCACTTTTTGGGAAAATATTTTTTTTTCTTTACTTAAATGTATTTATTTTGTGCTAAAAAAAAAACATTTTTGCAATTGTGCCGCATTTACAATATTGCACCACTTGCTTTCCATAGACTCTTTGTTACACTGTCTAATGCCAGTTGCAATCTGCAGGGTGAGTTAACTGAGAAACCATCAGTGAGCTGAATAGTTTACAATTTTCATCTGTTTTTTCTGAGCTTCTCTCGGCTGATTTACGACCACAGACCACATCAAAGTAAAATGTACAGGGAAACAAAGGGCCTGTTAAAAAACAACCAGTGCAAACCTTTTAATGAAACCCAATCACAAAAATTATTTTTAGACCGAAATACATGAATTTAATACATTAAAAAAGTCCAAAAATTATCCCCAAAAATAAACAATGTCTATGACCGTTGTAAGAACCATTTTAATGGGAAGGTTGTCGGAGAATCCACGACGCAGGAGCTAAAAAAGGACGCACTGTAAAATGAGATAAATATTCTGACCGATGGGGACGGGAGGAGAAAAGTCAACGTTTTTCTTTCCTTCTTACAATGGCCGAGTTACTTTGCGCTCAGATTTCACTGTTCCTTAAAGCAACTTCTGAAAACCGCCGAAGACCCAGAAATGTGTTTATATCAAGTGAAAAGAAAATGCATCAATTTATCATGGTGGCGAGGGGAGCACGGGCTCGTGCCTGTTGTTGAATCACATTTTTCAATGTTAGATTTTGAAAAGGTCAAGAAAAAAAAATATACTTATATTTTCTGGCCTCATCTGAAGTGTGAAGCAAATATCCGTGTAAATCCAGACTCCATAGACTGTGCCCATAGGTGTCGATATTCCTAGTATCTGTCTATGTGACAAAGGACGACCTCTGCGCTTTCATTAAAAAAAAAAAAAAACAGCACCCCACTGGTCTATAGGTTGAGTTCGGTATTGCAACTCCTCCTAACTGTCAAAAAGGCCTGTGGACAGGAGTGGTGCTAAAAATAATTTCTGCAATTGAGTTTCATTATACATTTATTAACCATTTCCTTTCTATAGTCTGTGTCTCTTGCTGCCTGCAGAATGAGTTAACTGGGAATCTGTCAGTGAGCTCATTCTACTGAGAAAGTTTCAAACTCTTATTGATTTACTTTACTCTCTTAGGGTGAGTTTCCACGGTCAGGAAACGCTGCGTGTTTGGCGCTGTGCGCTGGCGCAGCGCCAAACACGCAGCGTCCAGATGTTACAGCATAGTGGAGGGGATTTCAAGAAATCCCGTCTCCACTATGCGTAACAATACGCAGGTGGCAGACCTGCGTAAACGGACATGCGGCGCGTCTTTTTAGACCGCAGCATGTCTTCGCGTATTGCGGCGACGGTGCGTCGTCGCAACAGAATTAACACAGGGCTATGTAGCCCTGCGCTCTTTCCGGAGGTGTTCCGGAGGTGTCCTGAACACCTCCGGAAAGATCGCGCGTCATAAAGGGGCGGGGCTTAGACGGAGCGGAATTTCCGCTCCGTCCAAAGCGCTGTGGTTCCGGACCGTGGAACCACAGCCTTATATAGCGCCATTGATTCCACAGTGCTTTACAGACATTATCATCTCTGTCCTCACTGGGGCTCACAATCTAAATTCCCTAACACTATCTTTAGAACGTGGGAGGAAACCGGAGTACCCGGAGGAAACCCACATAAACACGGGGAGAACATACAAACTGCTTGCAGATGTTGTCTGTGGTGGAATTTGAATCAGGATCCCACTCATCCGATTTTCGACCACATAAAAGTTCAGCTCTCCTTTTATGTGGTTTTGGGTCATAGATCAGCTGAAAATGTTCAGTAATTAACAGGTCGAAAAGTTACAAGCTCTGTCAGATTGAGCTTACTGAAGGACTCCTAGTTAACTCATTCTGTAGTCAACAATGAGAAGGAAAACAAACAGCATTAAAAAATAAACGGTGCAATTTTTCTAATCACACTCAATTGCAATAATTATTTTTATCCCAAAATACATGCATTTAAATTAAAAAAAAATTACCCCTAAGCTGCTGATATCCTGTAACCCCCTAATGACGCATCTAATCTTTTGTCTCTATTTTCAAGAGCTACAAACTTTTTTTAATCTTGTCACTAATGCATTGTATGACACTTTGTTTAATGCCTGAAAAACTATTTTTAAGGTCGTTTATTTAAACCACTGTGAAAATTGTACAATTTAATTTTATGCAATAATGTCATTATGACACAAGGCTGCAGTTTTTTTGTTTTTTCTTTCCTGCAGAGCTTCGCTCCCAGCTACTTGTGGTACAAGGAAATTCAAGCACAGATCAATTCCTGTGCGCAGGGATCCGCGCGAGCTCCCCTATAATCAGTACCTGGCGGTAGGCTGAGACATTATAGGGTGGAAGAAACACACAAAGCACAAACTCACCACTCCTATTCCTTCAAAGGCAAATATGGCCGTTCCAAAAAACAACGGATATTTCTTCCAATTTGACGACAAAGGGAGCGTCCGAGGATCCGAAATATTCTGAGGAAGAAAAAAGTAAGAAAGGTTAATCTCGATCGAAGAGATGTGGCGTCTGCACAGATGAAAACCTGTCCCAACCTCAAAATGACGGAGCTACAGCGCTACATGCGGTGGTTCCGTGATAGGTTTAGTAAGGACCCCGGTAAGAAACTCACTGATCAGAATGATGAGAAAGCCATCGATGACGGGAACGCTATCGATGGTGGGAACACTGTCGATGGTGGGAACGCCAACAATGATGGGAACGCCATCAATGATGGGAACGCTAACGACGATGGGAATGCCAACGATGGTGGGAACACTATCGATAATGGGAACGCTATCGATGGTGGGAACGCTATAGATGATGGGAACACTAACGATGACGGGAACGCCAACGATGGTGGGAACGCTATTGATGGTGGGAACGCTAACGATGGTGGGAACGCTATCGATGATGGGAAAGCTAACGATGATGGGAACGCTATCGATGATGGGAACGCTATCGATGATGGGAACGCTATCGATGATGGAACGCCAACGATGATGGGAACGCTATCGATGATGGAACGCCAACGATGATGGGAACGCTATCGATGGTGGGAACGCCATCAATGATAGAACGCCATCGATGATGGGAACGCCAACAATGGTGGGAACGCTATCAATGGTGGGAACACCAACGATGATGGGAACGCTATCGATGATGGGAAAGCTATCGATGATGGAACACCATCAATGATGGAACACCATCAATGATGGAAAGCACTCGATGATGGGAATGCCAGAGATAATGGGAACGCTATCGATGGTGGGAACGCCATCAATAATGGAACGCCATCGATGATGGGAACGCCAACGATGGTGGGAACGCTATCGATGGTGGAACACCAACGATGATGGGAACGCTATCGATGATGGGAAAGCTATCGATGATGGAACGCCATCAATGATGGAAAGCACTCGATGATGGGAACGCTAGAGATGATGGGAACGCTATCGATGGTGGGAACGCCATCAATGATGGAAAGCACTCGATGATGGGAACGCCAGCAATGATGGGAACGCTATCGATGGTGGGAACGCCATCAATGATGGAATGCACTCGATGATGGGAACGCCAACGATGATGGGAACGCCAACGATGATGGGAAAGCTATCGATGGAGGGAACGCCAACGATGATGGGAACGCTATCGATGGTGGGAACGTTATCGATGGTGGGAACACCAACGATGATGGGAACACCAACGATGATGGGAACACCAACGATGATGGGAACGCTATCGATGGTGGGAACGCCATCAATGATAGAACGCCATCGATGATGGGAACGCCAACGATGATGGGAAAGCTATCGATGGTGGGAACGCCATCAATGATGGAACGCCATCGATGATGGAACGCCAACGATGATGGGAACGCTAATCGATGGTGGGAACGCTATCGATGGTGGGAACACCAACGAAGATGGAAAGCTATCGATGATGGAAAGCTACGATGATGGAACACCATCAATGATGGAAAGCACTCGATGATGGAATGCCAGAGATAATGGGAACGCTATCGATGGTGGGAACGCCATCAATAATGGAACGCCATCGATGATGGGAACGCCAACGATGGTGGGAACGCTATCGATGGTGGGAACACCAACGATGATGGGAACGCTATCGATGATGGGAAAGCTATCGATGATGGAACGCCATCATGATGGAAAGCCTCGATGGGAACGCTAGAGATGATGGAACGCATCGATGGTGGGAACGCCATCATGATGAAAGCACTCGATGATGGGAACGCCAGCAATGATGGGAACGCTATCGATGGTGGGAACGCCATCAATGATGGATGCACTCGATGATGGAACGCCAACGATGATGGAACGCCAACGATGATGGAAAGCTATCGATGGAGGAACGCCAACGATGATGGAACGCTATCGATGGTGGGAACGTTATCGATGGTGGAACCCAACGATGATGGGAACACCAACGATGATGGAACACCAACGATGATGGGAACGCTATCGATGGTGGGAACCCATCAATGATAGAACGCCATCGATGATGGGAACGCCAACGATGATGGGAAAGCTATCGATGGTGGGAACGCATCAATGAGGAACGCACTCGATGATGGAACGCCAACGATGATGGAACGCTATCGATGGTGGAACGCTATCGAGGGTGGGAACACCAACGAAGATGGAAAGCTATCGATGGTGGGAACGCTATCGATGATGGAACGCCATCGATGATGGGAACGTTATCGATGATGGGAACGCTATCGATGGTGGGAACACCAACAATGATGGAACACCAACGATGATGGGAACGCTATCGATGATGGACCTATCGATGGTGGGAACGCCATCAATGATGGAACGCACTCAGATGGGAACGCCAATGATGATGGAACGCTATCGATGGTGGAACGCTATCGATGGTGGAACACCAACGATGATGGGAAAGCTATCGATGGTGGAACGCTATCGATGATGGAACGCCATCGTGAAGTGAACGCAATGATGATGGGAACGCTATCGATGGTGGGACGCTATCGATGGTGGAATGCTATCGATGTGGAACACCAACGATGATGGGAAAGCATCGATGTGGGAACGCTATGATGTGAACGCCATTAATGATGGAACGCCATCGATGATGGGAACGCCATCGATGATAGAACGCCAACGATGATGGGAACACCAACGATGATGGGAACACCAACGATGAAGGGAACGTTAACGATGATGGGAACTCCAACGATGAAGGGAACGCTATCGATGAAGGGAACGCTATCGATGATGGGAACGCCATCGATGATAAGAATGCCATCGATGAGAAGAACGCCAACGATGATGGGAACGCCATAGATGATGGGAACGCTATCGATGATGGGAACGCTAATCGATGATGGGAACGCTATCGATGAAGGGAAAACTATTTTATGCAGCGTTTTTCCTGCCAAGAGACGCAGAAAGTTCTGCACCAAATAATTAACGTGTGCACATAATCTAAGGTTATGGTTACCTTCAATAGGAAAACCTGCAGCATGTCAATTGTTTCGACATTTTTGCTGCAGATTTCGCTCATACTAATGAATGGGGAAAAAATCTGCCAAATACGCACCTATTTTCCGCAGCGTTTTTCCTGCCAAGAGATGCAGAAATTAAATGTGTGCGCGCACCCAAAACTTATGGACATGAAAATGAAACACTAAGGGTCAGATTCATCAATCAGGTGTCCCCGATTCATGCAGAAGAGCACACCTCTTTATGGATCTGGAGCGCCTGTCAAGTGGCGTGCGCCATTACAGAAAAATCACTCCAGTTAGTAAGGGAATGAATCCTGAGATTTCTGGCAAACAACAACTCGTCATGAATTAGGCGTCACACCCCAGCTCTGCCCATTTTGCTGGAATTGGGAAAACTGAAGTGAAAACTTTGAAAAGTTGCAAAATGTAGGCGCAACTCAGAGTTCTCCTATAAATTTGTCATCTTTTCATTATTTTACGCCAGAATTCGAAAACCTTGATATGCAATTTGGAATCCAGAAAAAGCTTCAATCCTGGATAGATTTCCCTTCCACAGGCTACAGCAGGTCTCTTGTCTTAATTAGCCCTGTCCCTCTACTTAAAGTGGTTTTCTGTTTTCGTAAAAAGCCCTCTCCTAAATAGTCACATAGTGGTCTGCAGGCTTTTCTTCCAAATCTGGACAGTCCTATTAACCCCTCTCCTGCACAATGTACCACAGCTGCTCCTCCGTCTCTGTATATGTATACATAGACTGAGCTGCCAATCTTTTCACCTAATCTACATCCAATGTTATCTTCCCTCCCTGAGAACTCGGATGCTTTCTAACCTCTCACAGCCAGATGCAATGTGCGGTTTCACCTATGGCAGTTTCAGCAGCACAGTCAGATATGTGTAAAACTTAAAATTATACCACAGCAACAACAAACAAGTAGGATATCAGAGAATCACAGAAAATAGAATAAATAGTGCTGATGGGATCTGTCCATAATGTAGATAGAGGTACATTATCTCCCAGTGCAGTCCGAGGTTTACGCTGCGACATCTTAACATGTGTTATTTCTAATGACTAATCATATACTTCATATTACAGAAAATGTGACGCGGAGCGGTTAGTGAGGCAACGTGACAAAGTAATAATGGATCACAGAGAGCAACCAACTACTAACAACTTCACATCCAAACATATATAGAGAAAGGGTTACATCTCATATTACACTCCAGAGCTGCACTCAGTATTCATCGTGGGGAATCACTATATACAAAGTATAATACAGCATGTACAGCGAGTGCAGCTCTGGAGTATCAGGATCAGTACACGATCACTAATGCAATGTATGTACACAGTGACTGCACCAGCAGAATAGTGAGTGCAGCTCTGGAGTATAATACAGGACGTAGCTCAGGATCAGTAATGTAATGTATGTACACAGTGACTGCACCAGCAGAATAGTGAGTGCAGCTCTGGAGTAATAATACAGGATGTAACTCAGGATCAGTAATGTAATGTATGTGACACAGTGACTGCACCACAGAATAGGAGTGCAGCTCTGGAGTATAATATAGGACGTGTTTCAGGATCAGTAATGTAATGTATGTACACAGTGACTGCAACCAGCAGAATAGTGAGTGCAGCTCTGGAGTATAATACAGGATGTGACTCGGATCAGTAATGTAATGTATGTACACAGTGACTCCCAGCAGAATAGTGAGTGCAGCTCTGGGTATATATAGACGGCTCAGGATCATAATGTAATGTATGTACTGCTCAGGATATAAGGACTGGCTCGGGTCAGTAATGTAATGTATGTACACAGTGACTGCACCAGCAGAATAGTGAGTGCAGCTCTGGAGTATAATACAGGATGTAACTCAGGATCAGTAATGTAATGTAGGGACACAGTGACTGCACCGCAGAATAGTGAGTGCAGCTCTGGAGTATAATAAGGACGTAACTCAGGATCAGTAATGTAATGTATGTACACAGTGACTGCAACCAGCAATAGTGAGTGGCGGAGGACGCTCAGGATGTAATTATATGAACAGGGATGTAACTTAACATCAGGATCAGTAATGTAATGTATGTACACAGTGACTGCACCAACAGAATAGTGAGTGCAGCTCTGGGGTATAATCGGGACGTAGCTCAGGATCAGCAGCTCTGGATAATACAGATGAACTCAGGATCGTAATGTAATGTATGTACACAGTGACTGCACCACAGAATATGAGTGCAGCTCTGGAGTATAAATTAACTCGGATCAGTAATGTATGTTGTACACGTGAGCACAAATAGTGCAGCTCTGGAGTATAATAAGAGTCTCGGATCATAATTAATGTATGTACACAGTGCTGCACCAGAGAATATGAGTGCAGCCTGGAGTATAATCAGGAGTACTCAGGATCAGTAATGTAATGTATGAACAGTGACTGCACCACAGAATAGTGAGTGCAGCTCTGGAGTATAATAGGATCTCGGATCAGTAATGTAATGTATGTACACAGTGACTGCACCAGCAGAATAGTGAGTGCAGCTCTGGAGTATAATACAGGAGTACTCAGGATCATAATGTAATGTATGTACACATGACTGCACAGCAGAATAGTGAGTGCAGCTCTGGATAATAAGACGGCTCGGATCATAATGTAATGTATGTACACAGTGACTGCACCAGCAGAAAGTGAGTGCAGCTCTGGGTATAATACAGGAGTACTCAGGATCATAATGTAATGTATGTACACAGTGACTGCACCACAGAATAGTGAGTGCAGCTCTGGAGTATAATAAGGAGTACTCGGATCAGTAATGTAATGTATGTACACAGTGATGCACCAGCAGAATATGAGTGCAGCCTGGATATATAAGGAGTACTCGGATCAGTAATGTAATGTATGTACACATGACTGCACCAGCAGAATAGTGAGGCACTCTGGAGTATAATAAGGACGACTCGATCTATGAATGTAGTAAAGTGTCACACGAATATGTGCAGCTTGGAGTAAATAAGGATGCTCAGATCAGTAATGTAATGATGACACATGACTGCACCAGATATGATGAGCCTGATATAATACAGACTGCTCAGATCGTAATGTAATGTATGACACTGCCTGACCACATATGATGCACCTGGTTAACGGATGTCTCAGTAATGTAATGTATGTCACAGTGACTGCACCACAATGAGTGCAGCTCTGGTATAATACAGGAGTAACTCGGATCATAATTAATGTATGTACACATGACTGCACCGCAGAATAGTGAGTGCAGCTCTGAGTATAATCAGGACGTAACTCAGGATCAGTAATGTAATGTATGTACACAGTGACTGCACAGAGAATAGTGAGTGAGCTCTGGAATAATAAGGACGTGGCTCGGATCAGTAATGTAATGTATGTACACAGTGCTGCACCAGCAGAATAGTGAGTGCAGCTCTGGAGTATAATAGAGTACTCAGGATCAGTAATGTAATGTATGTACACAGTGACTGCACCACAGAATAGTGAGTGCAGCTCTGGGTATAATACAGGACGTACTCAGGATCAGTAATGTAATGTATGTACACAGTGACTGCACCAGCAGAATAGTGAGTGCAGCCTGGAGTATATAAGGATGCTCAGGACAGTAATGTAATGTATGTACACATGACTCCAGCAGAATAGTGAGTGCAGCTCTGGGTATAATACAGGAGTACTCGGATCGTAATGTAATGTATGTACACAGTGACTGCACCAGCAGAATAGTGGTGCAGCTCTGGAGTATAATACAGGATGTAACTCAGGATCATAATGTAATGTATGACACAGTGACTGCACCAGCAGAATAGTGAGTGCAGCTCTGGAGTATAATATAGGACGTGGCTCGGATCAGTAATGTAATGTATGTACACAGTGCCTGCACCAGCAGAATAGTGAGTGCAGCTTGAGTATAATCAGGAGTAACTCGATCAGTAATGTAATGTATGTACACAGTGACTGCACAACAGAATAGTGAGTGCAGCTCTGGGTATAATACAGGACGGCTCAGGATCAGTAAGTAATGTATGTACACAGTGACTGCACCAGCAGAATAGTGAGTGCAGCACTGGAGTAAATGGACGTGGCTCGGATCAGTAATGTAATGTATGTACACAGTGACTGCACCAGCAGAATAGTGAGTGCAGCTCTGAGTATAATCAGGATGTAACTCAGGATCAGTAATGTAATGTAACACTGATGCACGAGATAGAGTGAGCCTGAGTTAATAGACTGCTCAATCAGTAATAAGTAATGTGACAGTGCCTTGAGTATAATACAGGACGTAGCTCAGGATCAGTAATGTAATGTATGTACACAGTGACTGCACCACAGAATAGTGAGTGCAGCTCTGGAGTATAATACAGGATGTAACTCAGGATCAGTAATGTAATGTATGTACACATGCTGCACCAGCAGAATAGTGAGTGCAGCTCTGGAGTATAATACAGGATGTAACTCAGGATCAGTAATGTAATGTATGTACACAGTGACTGCACCAGCAGAATAGTGAGTGCAGCTCTGGAGTATAATACAGGATGTAACTCAGGATCATAATGTAATGTATGGACACAGTGACTGCACCAGCAGAATAGTGAGTGCAGCTCTGGAGTATAATATAGGACGTGGCTCGGATCAGTAATGTAATGTATGTACACAGTGCCTGCACCAGCAGAATAGTGAGTGCAGCTCTGGAGTATATATGCAGGATGTAACTCAGGATCAGTAAATGTAATGTATGTACACAGTGACTGCACCAACAGAATAGTGAGTGCAGCTCTGGGGTATAATACAGGACGTAGCTCAGGATCAGTAATGTAATGTATGTACACAGTGACTGCACCAGGCAGAATAGTGAGTGCAGCACTGGAGTATAATGCAGGATGTAACTCAGGACAGTAATGTAATGTATGTACACAGTGACTCCACGCAGAATAGTGAGTGCAGCTCTGGGGTATAATACAGGATGTAACTCAGGATCTGTAATGTAATGTATGTACACAGTGACTGCACCAGCAGAATAGTGAGTGCAGCTCTGGAGTATAATACAGGATGTAACTCAGGATCAGTAATGTAATGTATGGACACAGTGACTGCACCAGCAGAATAGTGAGTGCAGCTCTGGAGTATAATAAGGACGTGGCTCGGATCAGTAATGTAATGTATGTACACAGTGCCTGCACCAGCAGAATAGTGAGTGCAGCTCTGGAGTATAATGCAGGATGTAACTCAGGATCAGTAATGTAATGTATGTACACAGTGACTGCACCAACAGAATAGTGAGTGCAGCTCTGGGTATAATACAGGACGTAGCTCAGGATCAGTAATGTAATGTATGTACACAGTGACTGCACCAGCAGAATAGTGAGTGCAGCACTGGAGTATAATGCAGGAGTAACTCAGGACCAGTAATGTAATGTATGTACACAGTGACTCCAGCAGAATAGTGAGTGCAGCTCTGGGTATAATACAGGATGTAACTCAGGATCGTAATGTAATGTATGTACACAGTGACTGCACCAGCAGAATAGTGAGTGCAGCTCTGGGTATAATACAGGATGTAACTCAGGATCAGTAATGTAATGTATGACACAGTGACTGCACCAGCAGAATAGTGAGTGCAGCTCTGGAGTTAATAAGATAACTCAGGATCAGTAATGTAATGTATGTACACAGTGACTGCACCAGCAGAATAGTGAGTGCAGCTCTGGAGTATAATCAGGATGAACTCAGGATCAGTAATGTAATGTATGTACACAGTGACTGCACCAGCAGAATAGTGAGTGCAGCTCTGGAGTATAATACAGGACGTAGCTCAGGATCAGTAATGTAATGTATGTACACAGTGACTGCACCAGCAGAATAGTGAGTGCAGCTCTGGATATAATACAGATGTAGATCAGTAATGTAGTATATGACTCATAAATGTAGGATCGTGGCTCGATCAGTAATTAAGTATTCACAGTGACTGCACCACAGAATAGTGAGTGCAGCTCTGGGTATAATACAGGATGTAACTCAGGATCAGTAATGTAATGTATGTACACAGTGACTGCACCAGCAGAATAGTGAGTGCAGCTCTGGAGTATAATACAGGATGTAACTCAGGATCAGTAATGTAATGTATGTACACAGTGACTGCACAGCAGAATATGAGTGCAGCTCTGGGTATAATACAGGATGTAACTCAGGATCAGTAATGTAATGTATGTACACAGTGACTGCACCAGTAGAATAGTGAGTGAGCTCTGGAGTATAATACAGGACGTGGCTCAGGATCAGTAATGTAATGTATGTACACAGTGCCTGCACCACAGAATAGTGAGTGCAGCTCTGGAGTATAATCAGGATAACTCAGGATCAGTAATGTAATGTATGTACACAGTGACTGCACCACAGAATAGTGAGTGCAGCTCTGGGGTATAATACAGGACGTGCTCAGGATCAGTAATGTAATGTATGTACACAGTGACTGCACCAGCAGAATAGTGAGTGCAGCCTGGAGTATAATGCAGATGTAACTCAGGACAGTAATGTAATGTATGTACACAGTGACTGCCAGCAGAATAGTGAGTGCAGCTCTGGGGTATAATACAGGATGTAACTCAGGATCGTAATGTAATGTATGTACACAGTGACTGCACCAGCAGAATAGTGAGTGCAGCTCTGGAGTATAATACAGGATGTAACTCAGGATCAGTAATGTAATGTATGGACACAGTGACTGCACCAGCAGAATAGTGAGTGCAGCTCTGGAGTATAATATAGGACGTGCTCGGATCAGTAATGTAATGTATGTACACAGTGCTGCACCAGCAGAATAGTGAGTGCAGCTCTGGAGTATAATGCAGGATGTAACTCAGGATCAGTAATGTAATGTATGTACACAGTGACTGCACCAACAGAATAGTGAGTGCAGCTCTGGGTATAATACAGACGTAGCTCAGGATCAGTAATGTAATGTATGTACACAGTGACTGCACCAGCAGAATAGTGAGTGCAGCACTGGAGTATAATGCAGGATGTAACTCAGGACCAGTAATGTAATGTATGTACACAGTGACTCCAGCAGAATAGTGAGTGCAGCTCTGGGTATAATACAGGATGTAACTCAGGATCTGTAATGTAATGTGTGTACACTGTGACTGCACCAGCAGAATAGTGAGTGCAGCTCTGGGTATAATACAGGATGTAACTCAGGATCAGTACAGGACAGTAATGTAATGTATGTACACAGTGACTCCACAAGCAGAATAGTGACTGCAGCTCTGGGTATAATACAGGATGTAACTCAGGATCAGTAATGTAATGTATGACACAGTGACTGCACCAGCAGAATAGTGAGTGCAGCGCTGGAGTATAATATAGGACGTGGCTCGGGATCAGTAATGTAATGTATGTACACAGTGCCTGCACCAGCAGAATAGTGAGTGCAGCTCTGGAGTATAATGCAGGATGTAACTCAGGATCAGTAATGTAATGTATGTACACAGTGACTGCACCAACAGAATAGTGAGTGCAGCTCTGGGGTATAATACAGGACGTAGTTCAGGATCAGTAATGTAATGTATGTACACAGTGACTGCACCAGCAGAATAGTGAGTGCAGCACTGGAGTATAATACAGGATGTAACTCAGGACCAGTAATGTAATGTATGTACACAGTGACTCCAGCAGAATAGTGAGTGCAGCTCTGGGGTATAATACAGGATGTAACTCAGGATCTGTAATGTAATGTATGTACACAGTGACTGCACCAGCAGAATAGTGAGTGCAGCTCTGGAGTATAATACAGGATGTAACTCAGGATCAGTAATGTAATGTATGGACACAGTGACTGCACCAGCAGAATAGTGAGTGCAGCTCTGGAGTATAATATAGGACGTGGCTCGGATCAGTAATGTAATGTATGTACACAGTGCCTGCACCAGCAGAATAGTGAGTGCAGCTCTGGAGTATAATGCAGGATGTAACTCAGGATCAGTAATGTAATGTATGTACACAGTGACTGCACCAACAGAATAGTGAGTGCAGCTCTGGGTATAATAAGGACGTAGCTCAGGATCAGTAATGTAATCTATGTACACAGTGACTGCACCAGCAGAATAGTGAGTGCAGCACTGGAGTATAATGCAGGATGTAACTCAGGACCAGTAATGTAATGTATGTACACAGTGACTCCAGCAGAATAGTGAGTGCAGCTCTGGGGTATAATACAGGATGTAACTCAGGATCTGTAATGTAATGTATGTACACAGTGACTGCACCAGCAGAATAGTGAGTGCAGCTCTGGAGTATAATACAGGATGTAACTCAGGATCAGTAATGTAATGTATGGACACAGTGACTGCACCAGCAGAATAGTGAGTGCAGCTCTGGAGTATAATATAGGACGTGGCTCGGATCAGTAATGTAATGTATGTACACAGTGCCTGCACCAGCAGAATAGTGAGTGCAGCTCTGGAGTATAATGCAGGATGTAACTCAGGATCAGTAATGTAATGTATGTACACAGTGACTGCACCAACAGAATAGTGAGTGCAGCTCTGGGGTATAATACAGGACGTAGCTCAGGATCAGTAATGTAATGTATGTACACAGTGACTGCACCAGCAGAATAGTGAGTGCAGCACTGGAGTATAATGCAGGATGTAACTCAGGACCAGTAATGTAATGTATGTACACAGTGACTCCAGCAGAATAGTGAGTGCAGCTCTGGGGTATAATACAGGATGTAACTCAGGATCTGTAATGTAATGTGTGTACAATGTGACTGCACCAGCAGAATAGTGAGTGCAGCTCTGGGTATAATACAGGATGTAACTCAGGATCATACAGATCAGTAATGTAATGTATGTACACAGTGACTGCACCAGCAGAATGGTGAGTGCAGCTCTGGGGTATAATACAGGATGTAACTCAGGATCAGTAATGTAATGTATGTACACAGTGACTGCACCAGCAGAATAGTGAGTGCAGCTCTGGAGTATAATACAGGACGTAGTACAGGATCAGTAATGTAATGTATGTACACAGTGACTGCAACAGCAGAATAGTGAGTGCAGCTCTGGGTATAATACAGGATGTAACTCAGGATCAGTACAGGATCATAATGTAATGTATGTACACAGTGACTCCACAAGCAGAATAGTGAGTGCAGCTCTGGGTATAATAAAGGATGTAACTCAGGATCAGTAATGTAATGTATGTACACAGTGACTGCACCAGCAGAATAGTGAGTGCAGCTCTGGAGTATAATACAGGATGTAACTCAGGATCAGTAATGTAATGTATGTACACAGTGACTGCACCAGCAGAATAGTGAGTGCAGCTCTGGAGTATAATACAGGACGTAGATTCAGGATCAGTATTGTATGTACACAGTGACTGCACCAGCAGAATAGTGAGTGCAGGTCTGGAGTATAATACAGGACGTAGTTCAGGATCAGTATTGTATGTACACAGTGACTGCACTTTTTCTGTATATTATATTGTTTTATGTTACGATCTCTTCTGAGTCATAAGCTTTGTCAGAACACAACAGTTTTCACTCCATAAATGTTTAACGGTATAAAATATCGCTGCTTATATTGTTGTGTAGAAGTCGGAAGATTTCCATTATACATCCGTAGGGTTTCCCGGGTGCCGTTGGTGGTCACCTTTGGGGTTTTCTGAAAAATCCACTTATATAAAAAGTGTCTGTTTTCTCCAGAATGGAGTCATTAATGTAATAAAGGAGGAGCGCGTCACTTACCCGCATGACGTACTGATAGATTATCACCAGGCTGACGGCCATGGACACGTTGGCTGTGAAGGAGCACACCGACAAGCTCTTCAGGTCCCTTATAAACACTAATGGTATGATGAAGGGAAGGAAGAATAACATGTAGAGCCGAAGATCAAGATCCCATCTCCCTGCCGATCCTGTGTACTGAGGATAGTGCTCAAACAAAGCTTCCAACACCTGCAAGGACAGAAGGGTTGCCGGGGTCAGACATGGTGATTGTGGCCCTTTATGGGCTGTAAATTTTTAGCCTGCAACTAATTGGTGTCACTGATGGAAAATTTGACAACTCTGCAGTGTCCCTAGAGTTACCGACTAGTAAAAAATCAAGCACAAGTGCTGAATGAGGGTCTACAGTGGTGGTCTCCAAACACTGGGAAAGAGCCACATCATTCCCATAACTACATATATAGCCTCTTCAGAGAGGAAGATGGGACCTCTCCATACAACATGACGTAGGATAGGATAAACCAGACACTCCATTTTCAGACCCGTGTTTCGGGGTGTGTGCCCCTCGTCAGTGTAAAGCAGACAATCTGATTTGGCTTCCTCTGACAGGGGATATAATGGGGAATGTTTCTCCTTGTGATGAGTGCAAATCTGGCGTAAGGAGACACTTAATATATATACCGTATATATACATTATGTTAACTTACCCCAGAAAAATTCCTCCAACGTGACGGCCACAAGGTGTCTACCTTCTGTCTCACTTGCAGCCAAGACATCGAGATGGATTATAGTTAGGGGGGCAGGCCTTTACCTCTCAAGAGGAGGTGGTAGAAGTCTTCAGCTAAAAGAAGTGGAGGTTGACCTTTTTCTTTCTAGAGAAAGCGGGTGGCGAGCTTTTATCACTGGACAGGAAGTTGGGGCGGGCCTTAATCACTGGACAGGAAGTCGGGGCGGGCCTTAATCACTGGACAGGAAGTCGGGGCGGGCCTTAATCACTGGACAGGAAGTCGGGGCGGGCCTCAATCACTGGACAGGAAGTCGGGGTGAACCTTTATCACTGAACAGGAAGTCGGAGCAAGCCCTTTATCACTGGACAGGAAGTCGGGGCGGGCCTTTATCACTGGACAGGAAGTCGGGGCGGGCCTTTATCACTGGACAGGAAGTCAGGGCGGGCCTTTATCACTGGACAGGAAGTCAGGATGGGCCTTTATCACTGACAGGAAGTCGAGCGAGCCTTATCACTGACAGAAGTCGGGGCGAGCCTTTGTCACTGGACAGGAAGTCGGGGCGAGCCTTTATCACTGGACAGGAATCGGCAGCTTACACTGGCAGGAAGTCGGGCGAGCCTTTATCACTGGACAGGAAGTCAGGGCGGGCCTTTATCACTGGACAGGAAGACGGGACGGGCCTCTATCACTGGACAGGAAGTCGGAGCGAGCCTTTATCACTGGACAGGAAGTCGGGGCTTGCCTTTGTCACTGGACAGGAAGTCGGGGCGAGCCTTTATCTATGGACAGGAAGTCGGGGCGAGCCTTTATCACTGGACAGGAAGTCGGGGCGAGCCTTTATCACTGGACAGGAAGTCGGGGCGGGCATTTATCACTGGACAGGAAGTCGGGGCGAGCCGTTATCACTGGACAGGAAGTCGGGGCGAGCATTTATCACTGGACAGGAAGTCGGGGCGAGCATTTATCACTGGACAGGAAGTCGGGGCGAGCCTTTATCATTGGACAGGAAGTCGGGGCGGGCCTTTATCACTGGACAGGAAGTCGAGGTGGGCCTTTATCACTGGACAAGAAATCAGGGTGCGCCTTTATCACTGGACAAGAAGTCGGGGTGAGCCTTTATCACTGGACAGGTATAGAGTGGACAGGTTTCATTGCTGCAGAAAGAAGGAGCGGGCCTGCATCTCTCTAAAGGAACAGGGAGCAGGCCTTTATCTCCACAGGAAGAGGGGTGCGTGTCATTATTTCTTTACAGAAAGCAGGAGCAGGCTAGTAACTGGACAATGACAAAAGCATTGCATGCTGGGAAAGGATGATCTTGCACCTATAGTGCAGGTAGAATGCTGATAATGTAGAACCTCCAACAAAGCATGATAATCGGGTCAGGTCTTAGACATTTTACACTAGTATGCGCAGTTTTATATTCTTATGGTGGATAAGGGCAACAAGACCATGTTTTTATTCTAGCTTTAGGTGACAGGAAAGCTAAGCTAACATTCACACCCAATATTTATAATTCAAACATTGAAGCAGTCTTTTTATACACCAATGTGTGCGACAACACGGAAAATGTGAAATACAAACTGCATTATTACCACAGACTACAGTTATAAAATGAAGGTACTTCGCGCACAAACTGGTCAATTCATGTGTGCCCACCAGCCAAACAAGGCAGCCTCTCACTGGAGGGGCCCTAACCATTTCTATCAGATATGCCTCTCCTGGTCCAATAGTCTTCAAATTTCAGGGGCAGGTAGTATGTAATGCTAATGAAAAAATAGATTCGAACTAACGAGAGGAGCTCTATGCCAGAGGCATATCTGATAAAACTGTTTAGGGTCCCTCTAGACAGAGGTTGCCTTGTTTGGCTAGTGGGCACACACGCATTGGTAAATTGTGCATTATGCTAATTAATTTTATAAGTGCAGTATATGGAAAAAGTGCAGCATACATTTCACATATTCAATGTTTGCATACATCCTAGTGCACACTGTGGCTGCTGCGGTCTTTGCTACGTATATATTCGTCAAAGCAGCAGGCACCTGTTCACACTTGCTTCATTCTGTTAGGCGGTGCTGGTCAGTTATTTCTTTCACCTAACATTTGCACCTTAGTGTGGTTATACAATCAACCCCCAATGATGGATGTAAAGTCACATAAATTGAATTTCAGTAATTACAAAGTGATGAATGGCGGTGACGCCGCCGCTGCCGCTGGATACTCACTTGCTTCACGTTCTCAGCCAGGAAGACAAAGTAAACGCTGCAGAACCCCAGCTGTGTGGCCACCAGAGCAAAATCTATAATATTCCTGTGGAGAGAAAAAAAACAAGGGATCAAATGAGGACACAAACTAATAAAAAACACAACTTCAAATCACAGATGATTTATTTATCCGGCAGCCCGGGGAGCCTCCGCTATCGACATACAGGGCATCTCCATGTAACATCTGCCTGGAGCGCAGGGAGTTCGTCAATGGCAAACATTTTCCTTTACTCTTCTCGTATCGATCTTGTTTTATTATCATACTCTAGTCGCATCAAAAGCTGCATTAAAAGTTTTATCTTTTTTCCAATACTGCAGCCAAAAGTTATCGGACAGTAAAGTGCAGGTCAATTGACGACTGGAAATTCAGCTTTGGGTGTGAATGCTGCACAATACATGAAACGGACCCTATTAATGCGCCTAAATGGGCCGTCTTCAAATAAAAGAGGATGCCCACTACTTTATCACTGACGACCATGTAAGGGGTTACAAAGACTGTGTTACACCCCACACACGTCCCGGTTAAAGTTTAATAACTGTGAATGTCTTAATCTATATATGTATGAATGTACGAGTAATGTACGTTATGCTGCTATGTAAGTTGTCCAGGGCCTGAGGCCCGAAGGTCACAGACATGAGAATGCAGGGCAGCTCTAGTATGTGGCAACTAACTACATGGGCTGATGCCCTTTTGTCTGGGGCGAAACGGACAGGGGAACTCCTGAAGATAGTTAGGCTGGCCAGAAGGAACGCTGCGGTACCGGACGATCCGGACCGACCCTGGGACATTCTGGAAGAAGTGAGGGAAAGCACAGGGCAAGAAAGGAAAGTACTCTCTGAAGATCCCTGTAATGCAACTGTGTCTGAACTGGACGTACTGAGAATGGAAACAAGTAAAATTGTTTTTGTTAAGTTGGAACTGGACTCTGTCTCTCTTTGCTTGAAACTGCCAGAAGGCCATCCTCAGCATCTCAGAAGGGATCCAGATGCAACCGAGAGCGGACAAAAAGGTACAGATCAAAGGGGACATTGTGTGTCTGTGGCGGGAGACCAGGGCATGATTGAGCAACCGTTGTCAGCCATGACTACGGCCCTGGCTTCCCCTACACTTAGCGTAGTGTGGCAGGATCCCGCAACCGTGCAGTGTGGGAATGCCCTGGATGCAATAAAGATGAAGATATCGTTAATGCACAACTGAATTTCCCTGGATGTGACTGACACCTTAATTGTGGCAAAGATGGCGACTTTGAAGATGGCGGAAAATGGCGCAAATATGGAGGACAACAACGTTAACCCCACCCATTGTGGGCGTCCTGACCTAGAGATGGTGCGAGAATCTGTCTGGCAGAGTCGGTGGCATAAACTGGAGATGCAGGACCCTGTGAATGGTGCCCGCCCACGGTGGGCACGTTGGAAAAGAAGAAGGCCTTGTCCCTTACAACAGATTGCAGAGAAATGGGTGGAGCGGCCAGAAGCGACCTCACCTTGGAACGGGTGGGGGCCAGAAGAAAACCCTGTGTGCAGCTGCGCGGTGCCATTACGAGACACAGTACCGGCAGCGATGGACCATTGGTGCACCCGTCACTGCAGAGGCGTAGGCCGCATCGAATGGAAATGGCGGCAGGGGGAAGAAAGGGCCGGACCCGGAAGGTTGGGAGAACTCACCGACGACTGCTGGTCTATCGGGGTCCCTGTGCCTGCAGAGGAGCGTAGCTGGCGGCCACCGGAGCATCATCGTTGGGAGCTGGAGACTGGTGGACCAGATGCAAAGACTGCCCCGGAGGAGCCCGCGCTGGAAGTAGAGGAGTTTGGGCCGGAGTGCGTAGCTGCTATGGCGGAGGGATCCGACGGTCGCGGGACGGTCGCAGCCAGGACGCTCAAGCAGATGGTTGGTGAGTGGACCTCGGCCTCAAACCCCGGAGAGTCGGTCCATACATAGCAGTACCTGTCTCTCGGCCGGTCTCACTTCCACCAGGAGACGGGGGGCCCCTTTTCATCCCCGGGACAGGTGGCCTGGATTGAGGAGTTGATCCTGCGTAAAAATCAGCGGGAGAAGGAGGTTTAGGTGGAGCTGCGCCAACCAAGAGGGGGCGCAATGGCCAGACGGCGCACCAGAGGGCAGCTGGTCTATATGGACACCGACCATGGCTATAGATTTATTCGGAAGGTGGGCACCAACGCTAAGGTGTACGTAAATGCTGCCTCAGTGAAGTATGGGAGGCCCTTGGGAGAAGGAGATTGGGTCTCTTTCTTCAAAGAAGATAGTGCTCAGGGGTATTTTGCTGTGGCTGTTACCCTGTGTGAGGGGGATGACTTGGAATTTTATGCGGGCCCGGAACGAGCTTAGTTGGCTCCCTGTTCCCTGGCCACTGTCCGGCCAAGCCCAGTCCCTGCCATGTCTTGGCAGCCCACGACGCTTGCGGCTGAAGAATCGTCACCGGCCCGAGGGCGGGCATGGAGCCCAAGAGGAGACAAAGCTGCAAGGGATACGTGTCGCTGAACTAAAGTGGGTATTTGATAAAACTGAAGTAGTGCTCGTTGCACAAGCAGGAATGGGACTGTTCCGCGTCCCTGTGGGCAAAAGTAGCCCTGGAGCACCCTAAAGTTGGGTGTAGTTGTGGCCGGTCCGGGCCACGGTGGAACATGGAGAAGCATTGTTTTTTTTGCTTTATTTTTCCTTCCCTAAGTTGTTGTTGCTGCTACTCCTGCTGGCTGGCAGGACTTCAACCCCAAAGGGGTACATGCCCGTGGACTGTGAATGAACTGTGTGCTACAAAGGACTGCGCAACGTGCAGCACACACAGTTCTTAAAGGGGCATACTTCTCACAAAGTGGGGGGGAACCCATCAAGGACAAAGGAAAGAACTGTATCTACACCCAGGTCCTATAGGCGGACAGGACCGGGATTTAATGGACTCTTCTGTGGAGATAAAGGACGTTCTCAGATGGCAGCGGGTGGCGTCCAGTGTCTTCTACTGAGTCAAAAAGACTGTCTGCGGCTGCGGCGGGTGATGTCCAGCACCCTCTGCTGAGCCTGAAGACAATGTTTAACTCCCTGCGCGGAGTATTACTCTGTAAATATTAAAGTTTTGAGCACAATATGGTCAGGGATGACCATTTTTAAAGGAAGGGGGAGTGTAAGGGGTTACAAAGACTGTGTTAAGCCCCACACACGTCCCGGTTAAAGTTTAATAACTGTGAATGTCTTAATCTATATATGTATATTTATATGATGTAATGGATGTAATGTACGTTATGCTGCTATGTAAATACATTGTAAAGATAGGGAAAGTGCAGTTATAGGGAAGATAGGGAAAGTGCAGTTATAGGGTAAGGCACTAGAGGGGGGTAGTGTAGGATAAGAACTTAGAATAGGAACTAGTTAAATTAGGAGGGGCCAACTGTGGGTAAGCCAGGATGATTTCTTGATTCTAGTTAGTAGGGCCTGAGAGCCCGGACAGGGCAGGTGGCCCTGTAACATTGAAGTACTGAGCCCAGTCGCTCAGGGTCTGAGGGCCGAAGGTCACAGACAGGAGAATGCAGGGCAGCTCCTAGTATGTGGCAGCTAACTACATGGGCTGATGCCCTTTTGTCTGGGGCGAAACGGAAAGGGGAACTCCTGAAGATAGTTAGGCTGGCCAAAAGGAACGCTGCAGTACCGGACGATCAGGACCGACCCTGGGACATTCTGGAAGAAGTGAGGAAAAGCACAGGGCAAGAAAGGAATGTACTCTGTGATCATCCCTGTGATGAAACGGTGTCTGAACTGAACGTACTGAGAATGGAAACAAGTAAAATCATTTTTGTTAAGTTGGAACCGGACTCTATCTCTCTTTGCTTGAAACCGCCAGAAGGCAGTCCTCAGCAGCTCAGAAGGGATCCAGATGGAATCGAGAGGGGGACGAAAGGTACAGATCAAAGGGGACATTGTGTGTCTGTGGCGGGAGCCCAGGGCGTGATTGAGCAATCGTTGTCAGCCATGACTACGGCCCTGGCTCCGTTTATAACCTATCCTTAGATTAGGTCATCAGTGTCTGATCGATCGGGTCTGACACTCGGCACGGCTCCCGCCGATCAGCTGTTTCTGGTGTCAGTGGCCACCGGCAATAAAAGCCCAATTCTGATGCCACTCAATCCACTGATCGTGGCTGCGGTTGAGTACACCAAGGAGGTGGATATGCAGAACCCAGCCACTATCAGAAGACAGAGCAGCTCTGGAATTGGGAATTTCCGACTGGCGGGCGCCGACACTAAGAACAGATGATCAGCTGGCGCCGTGCCGGTGTCGGATGCCGACCGATTAATGACCTATCCTAGGGACAGGTGATTTATGATTAAATAGTGGACAACCTCTTTAAAAACACTACTGACGGCGCCCGTCACTGGTTCTGGGCTCTGTGTCTGGCCTCCGTAGGAGATTGTCAGTTTCATTATATACCGCTATACTATAGCAAAGCAGCATGTAACACAAGTGATCAAGTGATCGAAGGTTCAAAATCCCCTACGGGGACTAAAAAAAAAGAAAAAAAAGTAGTGCAAAGTTATGAATGTTTTAAAAAATATATAAAAAAACAATGTGTATATGTTTACATCAAGCTCTTTTCCCCAATGACGAACCAACAAATGGAATATGTAAATATACCGTATTCGGTTGCTGCAAAATCTGTACCATTAACACCTAAAATCAAAATCTAAACACCAGAATCGCCGTTTTTCCTTCCCCTTCAAAATACGCAATGCCAAGCGGACAAGATGCCCTGTTTGTCCCAAAACTGTTTCAATAAAAAAAAATAAAAAAAAAACAAAACTGTAATTTGTAGAGAACCACGTTGTCATATTTTTTCCCGCACAATAAACTTGTCAAAAACAACTCCCGCCAAAAAACAATAAAAAAAACAATAGAGGAATAGTATTTTTTACACCCTTTCAACTCACTTCAAAATTTTTTTCTTGTACATTAGGAAAGGTAAAATGAACAGTACCATGCAAAATTACAACTCGTTTTACATAACAGAAAAAAATACGCTCATCTACATGCAGGTCAATAAAAACATGTAAAAAAAAAGAAAAAGTTAAATGGGTATTCTTGTCTCCTAGATAATATCTCAATATGCAGCAGGTGTCATAATAAATAATAATAATATTCGCTAATAATTTATATTAGCAAATACCTCCAATTAGAACTGTAGTATGGTTCTTCTGATTAGCTGTGTCGCTTACCCCATGAGCAGGGCATTGCAGTACCTTAGGTATCCATGGTTATGACCACTAACAACTAACTGTCACTATGATTAGTCACAACCATGGATACCTAAGCTACTGCAATGCCTGCACGTGGGGTAAGTGACATAGCTAATCAGAAGAACTATACTACATTTCTAATTGGAGGTATTTGCTAATATTATTATTATTACTACACCTACTACATATTGGGATAGGATTTTGGAGATGGGAATACCCCTTTAAGGATCTTAACAGGAGAGGAAAAAAATGAACATGCAAAATGGAAAAAAATAAAAGAAAAATTGTTGCATGATCAATTGAACATTTCGGACCTTACTAAGCAAAATGCCCCAGTGTATGTGCGGAATCAGAACCAAATCTCTCTCCTCTTTCCCGGCAAACCCTAAATGCACCCCGGCAATAATCCTATGCAGACAGCAGTAATTATGTATCATCGTCTCCCTTTACAAATGCAATAGATGGAGACAAGAAGACGAGCCTCTGCAGTCAGGTAATACATAGGGGGTAAACAGTTAAAATACGAGCGGCGCAGCCTGCCACAATCTGCCGCAGGGAATTAGACCAAGCATTGTCTGTAATGTCACCCGAGTTTTATCAGCGGGGAAGCTAATCAGAGAGGCGAGCGGCGGCGGGCTGGAGCAGGGAGATACGGCATCTGCTCCGCTAACTCCGCTCATAATGAGGGATGTGCTCATGTACGGGGAAAGAAAAAAGTAATAAGTAAAATATCTAAGAAAACAAAGTGATAACGTCGGAGGACGGCGCCGCAAGAAACGGAGCACGAGATAAACGTCTGATCACGAGAGGCGGGAAATAAATGGATGCGAGCGGGAGCTTAATAAACACATGTATCCCTAGCAGATAAATAAGACACAAACGTTTCGCTTTCTGTCCGCGGCCTTTCTATTCCGAAGTAAATGCCGGAGGAAATCTCCTGTAACTTAAGTATTTTCTCAACCGTTTTGCACTAAAAATATTAAAAAAGTAAATCATAATGTCTATAAAAGAAATACAGAAAAAAATCATATTAAAAAAGTAAATCATAATGTCTATAAAAAAAAATCATACTACCGTTTGGAGTATACAGCTCCACTGCAGACCACGTGTCTTTGCAGTTACAGCACCCGCTGTCCGGTGTTGGCCCGTCACACATCTCCCCTCCCTTCTACAGTTTGTAGAATGTGCGGGGGTAAAAGAATTTGAATAAGGCGGGATCAGACTACGCAGAGTTTGTTTGTAGTCTGTAACCATGGAGACAGAACTTTGCTTAAGAGCAGCAAACATTTACTTTAAGCTGCTTTATTACTTCAGAGGCAACAGTGCAAAAAAAATTGGTTGCGAAGACTGACCCTTTAAGAGGTGCTTTTCAAGAATTAAAGGGATGTTACAAAACAGCAAGAAATGTGATAAAATAGGGAAAAAAAAAATAATCCCCAGTATAAACCCCCACAGATCCAGCACTGATGCCCCCCCTGCAACAATGATTTGTTGTACTTCTTCATGTCAGCTGCAGCCAATCACTGGCCTCGGCAGTGCTATCATAGGGCATGATACTGCTGACTGGCTGCAGCAATCATGGCTGTCACATCATTATGGTAGAACAATTAACAGCACCCGCTAGAACCATCTTCGGCCATGCTGGAGGGACAGGGATCGACAGGCGAGTACTGGTCATATAGAGATTTTTCCTCATTTAATCAGAATTCCTGATGTTACTCAACATCATGTTAGAATCAAGAGAATCCCCGTTAAATCTTAATTATCAACTATCAAAGATTCGAGATCTGGGCCCCAGTTGATCATTAGACTGAACAAGTCACCGCGTCCAGGAGCTCAGACTCTAACTATTGTTTAGATATAGCTCCATCATATGTCCGTGCCTGGTATTGCGGTTCTGTCCTATTCATTAAGACAAAGCCGGTTCTCTGTGACTGAGCAGAGCAATTCACTCTGCCCAATCACTGTAGGGAAGTGGAGGAAAACTGATGACAAAGCGAATGGCAACCAAAGAGCCAAGAGGTGAACTCCGAGGTCAAGGTCCGTCAGTGTTAGAGCGCACAGTCGGTCACTGTCTTGGCCAAAGTGGACTTCATGGAAGACGACCGAGGGGGGAACCACCGTCCCGATAGGTTTGTTGTGCCGCAGACTTACTTTCCAGCCGTGGCGTGTTGCTGGAGGAATTTCACAGGTCCCACTTCCAAGGCGAGCCCGACTGTTTCACTGTAGCCTAAATTTGCTTTTTTGTACCTAAAATGACACGAGCAAATATAAAAATAATAAACAACCACATAAAATAGAGACCGGCAAGAGCTAAAAAGACGTATCAGAGGGTAAAAAACAGGTGAAAACTGGGAATAATACATCAAGATAGGATTGTTACACTTGTGACTACCCAAAAAAATTACTGAACACCCCGGTAAGGATCCTGACCTTGTATCAGACGATCGGCCCGATTCATCCTTTTTGTTTTTTTTAAAGAGGCATTCCCATCTCCAAGATCCTATCCCAATATGTAGTAGGTGTAGTAATAATAATAATAACAAATACCTCCGATTAGAAATATAGTATAGTTCTTCTGATGTGCCTCTTTTCTCCTGTGTAGAGCATTGCAGGACCTTAGGTATCCATAGTTACGACCACCAGCAGCTAGCTGTTACTATATCAGTGGTCATAACCATGGATACCTAAAGTCCTGCACATTAGAAAAAAAGACTTCGCAAATCAGAAGAACTATTCTACATTTCTAATTGGAGGTATTTGCTAATATTATTAGTATGACACCTACTAAATATTGGGATAGGATCTTGGGAGACGGGAATACCCCTCTAAGTCACTGTTCTTTTTTTATGTGACTTTTGTTTCTTATTTTTAGCTCCAAATTCTTTAAAATGGAGCATGATTTTTTTACACAAAAACTTAAAAAAAAAATGTTCTGTAATTTTATATTTAACCATTTAGTTACTTTTTAGTGCAAAAAATGTTGCATATTGCGCTAGCATGTAACTAAATTTGCTGTAAACATTTCAGCCATACATAAAATTACCGCGGGGGAGGGGACCGAAGCACATTTATGGAAAAACAAAGAGACTTTAAAAAAAAAAATCAAAAATTGATGAATCAGCTGAAAATACCTGGGAACCCCAAACCCCGACCACAATGACCAAGATAAGAAAACAAAGTAGAAAACACATAAAATAAACTTGAAACACAGACAGAATTTAACAGCAGAATAAGACGCAAATGAAAAACAGGCGAAAAACAGCAAAAATGAGACCAAAAAAAAAAAGCACAAATGCAATAATGACTCAGGGTCCTATGAGTTTATTTAGGAAAAAATTGACAGAATCAGTGTGTGGGAACCCATCTCAGTGTGAAATACTTCACATTTCCAGGGGGAACAAAAGAGGAATAGTACAACACAGAGTTCTAAGGAAAAAACGCTCAAGAATGGTTATTTTATGGGAAATACGAGTATTTCAGAGCAGGTGAAATGCATCAGAGGAAGCGGATTTTAGACCCCTTTTGGTCGGTGATTGAGGTTCTGCCCACATCTGTAAAATGGACCCAATTACAAAATAAATAAAAAAATATTAACTAATCACACGACACCTCCTACCTTTGGCATAAAAAATGGCTGCAGCGAACCAATATGTTCATACAATGAATGGAAACGATGCCAAAAAATAACAGGCTCAATGGTCCCAACTGGAAGGAGAAAAATTAAACAAGTCAATGTATATATGAGCAGTGAATATCAGTATCAAAACCTACAGACTCCCTGCTGTTTGCAATTAGAAAGAAGAACTATTTTACATAATTATCACCGTTGTCCTGTTGGAAGATCCAATACGGCCCGAGCCTCAGCTTCCCCACAGAAGACATGAAGTTTTCTCCTAGGATTTCCTGATACTTAAATGAATTCATCTTTTCCTCCCCATGCTGCAGGTTTCCAGCCCCAGTGGATGACCGAGCCACCACCATACTTCACTGTAGACATCTCCAAGCCACCGCCTTGCTTCACTGTAGTCACAACCGAACCACCGCCACACTTCACTGTAGGCATCACCGAGTCACTACAACGCTTCACTGAAGGCATCACAGAACCAACATCACACTTCCCTGTAGGCGTCACAGCGCCCACCTCCATGCCTCACTGTAGGCATCACAGAGCCACCATCATGCTTCACTGTAGGCATCACAGGGCTACTGCCATGCTTCACTGTAGGCGTCACAGAGCCACCATCATACTTCACTGTAAGTAAATACTATTAAATCTATGTCTATAAAAAAATGGTACATTGATAGCTATAAACATATATTAACAAATAAATGATGTATAAAGATTGCCAAAAAAATTACAGAGCTAAAATGTGGATTTTCAATATATAGCATAGAGATTTTTAGGCAAAAGCATTCGGAAAGTAACACCTGGAGGAATTCTTAAGCTCAGTGTCAGGGTCACAATGAAAAATCAAGAAGAAGAAGTAGAGAATACAGATATAGAAAGTGATGAATAGGAGATCACAGGCTCTGTACCTGACAATGGAGCAGTATTCAGCCGCTGATTGTCAGCTTTATTACAGGGAGGGAAGGAGCAGACGGCTGAACGAGGACTTACCAAAATTCCTGCATTTTTGATAGCAAGAGGCAGCCCGAGAAGACCGGTCCCGATGTTCCCTTTTAAGACGTGTATTAGTGTCTGAACGAACCTGCAAAGGAAAAGTCGGAAAGCAGCTGCGGTGACTTCACCCCATATTCAGGTCCGATATTCAGGGCCAAGACTTATCTAAGGTCCGGGAGCAACAAGGAAAGTTTCTCCTCCAGGTTCTATGTGAGTAAGGAAGAGAGGAGGCTGGAAATGGCTTCTGTGAACCTAGAGGATACAGGACCTTGTCTTCATGATGTCACCCCTCATATCAATCACATCGTTCTACTGTCATCTTCTCACTATACAAACTCCAATGACTTCAAGGTAACACAGGACCTTTTCTTCACGTCATCGTCCCTTTTACTAGTTACAGCCGGATACTGCCATCTCTCCCCTATACAGAATCCAGACCCCAGTGACAATACAGGAACCTTTCTTCATATTATCACCCTCTTCACCAATCAGAGATCAGCCACACCACCAAACAGTCCAATGGTGCTTTTAGATTTCCGGGAAGGGTGGCAGCTTTCTCAGGAAAAGAAAAAACAGCTATTGGACCCCAAAGAAGGGCAGTCAGCCGAGCCAGTTGGCCAACATACTCCACCTCCATTGGCAGTCTCCCACCAGCAACCCACTCCTCCTCCTGTGGCGCACAGCAGGCACCCAACAGCACCACCTCCTCCTGTGGCCAACAGCCTCCATCCATCAGCACCACCTCCTCCAGTGGCCAACAGCCTCCATCTATCATCAGCACCACCACCTCCTGTGGCCCACAGCCTCCATCCACCAGCACCACCTCCTCCTGTGGCCAACAGCCTCCATCCATCAGCACCACCTCCTCCTGTGGCCCACAGCCTCCATCCACCAGCACCACAACCTCCTGTGGCCAACAACCTCCATCCACCAGCACCACCTCCTCCTGTGGCAAACAGCCTCCATCCATCAGCACCACCTCCTCCTGTGGCCAACAGCCTCCATCCACCAACACCACCTCCTCCTGTGGCCAACAGCCTCCATCCATCAGCACCACCTCCTCCTCTGGCGAACAGCCTCCATCCATCAGCATCACCTCCTCCTGTGGCTCACAGGCTCCATCCACCAACACCACCTCCTCCTGTGGCCAACAGCCTCCATCCATCAGCACCACCTCCTCCTGTGGCTCACAGCCTCCATCCACCAGCACCAACTCCTCCTCCTGAGGCCCACAACTTCCATCCACTTGCACCACCTCCTCCTCCTGAGGCCCACAACTTCCATCCACTTGCACCACCTCCTCCTGTGGCCAACAGCCTCCATCCACAAGCACCACCTCCTCCTGCAGCCCACAGCCTCCATCCACCAGCACCATCTCCTCCTGTGGCCCACAACCTCCATCCACCAGCACCAACTCCTCCTCCTGAGGCCCACAACTTCCATCCACTTGCACCACCTCCTCCTCCTGAGGCCCACAACTTCCATCCACGTGCACCACCTCCTCCTGTGGCCAACAGCCTCCATCCACCAGCAGCACCTCCTGCAGCTCACAGCCTCCATCCACCAGCACCATCTCATCCTGTGGCCCACAGCCTGCAGCCAAACCCACAGCATCCTGGCCAATATTGTTGTCAAACAAAACATCCTCCCCTCCAACTCGGCAGCCAATGTATCATTTGCCACGATGAAATGTGGGTCCGAACAAAAGACAAGGGCAGAGGAGCATCTTCCAATGAGGCTTTTGGTTCTGAGATGTCGGCACAACAACATTATACCCCAGAATCCCTCGATCAGGCTGGTGTTTTAGGTTCTAAAGTACATTTTCTATCAGAGACTCTGGACCATATGATGTTCATTGGATATGAACCCCGCTCACCTTTTTCCTGTTACCGCGAGGCACTGAGGTGCACAAGCACGCACGGCTCAGTGTGTCTGTTACATAACTTGCTGAACGCTCGCATCATGCCAGGTTTCAGCAAGCCAAGTAAATGTAGCAAAGCTAGAGTCATCTATGGACAAATAAATTATGATCTTGTCCTTGGAAAGGTGAGGATATTGGTGATTTATTTTTTTAAACTCTTTTACAGGGGACATGGGCATCGGAGGATTATCTGCACGTTGGGGACAGGCGAGTGACATGGTTGTTTATTATTACTTTAATTCTTTTAAATGGGACATGGGCTTCAGTGGATGGCTCGTAAAGGTGAGTATAAGTTTTCTTTTTATTTAAAAAAAAAAACAATTGTCAGTGTCTTTATTTCAAATAAAGGACTTTGTTCAGGGTGTGTTTTTTTATTTACAATATGACTATGGGGTTAGTAATGGGGGAATCTCATAGACGTCTCTCCATTACTAACCCCTGGGCTTGATGTCAGCTGCCATTACAAAACGGACATCAACCACCTCAACTATTAACCTACTTGCCAACGCACCAGGGCAAGTAGAAAGAGAGGCTAAGTGCCACATTTGGTACATCTTATGGATGCGTCTTTTCTGGGGAAGCTAAGAGCTGACATTTTTAGTCTGGCAGGGGGCCAATATCCATGGCCCCTTCCCAGCCTATTAATGTCAGCCCACATCTGTCTGCCTAGCCTTCTTGAGAGAGAGAGAGAGAGAGAGAGAGAGAGTTTAGAAAATTTCCTTGGAAAGCTATGTTGAAATTACAGAGAATTACTCTATATGTTAAAATGATCAAAATTGGATCGTACTCGCATGAAAATCGTGTGACACTCGTGCATGAATCGCATGACCGATTTTTTACATGGTGATGGGTATGAGCCCAAATAATAAAGTCTGCGCAGTGTAGCATCCTCATGTAAACAGAGCAGGGCGAGACGGTATATACTGCTGCTGCGCGTTTGCCTGATTAAGTGAATGCAGAAAAGACAATGGGAAGAAGTGAAAATCCATTTACACAGTGTGCAATGTATGATCTTTTGCTGCATGTCGACACAACCATCAACCCTAGAGGGATAAACTGGAATTAAAAGCTCCAGAGGACACAAATTGAAGTAATCCAAGGTAAACTGGACATTAGGATTGCAGCAATACAAGATGCACCGATCGGATGCGGACCCGGGAGTAGAACAGATAACTCATACTCTATACATGGAGCACTACAACCCCCAACAAGACCTGACCTCAGTACTACTCTATTGCTCTCCCGGACCAGGGCAGTTATCATTTCTATGCCCAACATCCTGGGCGCCGCTGACGTTTATTAGGCCCCGTGGTGTCATGTCCAAATTTGTGAGTTTTTCCTTTTGCCCTTGGATATGATGGATATGGTGGACGAGGTGAGCCTACAGTCCGGGGATAGAAAGGCTTGACCACTTACATAGTGTGTGGACTGCTGTGACCACTGGGGGAGTTGGGCGGCCCTGCTGTGACTACTGGGGGAGTTGGGCGGCCCTGCTGTGACTACTGGGGGAGTTAGGCGGCCCTGCTGTGACTACAGGGGAGTTGGGCGGCCCTGCTGTGACCGGTGAGGGGAGATAAGCAGAAAGTGCTAGTAAATAGGAGGCAAGGACAGAGGAATTAGATATGAGCCTTATTTTTCATATTCTAGAATTTGCTGTTGCAAGTATCATAAAGGGGGGCTCTGTACTGACTAGTAGGGGAGCAAGGCTTGCAGATCACCGATGTCATGTGTTTGCTGCATTTAATGTACAACACTCATTCGTCGGCCATGTGGTGTGGACACGACATTACTGCGTGCCGTTGCTGGCTTCTAAAAGGAACGGAACACTCTTTGCTATTCTGACTGAGCCCCATACACATGCACGCTCAGCTCAGCCGGGCATGCAGAAGTATTCAATGGGGAAAGTGCAGTACACCCCTACCAGAAAGCTCTGACATAGGCTTATCTCTCCTGAAATCAGAAATATCGGGCACTGACAATCAACATCATCTATGGGGGAAGAGTCAGAAGGCAGACCCCCGTTAGGATTAGGTGGTCTAGCCAAATAGACAAGGATTGGCCGACATTAATTAACTACGTATTGGAGCCTTAAAGGGGAACAAAAAGTCAACAAAAATCCTCTGGATCAGTGCTAATTGTTAAATCAGATTGGGGGTCCGCTACAGGGATTCTTAATCCTCGATCACCAGAATGGAGAATTTGTGTCTTCCAACCTCCCCTGGTCACAAGTCTTCTCCTATGGCCAGGACAGGATGAATGCAGTGGCTGTGTGTGCAAGTATCCTGCAGCTCCATTTAAAAATGCCTTAAAAATGTAAACTTTCCTTACCTGGTCGAATTGCCACTGTTCTCCTGAATCCAATGCCATTTTTCTTTTGCCTCTGTGCCTCACCATTCCCAAGATAAGACCCCCTGGTTAATGTATATAAATTATTTATGTATTTTAGCCAAGTAGGCGTGGTCTTCAACTCTTCTCTGTGGGCGTCTTCATAAGGACCACACCTAGTTGGCTTAAAAGACTTATGTATGGGGAAAAGAGGGCCACATCTCAGGAATGGAGAGGTGCAAGAAGAAGAGAAAGACAGCGCTGGATTCAGGAGAACAGCGGCATTTACTCCAGGTAAAATATAAATAAATACATATTTATTAGTGATGAGCGAACGTGCTGGGACAAGGTGTTATCCGAGCATACTCGTGTGATAACTGAGGGTCTTCGGCGTGCTCGAATAATATGTTCGAGTCCCCGCGGCAGCATGTCCGCAGCTGTACGACAGCCACAACACATGCAGGGATTGGCTATTTGTTAGGCAGTCCCTGCATGTGTTGTGGTTGTCGAACAGCCGCGCGACATGAAGACTCGAACATACGCTGTTATTCGAGTGCGCCGAAGAGACTCAGTATCCACGCATGCTCGTGTAACACCTTATCGCAGCACGTTCACTATTATTTATGACACGTCCTCTCTAAACACTGTGTTACTGAAAGAGACACCCTGCGCTCAGTTATCTTCGCAGTGCGCATGCGCAACCAGCCGTTCCGATCAAATCTTCCTCACGCAACCAAGGAATAGCAGTCTGGTCGCCCAAAATGATCAATAATTCAATTATCACCTATGTAGTGAATTAGTGATCATTTATGTAGACTGGAATTCCTCTTCACCTTTTGTAGATGGCCTTTGGACCTGTCGAAGCTCTATATACTCAACACTGCACCCATCTACATGTCCACAACACAACATCCCATCACGATCCGACCACTGGACACGGCCATGATACTTTCTGACCATAATCGATAGTCAGAACACTACAACCCCCAACTGGGCAGAGATTTTACTCTACTACTGGAAGACTGAACTGGATACCGGTCAGTCACTATACATACGTCAGGCCGTCCTCGTTGCTTGGGCGGTAGTCTCGCCGAGAGGACCGATCTTCATCCGAGCTCTCATCACAACTTCCTTCATCTCCGATTAGAGGCTTCATGACTTCCATGTCTACGGAAGGAATCACATGTACAAGAGCGGTGATTGAGGAGAATGAAGAAAAGCCTCACACTCTCCGCCTATTGACTGCACGGCCGATCGTTACGGTGGCAGAATTGGAAAAACGATGGAGAAAGTAGAATCTGAGAATTCGATCTTGTATGTATAGGAAGGTTCAAATATTACTAGACCTAGAAATAGATTATTAAATTAAGTTTACATAGAGGTCGAGGAGGGGGCTTTTCCTGATTACGGAAGGATTCAATAAACTTTTGCAAAAAGTTTCTAAGTTTGGCCTTTATTGATCAGGCCAACGCGTTTGACTCAGAGGTATGGAGGTACTTGAGGGCTGTGTCTTTAGATAATGTCCATACTGCTTTCAATGAATTTGGAACATGGTCAGTAGAGTTGGCGGATCGATTTGCCCGATTACAGTCCACCGACCAGATCAGTAGTCTCTGCCTTTCGCGATCCACCTTATGATTAGTAGGACTGATGAGACATCAGCTGTGCGTCACGCCGCAATGACGACGTTGTACCAGCCCGGCTAATCAAAAGCCATGCCAGGGGATCCTGGACGGTAACAGATTTGGGAGGCTGGTGGACCAGAGTCCTTCAAACCAATCCACACATCACTAGAGTTCGAGCATTAAAGTCAACTGGGACAAAAGCCATCTGCTGGCTCTAGATGTGGCAGCAGAGATTTTCAAAGTGCGTTGAAATATAAAAAAAAAAGCACAATTTCACATTTGTTTTTGGGTTTTTATTCACCATGTTCACTATAGGGTAAATCTGACCAGGCAATATGATTTTCCAGGTTACTTCATCTACACAATTATGAAACATGCATATTTTAAAAACTTTTTTTTTACTGTATATAATAGTCCCCTTAGGGACTATAACTGCCTGTGCTATACATGGCAGGGTATCAGCACTGCTCTGTGCAGCTAAAATTACCATCTCCTATGAACGCCCCCTACAGGTTCGTTTTCACAGGAGAATTCTTATGGAAGGCACGGGGGTCATCAGCAGACCCCTGGCTGTCCGGTCATCAGGGCCGGCTCCAGGTTTTTATGGGCCCCGGGCGAAAGAGTCTCAGTGGGCCCCTTTAACACAGACCACGATTCATGATGCACAGATACTGCAGAGAAATATAGGTATATTACAATGCCAAACACTTCACTTCTTCCATTACATGACTGATATCAATTGTAAATTGTACAATAGCTCAAAAACCGCCAAATCCTCACAGCGCACAGTACAGTCCTCCATACAATATTATGGGCACCACATAGTCTCCCCCTCATCACCCATATAATACCCCATGCAGGATGTCACCCCCCCATCCCCCATATAATGCTCCATACAGAATACTGGACCCAATATAATGCTCCATACAGAATACTGGACCACATAAATTGCTCCATACAGGATACTGGTCCCCATATAATGCTCCATACAAAGTATGGAGCTCTCCTCTACACTGTGCTGCCTTCTGCACTGTTACGGCTCAGGAAAGGGCGCTGCGCTGTGGAAAGACTCCCCATTATCATCATCGTTGCCTGCCCATTATCATCATCATTGCCTGCCCATCATCATCATCATTGCCTGCCCATCATCATCATCATTGCCTGCCCATCATCATCAACATTGCCTGCCCATCATCATCAACATTGCCTCCCCATCATCATCATCATCATCTCATCATCATTATCATTGCCTCCCCATCATCATAATTGCCTCCCCATCATCATCATTGCCTCCCCATCATCATTGTCTCCCCATCATCATCATCATTGCCTCCTCACCACCATCGCTGCCTCCCCCCACCACCATCACACATACAGCACCACACACAGACAGCACCGCAGCACTCTCTCACATACACACACACAAAGCACTGCACTACATATACACACACACTGGTACACACAGACACACACACACAGACACATACACCTCGCATCTCACTTGTCCGGCGTCCGCACTCTCTGCCACAGCCGGCTGCTGAATGATGACGTCATTCAGCGGCGCTGCTGTGATAGGAAGCGCAGGCGCCCTGCAGGCGCCCCCTGGAGCCCGGAGCTGCGGCAGTAGAGGCACGGTGAGAGGTAAGTATTGCGCCGGCTGCTGCCGGGGCCCTGAGCAAGCGGGGGGGGGGGCAGTGGCGGCGTTGGTACCGCTCTCATCCGCTAACGGGCGCCGGGGTGCCCGACAGCAAGTGGGCCCCCCTTGCCTGCTCAGGGCCCAGGCACTTGCCCGGGTATGCCGGGTGCTGACGCCGGCCCTGCCGGTCATGGCAACCCATCGGCACCCCACGATCATGTCACGGCTACCTAGACCACTATCCAGCATTTATAATCATCTGGCTAGAAATTCTGCACCGATGGAGGGAGGATATAACCGATGTAGATCACTGCATCCTTGATAGCCTCCTTGGGATTAACTGATAGAAGTTAATTTCCTCAAATCGGATCCATACTATCCCTCAGGGTTATACAAAAAGTTCAGGATGGGATCTGTGAAATATACAAGATTAGTGATGGGCGAAACTGAAGTTCAGGGTCCAAACCAAATACATACTGTTCGGGCAATGACCCCGAACACGGACTTCACCAGGAAGTCAGTTTTACTGTTCGGCTTCGTCCCCCGAAAACCGGGTGTTTGCCACGCTGTCATGTGCATGACAATGTGGTAAACAATGAATGTTCGGGCCCCCATTCAAGTGAAGAAGGTCCGGATTTGGGTTCGGGTACTCAAACTTTTCTTTTTAACAGTTGACCCGATCCCGCCGGACCTGAACGTCAAGGGGTCCGCCCATCACTACACAAGATGTCTAATGGAACCATAATGCTTATGTTCTGGGAGTGAGGAACACTCAAACATTATTGTCGGAATGTTCTGGAATTCATGGAGACTCCATGGAGGTCTCATACCTTTCGGCGTAGTTGCTTACACCCTGTATAAAATGCTGCAATATCATGCAAGTTATTTTAGTAAGGTGAAGATGTGTAGCCCAGCTTTGCAGGCACACATGAAAATCCAGGAAAGTGCACTGGAAGGTAACAGCCAAAGCTTGATATGCATTCACTCATGTCACTCACATTTAGACACACCCATAGGGGTATATAAGTTTGGTGGGTGTCAGCATAGGACAGAGTGTGTTTCAGCTTCCTGTCTTAGGACAGTGATTCAGTCAGTTAGCTCCAGGAGGCTCAGAAGTGAGTCATCCCTTGGATAGTTACCTGTCTGAGTTAGTCAGTCAGATTGGTTTCCTGCTGAGTTCAGAGCAGAGACTTCAGCCGCCTGTCCCAGGACAGTGAAGTTCGGTCGACAGAGGTCCTGGACTAGGAGAATACTGAGAGCTGCTCAGCGAGCCCAAACAGGGAATCTGTGATTCGACTTCTATGCAGCAGTGCTTATGTTAAGAGCGGAAAGCAGGGCGAAGGGCACAGTGGAGAAGACAGAGCAGTGCCTTAGGTATTGGATTACCTGCACTAAATCACCGGTCACTGGGGACCAAAGCGTTGCTATTGTTTCAAGCATAGTGACAAGAAAAACCAGAGGCATCTGGACTACAGGTCGCAGAGAGCAGCCCTAAGTGTCAATACGTAACCGGAGTCAGGTGGAACAGGGACTTTGAGCCTGATCAGCAAAAGTAAGGACTTAGTTCCATCACTTAGAAGGCTTCACCACAACGTTGGCCGGGCAGTACAGCTATAAAGAAAGCTGGAGTTTCAGAGTTAACTTCGCTTCAGGCAAGTTGGACTCACATGTACATTGAAGTTAAGGAGGCCTCTAACCTGCTCGGCTGCTACCTGAAAGTGCACTCTCCACCCCGACCAGCTTCCCGGGATCTGCTTGAACCATCATCAGTAAAAGGTATGAAAAGGAACTACCTTGTGTGTGACTGAATTCTTACTACACCCTGCATCATCTCCACCATAGACTTCCAGGGACCCGTCTCGCCTGTGGGAGACTTACTACCAAGCTGCCCCATAACATCCCCTGTGAAAGTCCTTAGAGCAGCGCTGGTACAATTTACCAGAAACCGCAGGTGGCGTCACAAACTATTTCAAATCCCCTGTAAATATCCCCCATTGCACGACCGCCAGGGCCACGGACCGAGCCACCGCTACCAGTGACAACTCCCATAGATTTCTATGGGCTCGGCTCCGAGTACCCCATAGCCCTGGTATCCACAACTGTGGTGCGTGGTCGAGTCAAAAACATCTTAAAATACCTTCGAGAGCTGCGAGATACGAGAAGTAGTACAAGCGTACAGATTCAGGAAAATTCATGAGATCCTGGGCGGATGAGTAGATGACTCGTTACATATAGGGCTGTAGGAATGGTAATAACCCCGGAGCTCACCGGTTCACCATATTATTGTAAGAAAAAAAAAAGTCGCCATTTTCTGAGACCCGTAGCTTTTCCATTTTTCGTGATCTGGGGCTGGGTGAGGGCTTATTTTTTGTGGAACGAGCAGACATTTCTATTGATAGTTTAGGGTAAATACAATGTGATTTGCATACTCCCGGTCACATTCCGACTAATCTGGCCTCACTCAACACACTTGTAGTAAGAGATGCCGTGCACGTCTAGTAGGCACGTAACAACATGTATGCGAATCACAAACTAGCAGTCACGCGCCCGCCTGCTCCTAGGCAAAGGACAATCCTGACAGCGCACACTGTGAGGATTCACAAATGTGCAGTTACACAGAGTAACTGCAGACTTGAACCCCAAGCCGGAACAACCCCGTTAATTGGCCCCTGCAATTGGGTCAGTGATTAACAGAAGCATTCAAATAGGTTCCATGTGTGGAATTTTGATTCTGCCGCTTGATTGCATTTTTTTACTTCCCTATTAAAAAGACAATAGGGAAGAAATGCGATAATTTTTCGTACAGAAAACTTCGGCAGCACGTGAATGGCTTTCCCATCCGGCATGGGTGTGCCATACCCACGATTCTGAATGATTCCAATTCCGAAGGCAGCTCTGGATGTGAATAGAGTACAAGTTTCCAGTGCCAATTTTGCCGCAAATTCTGCAAACAATGCGCATGGATTTCGTTCTGCTTTTGGCGCAGATTCACTTGAATGGCAAATCTTTCTGATTGCATGCTGTGGATACAAAATCTGCACCGCTTGAAAATTTATTTGGAGGTACGGTATTTCTTAAAATACTTTGCGCAGCTTTATTTCACTGTGGATTTTCCATGCAAATAAATTAGAACTCAAAATTCACATTTCTTTCGTATTTCACGTAGCCAAAGGCTGCGAAATAACCGATCGGCACAGGATGAATCTTCTTACACATTCATGTCAATACTTCCTAATAAGAGATTTGGAAAGATTCACTAAGCTAACGCGCCAGAGCTCCGCGTTAACTTGTTCCAAAAACTGCCGCTCATGCCTTACATCAGATATATTTTGTGTTTGACGCTCTTTGACAGTTCTGTAAAATGTTCATAGCTAAAAAAAAAATAAAATATAACAAAAAAAGTAATAAAATATTTTGGTGCAAAAAAAATGGTGAAATCTTTGAGTGCATAATATTGGTAGAAAAAAAAAAGCTAGAGACAGTGGGAAAATCTTTTGGTGCAAAACATTGTGTGGCAAGTTGACTCAGTCGGCTTTTTAAAGAGGCAGACATAGGAACCGTTTCTATTTTAAGTCCGGCTGGTTTATTGCATTCCTCAAACACCAAGTCAACAGAAAACATAAATACTGCCTTTGTCCGGCACAACGTAAAGCAAAAAGTAACAAGTCCATACAATAGTTCAGATTAGCTCACCTAGCTTAGAGTCTAGCTTCTTAGTCCTTTTAGCAATGGCACACGATCCAGGAGATCTGCACACCTCCATACACACAGGTCCTCGGTGAGACAAAACAGCTCTCAATTTACAAAGTGAACCACACCGGAGGGTGGAGATATGGTGAGTAGAGACGGGCAGACATCTGGGTTTTTCGGGTCCAGCTGAACAGTTAAAAAAAAAGTTTGGGTACCAGATCAGTACCAGACTCAAACTCTGACCCCATTCACTTGAATGAGGGGCCCGTACATCCACTGCTTCTGATCGGTGTTAAAATCATTACCGTCGGTCAGAGAGCAACGGTTTCCACACTGTCAAATGACAGCGTTAGCCCGCAGCTGTGATCGAAGGCATAAAGTTTACCTATGGTGACTAGCGTGGGCTGATGGGACTACTGCTCCCATCATCCGACGCCTGCTGATGGAAGCAGTAGTCCCATCAGCCAGCGCCAGTGAGTGGAGGTAAACTTTATACCCCTGATCACAGCTGCAGGCTCACGCTGTCATTTCCCAGCGTGAGAACCGTTGCTGTCTGACGGCTGGTAATGATTTTACCGCCGATCAGAAGCAGTGTTTGGAAAACTGGATGCTTGGGCAAAAACCGGATTCTTGGAGGGCCGAAACCAAACTGTAACACGGACTTCCTCATGAAGTTTGTGTTCGGGGTCTGTGCCCGAACAGTAGGTGTTCGGTACGGACGCCGAACTTTACTGTTCGGGTTCGCCCATCTCTAATGGTGAGTATCCATCTCTCACAACTCACCAATCTGTAATGGCTGATTAACCCCTCTCAGCACTTAGTGAGCTGGATCATTTTCCTATATGTACTAAATTATTGCTTCAACTTTATCTCCCAATCATTAAGTGTCCGACAGTCACTTTACAATAGTTAAATTAAGCCAACAAAAAGGTGGCATAAAGTAATAAAAAAGGGTCCAACACACGTAGCAATATTTACTAAATGTATTGCGCAGCGTGCACCACTGTCGTACATTTGGCACAGTTACTGCCATCCCGGTCAAATTTTAAGACCATTGGAATAAATCTCCTTCGTGAGAGACCGCCGCCATGTGCTACACCAATAAAGAGCAGGAGGTTACCGGCTTCCAACATCTCACTGCAAACAGACTTGTCAAGTACGGCGTGTTACTCTTCTTAGCCGCTGACTCTTCTTGTTACACTGATAAATATTCCTTTTATGTCCTCCCTTGAAGATAAATCCACAGATCTCACAACGGCCTTTGAAACTGGACGCCAAAGAACAAGTTGCATCTCTGGCTCCGACATCAGATCGTGTCCTCCAGCTCATCCCCGGCACAGTATGTCAGCCATCGGAGGGGAGCAGCACGCTCTGCTTCTACGGCAAAAGGTCCTTATCGCTGTCAATTCAAAGACTTCAATACTTGAAATGAGGCTCAAAATAAGGTCGACTTTGAATCTGAAGAACAGAGATTCCCAGAACGCTTCTGGATTGCTGAGCAGGTCGATTTAGGCGGGCGAGTGACAGCCTTCCTCTCAGGTCCTGCTATGCTATGCAGGTCCTATGCAGGTCCTGCTATGTCGGGAGATCACACCGCAAAAGTCATCTTAGAGTATACTTGTTGTCTCATGTGACTCTTCAGAATTAGCTGTCCTGTGTGTACGTGAGGACACCATTTCTGGCTATTATATGACTTGTATCCTGCACTTTTCACCAGTTTATCCCTCTGCAGGTTCTCTCTCTAATCATCAGCTGTCTCTGAGCTAGTGGGTGGAGAGTAGCTGCTATGATGTCTCTCATACACAGCACCAGAGCTGTGGAGTCGGTAAGCCAAACCTCCGACTCCCCAATAAAAGCCGAGATCCTAAAATCAGGGACAGAACAGACATTTATAGGACATTTCAGAACTTCCCAAATTATTATGCCAAAAACTACAGCACATCCTGCCTTCTACTACTCTACCCAATGTATTATATATTTTAGAAGTCTGTTCATTTTATACCGACTCAGACAACACAGCCCTACACAGCACACACAGACATGAGAGATTCCTGCTCTTCTGAATTTACCCAACACAAGTACAGAAGCAGGACGTTATACAGCAGTACTGAGCTTTGTAGCTGTGAATCCAGCTCTGGGTTGAGATAAACACTCACTAGAAAGCAGCTGCACCATTTGTTTATTTGATTGTCTATAATCTGATCCCTCAGTGAGCTGAAGGTCTGTCTTGTTTGGAAGAAGAAGGATTTCAGCTGTGTTTGAGAGTGAATGGTGAGATCAGTATTTGGGGGGGGTAGTAGGAGGAAAAGGCGTAGCTGGCTTCTAAGTGGAGAAGATGCATATTTCTCTGATAATATATTACAAAGCTCCTTACAATTACATGTACTATTGATTCACCTAACGCTTGCTAAAACGACAGTGACCGTCTAAGACGTAAGTTACACACATTTTTAAAGCATAGCAGCTGTATACATTTATATGCATTGAGCTCCCCCTTGTGGTAGCTGCAGGTTGCCACAGATTTAGCATATGCTATGCTTGATAATTCTGGCTCACCTTGTAGACATTCAACTGTAATGCTCACTGGGACAATTATGCAAATTAGTTCTCAAAACAAAAAAAGTGGGAACGACGTCTCTAGTCGCTAGCTATAGGTAATGCTGGAACATTTAGAAAAAGGAAAGGGGGAAAAAGACAGAAGAAACCTCTTGGCATATTACAGAAAAAAAGAAAGAAAAAGAAAAGTTGAAGGTGGTCAAGACAGTCAGAGAAAGACCCATTGGGTCTCGGTCTGCAGTCGAATTTTACCAGTTTATTAATTATGGTTAACAATTAGTGATGAGCGAGTATATTCGTTGCTCGGGTGGTCTCCGAGTATTTGGAAGTGCTCGGAGATTTAATTTCTGTTGCCGCAGCTGCATGATTTGCAGGTATTTGACAGCCTGGATACATGTGGGGACTCCTTAATAAACAGGCATTCCTCACATGTATTCAGGCTGTCCAGCAGCCATAAATCATGCAGCTGCGGCAACAAAAACTACATCTCCGAGCACTTCCAAATACTCGGAAACCACCCGAGCAACGAGTATACTCGCTCATCACTATTAACAATCCACAGGCACTTCACTCCATCACTGTCTTTTAAACCCCTTAATGTCCAATGACGTGTACAGTCCGTCATGGCAAGGTGTCAGTTCCGGCACCAGGACGAACTGTGCACGTCATCCCTTTGATCTACCACTGCGTGTAAACACGCAGTGGTAGATCAGTGCCGACAGCTGACAGGCACGGCAAGCGGTGCGGGGACCTTTGCCGTCGGTCCCCGCACCTACAGCGCTGTGCTTGGTCAGTCAATCTGACTGACCAAACACAGCAGTGATCGCGCAGGAGATGCTGAAATTTCAGCATCTCCAGTGCGATCAGTGCAGGAGCCGGCGCTGCAGTGGCCAGGCTTCCTGCACTGACAGCCAGGAGCGGCGCCCCCGCCGCCCCTGTCTGTTAACCCCCTGACTGCTGCGATCGAGCGCGATCGCAGCGCTCAGGGGGGGAGGCAGAGGGTCGGGAGCTCCCTCTGCCTCAGATCGGCGCCCTGCAAT
>JARQOD010000002.1:23939450-24083586 GCA_033576555.1 Oophaga sylvatica | reverse complement strand
ATTTTAATATGTGGCTGAAGAAAAAGGGGCTCAGCAGGTTTTTACTATGTAATTTGGGGACAGCATGGGGTACGGGCTGAGACACAGATTTCAAGGATGTAACAAAAGGATAAGCAGAGAGCACTACAGGTATAATTAATCCCAATGTAAACCCGGGTACTACATAAACTAGTGAGCAAGCAGAATATGACGCTTATCTATCCTTGCTATTTAGATATGGATTTGATTTATGACATTTGTATGAGATCTGTTAATATGTTAATTGGATGAAAAAGGTTTGTTATACAATGTGTCTATAAAAACCCACACCTGTGTCTCTGACATTGCTGGAGGAAGGCTCATTTGAGCCGAAACGTTGCCCTGAGATGTGGGTTTAATAAATATCCACAGTTACTACTAACCTATGGAGTGCTGCCTATTTTTGGTATATTTATATATATATATATATATATATATATATATACAGTACAGGCCAGAAGTTTGGACACACCTCATTTAAAGATTTTTCTGTATTTTCATGACTATGAAAATTGTACATTCACACTGAAGGCATCAAAACTATGAATTAACACATGTGGAATTATACATTACACTTTACAAAAAAGTGTGAAACAACTGAAAATATGTCTTATATTCTAGGTTCTTCAAAGTAGCCACATTTTGCTTTGATGACTGCTTTGCACACTCTTGGCATTCTTTTGTGTGCTGTTTTGCGTATTGTAGGCGAGATACTTTGTGACCTTTGCGCAGTAATGGCTTTCTTGAGTAGACTCGACCATGCAGCCCTTTTTTCTTCAAGCGCCTCCTTATTGTGCATCTTGAAACAGCCACACCGCTAGTTTTCAGAGAGTCCAGTATTTCAGCTGAAGTTGTCTGTGGGACTTTCTTTGCTTCAATTTGAAAAATAATAAAGGCCGATGTCCCCCTCCCCAATCCACTCCCCCCAAAAAAATATAAAAAAAGGAATTATAAATTTTTTTATATTAATACCAAAATTTCATAGTAGTTAAAATAAAAAAATATACATATATACCGTACACATATAATATATATATTACAGAATTCCATAAGTGTAAACAAAATAAATTATCTAAATCAATTCTCCATTAATTCTCTTTTTCCATATTTTATGTGGGATGTGAAGATTATAAGTAGATGAAAGCAAAATTTTTAGGATTTTTTTGCTGTCAATGACATTTTATTATGCTATATTTTTTTTCAATTTAACGTTGAACCTTTTTTTCTCTTTTTTTTTTTTTTTTTCATTTTCTTTCTAAACATGTCCAGTTACATGTGATGTTCTCGCTTTTGACAATTTTCATTCTATTGTGTTCCCGCATGAATTATAGTCCCGGCTCACACTCCATCCCACCATTCAAAGTCGGGGCTTCTTTATTATTTTCCCTGTGAAGCTTTTAAACTGTGCGAAATATGGATTCAATTACTTGCCGCAAAGATACAAGAAAGGGAAATCTACTTTTTTTTTTTTTTTTTTACTACTTCTGAAATCAGTCTTGTGAAATGACCCATTCTGTCTCATTCATCTGATAGGCGGCTTAACAAAATATATTGTGTGAAGTCATTCCAAAACACGGATGTCCCTTTTCTCCATTGCAGAAAAATAAAAGCCCCAGGCGCGGGACTCGGGCTGATTTCTGATACCAATTTTCATAGCGGTGTTTAACATTGTACAATTCTTATCATCTGAATAAACTGAAGAGGTGAAATGAATCTCTGTGCCAGACAGGTGCCGTAAAGGGCCGACGTTCCTGTCCTAGAATGCAGATGTTCTTCCTAGATGTGTTTTATTCTACAGCTAATATGGCTGTGGGTGGGAATGACCATTTATCCGGCCCCTTGGCATATTCCCGGGGACCGAAGTGCTCTGGCCGCAGCTAATCCTAGCACGCAATTTGTATGGCCCCCGAAGGATGGTATAAATATCCAAATGGTGCTTGGCAGAAAAAAAAGATCGCCACCCCTGCTTTACAACATCATTTTATAGTATAAATTTACAAGTTGTACTTAATATATTCAAATGTTTATCATTGCTGCACAGTTCATGAAAGGTTATACTGTATGTAAAACAAGTTATCCTGAGTTACATCCTGTATTATACTCCAGAGCTGCACTCACTATTCTGCTGGTGCAGTCACTGTGTACATACACTACATTACTGATCCTGAGTTACATACTGTATTATACTCCAGAGCTGCACTCACTATTCTGCTGGTGCAGTCACTGTGTACATACCGGTACATTACTGATCCTGAGTTACATCCTGTATTATACCCAGAGCTGCACTCACTATTCTGCTGGTGCAGTCACTGTGTACATACATTACATTACTGATCCTGAGTTACATCCTGTATTATACCCCAGAGCTGCACTCACTATTCTGCTGGTGCAGTCACTGTGTACATACATTACATTACTGATCCTGAGTTACATCCTGTATTATACTCCAGAGCTGCACTCACTATTCTGCTGGTGCAGTCACTGTGTACATACATTACATTACTGATCCTGAGTTACATCCTGTATTATACCCCAGAGCTGCACTCACTATTCTGCTGGTGCAGTCACAGTGTACATACATTACATTACTGATCCTGAGTTACATACTGTATTATACTCCAGAGCTGCACTCACTATTCTGCTGGTGCACTCACTGTGTACATACCGGTACATTACTGATCCTGAGTTACATCCTGTATTATACCCCAGAGCTGCACTCACTATTCTGCTGGTGCAGTCACTGTGTACATACATTACATTACTGATCCTGAGTTACATCCTGTATTATACTCCAGAGCTGCACTCACTATTCTGCTGGTGCAGTCACTGTGTACATACATTACATTACTGATCCTGAGTTACATCCTGTATTATACTCCAGAGCTGCACTCACTATTCTGCTGGTGCAGTCACTGTGTACATACATTACATTACTGATCCTGAGTTACATCCTGTATTATACTCCAGAGCTGCACTCACTATTCTGCTGGTGCAGTCACTGTGTACATACATTACATTACTGATCCTGAGTTACATCCTGTATTATACTCCAGAACTGCACTCACTATTCTGCTGGTGCACTCACTGTGTACATACCGGTACATTACTGATCCTGAGTTACATCCTGTATTATACCCCAGAGCTGCACTCACTATTCTGCTGGTGCAGTCACTGTGTACATACATTACATTACTGATCCTGAGTTACATCCTGTATTATACTCCAGAGCTGCACTCACTATTCTGCTGGTGCAGTCACTGTGTACATACATTACATTACTGATCCTGAGTTACATCCTGTATTATACTCCAGAGCTGCACTCACTATTCTGCTGGTGCAGTCACTGTGTACATACATTACATTACTGATCCTGAGTTACATCCTGTATTATACTCCAGAGCTGCACTCACTATTCTGCTGGTGCAGTCACTGTTTACATACATTACATTACTGATCCTGAGTTACATCATGTATTATACTCCAGAGCTGCACTCACTATTCTGCTGGTGGAGTCACTGTGTACATACATTACATTACTGATCCTGAGTTACATACTGTATTATACCCCAGAGCTGCACTCACTATTCTGCTGGTGGAGTCACTGTGTACATACATTACATTACTGATCCTGAGTTACATCCTGTATTATACCCCAGAGCTGCACTCACTATTCTGCTGGTGCAGTCACTGTGTACATACATTACATTACTGATCCTGAGTTACATCCTGTATTATACCCCAGAGCTGCACTCACTATTCTGCTGGTGGAGTCACTGTGTACAACATTACATTACTGATCCTGAGTTACATCCTGTATTATACCCCAGAGCTGCACTCACTATTCTGCTGGTGCAGTCACTGTGTACATACATTACATTACTGATCCTGAACTACGTCCTGTATTATACTCCAGAGCTGCACTCACTATTCTGTGGTGCAGTCACTGTGTACATACATTACATTACTGATCCTGAGTTACATCCTGTATTATACCCAGAGCTGCACTCACTATTCTGCTGGTGCAGTCACTGTGTACATACATTACATTACTGATCCTGAACTACGTCCTGTATTATAGTCCAGAGCTGCACTCACTATTCTGCTGGTGCAGTCACTGTGTACATACATTACATTACTGATCCTGAGTTACATCCTGTATTATACCCCGGAGCTGCACTCACTATTCTGCTGGTGCAGTCACTGTGTACATACATTACATTACTGATCCTGAGTTACATCCTGTATTATACCCCGGAGCTGCACTCACTATTCTGCTGGACACTAGAGCAAGGTCTAACACCATAGTACACCCCACAGAGGCCACATGGCCTCACATTTTTCCTTTCTGCAGCAGCTGTAATGGTATGCGGAGTTTCTGTGCTAATGCAAAATCTCAGTGGCTGTCTCATCAGAAATGTCACGTTTCACCGTGTTCACTGCATAATGAATCATTTATCCGGTCAGGTACCTGTGATGTAAATGCATGTGCAGCAGATCTCTCTCCTGATCTGACAATTTGTTACAGTGTATCAGTGCAGGAATGTTTCCAGTCACTGACAGCATGAAAAGATCTGTCAAAAATGAAAAACTGTAGAATTTTTCTTTACCATTTTTCTTTATTTTTGCTACTTTGGTTACAGACAAAAATGTGCAAGTTTTATATCCTTTTGTTAGTAGAACACTAGAGGGCGCCAAATGATGCTCTGCTTTATTTACATAGGACTGACTGATTTCATCCTCACCATCAGTTCTATAACCTATTAAGGACACAGCCAATTTTCATTTTTATGCTAATTTTTATTCTTCTCCTTCCTCTAAGATATGTAACCAAAATTTTCATCATCAGATGATTGGGTTTTTTTTTTTTTGTAATGTACCGTACTAAAAATCAGCAAAAAAGATTCCAATATTGGGAGAAATGGTGACATAAAACCCCCCAAAATTCCACCATGGTTTTATGGGTCTTATTTTTACAGCAATCAGTTTGGTAAAAATGAAACGGTAATGTGAATCTTGAAGTCAAATTATGGCAATACCAATTTTTTTTTTACCTTTCTAATAATATTAGTAATATTAAATTCAGAACTTAAAAAAAAAAAAAAATTAAGTTTGTGTCACTATTTTCCAATACCCTTATCTTTATTTTCCGTCAGTGGAAGCTGTATGAGAGCTTTTTTTTTATGGTGGTTAACTAACTAGTAGAGTTGAGCGATACTTTCCGATATCCTAAAGTATCGGAATCGGAATGGTATCGCCGATATCACTAAAATATCGGCGATACCCGATACCGATACCGGAAGTCCCATGTAAGTCTATGGGAACAAAATATCGCAACTAAAAAAACCCCATTCTTTCCTTGTAAACACTAAATATACACACATAGAATACATATATATATATATACATGTCATTGTGACATATATATATACATATATGTATAGTTTATACACTTCTACATAGTAAAATATCCTCTGATTCAATTGCCGGGTAAAGCCGGCTTCAGTGAAAAGACAGAAGCACCCGACATGAAATGACACTTGGTGTACATAGGGTTAACCATGTCTTTTCATGTCGTTTGCTATCTGATTTGCACAAACAATTAAATCAGTCTATGTGTGCAAAATTTCACACCTGTAGGGGTTAATTAAAGGTGTAAATTCGTTGTAAAAAAAACGGACTTTTTTGCTACGAATTTACACCTTTAATTAACCCCTACAGGTGTGAAATTTTGCACACATAGTCTGATTTAATTGTTTGTGCAAATTAGATAGCAAAGGACATGAAAAGACATGGTTAACCCTATGTACACCAAGTGTCATTTCATGTCGGGTCATAGGTCATAGGTCATAGGTGTTCGGTCTGGATGCCGAACTTTACTGTTCGGGTTCGCCCATCTCTACTTGCAAAATCACCAATCTATAGCACTAGCTTCTCCAAGAGCAGTTCTCCTAATCACAGCTCTGACTATCCTGAGCTATGTGCTTGTTCAAGTGCCATTATCTCTATATGTACCGTAAATACAGTGATAGCAGTGTACATTATAAAAGAAATCACTAATAGCTGAATGTGTTACAGCAGAACTTTATAGTTCTACTAATACTATAACTCAGCCTATCCTATCAGAAACAAAGAAGTAAAGAGCAACATAGCTCTGACCTGCTCCAGAGACAAATTGAGAATATTTCTTTAATTGTAACCACAACAATACCAGCACATTAAAAAGTTGTTGTTGTCCAATGTCCATATAGTACTATATTATGCTAAACAGTGGCCAGAGACCGCCATACCATGCCACAATAGTCCCATAGTTTGTTTTCATAGGACAGTGCGATTCTGTGCCTGCACACAGCCATATACTTTGCATAAAGTACCATATTCTACCTGCAAAGAACCAAATTGTGTGTTTGCAGTCCTACAATGAGCCTGTATTGCACCCAATAAACTACACATTAGACCCAAATTAGAGTAATACTTGCCCATGTACATAGATGCCAGAGAGAACCACGTTTGTAAGTTACTGTGTATAACAACGCACATTATTCCATATTGTGCCCTGTTTGATTGATCCGATTCCTAACTGAAGGTGGTTTTCCAATCCTTAAAGAAAACTTCAAACTTGCTCCAAATAGTAAAACATAATCTAATATATTCATGTTTTACCCTTACCCCTCCTGTGCTGCTGGCCACAGGACCAACCATGTGTTGCTTTCCATTGCGCTTGACAGCAGTGATTGGCTGCCTGAGTGACATGGCATTCAATCGACCTCAAAGCATGGTTAACAACTCCTGAAGGTTCTCAGCTCCCAAAACTTTCATGAATGGGCTAATCTCTAAATCCCACCCTTGCCCACTCAAATTGTATAAAATATAGACATGCGGACCCTCGATTTTACCTGATCCGTAGACCATATTGTTTTATATCCATTCAGGAGTTAGGAACACTCTGGCACAACAAGATACTTCTCTTTTATATCCTAAATAGCATGCATGCTAATATTCTGTTACTTTTGATGATGCCAAACCCTATATAGATTTGTATAATCATTGGGTCACATGGCAAAACAAAAATAGGGACAAAGTCAAGTTTGACACCAAATCAGACAAATTCACATTTAGGAGAATCAAAGAACAATCAGACTAATGATCTGTTGAGACTGGGTACACCTTTAGAATACATATAGCCAGTGGCACAACATAAATCTTTTACACGTCAATGCAAAGTCAATAACATGGCCCTCTATAATTGAAATAAAAATAGTTTGCGCACATAAAAACTACAAGACACAAAAGGATCTGTAGAAAAATAGGAATATGCATGTGTCAAATGGAAAACAATACATAAATTCAGACGCACTCTGTAGAACAGTTTGAGATGCAGATGTAATAATACAGTAATAAATAAATATTGCACTAAGACCCGTGAGAAAAAGGTGATGAGAAAAGCCTGTAGTCTATTATGTAGTAAACCCCAAACCAAAGGACTAAATAGTCATAATACGCATAAGGTATTTATTCATATGGGTATTAATATGGACAAACCCTGAAAAAGTAAAAGAGGTCCTCTTTTAACGATGGAGCAGAAAAACGCTGCAGAAATCCTAAAAAACCTTTTATGCAGAAAGGTCAGAAGAAATTGACACTGTCCCGGCCGGTGACAGCTCAGATGAATGAGTATTAGTGGTGCACTGTGGAGAAAATAGTCCTGTTTGCACAGGTTTTACCTGACAACCCCGATGGGTCACTTGCAATAGAAAGTCCAATTTCAGCCTCCTCTGGCCTGCTGACAACCCCGATGGGTCACTTGCAGTAGAAAGTCCGACTTCAGCCTCCTATGGCCCGCAGACGAAACTTACATCCGTTGATGAAAGCCGGTGATCTCTGGCCTCCGTGGCCAGATCAGGAACGCCGGCTGATGATGTTGAATCCTCACTAGGAAGAAGGATGTGGGCAGGACCTGTTGGTAAACTAGCCTGCCTCAAGCACAGTAGTACACAAAATCGCAATATCTAACTGTCCCTCAGAGTGAGCAGAGTAGCGTTCTGTCCCTAACTGAGTTCACAGCACAGTGACGCTAAAATGGCTGCGGCGCCTTTTATAGTGCATTCTGACATCATTTCAGCAGCCAATCACAGCCATGCCATTAGTTAAGATGACCGCAGCATTACAGGATGTGCCCACACTTCATAAGATTCATCATTGGCTGACTAACATCACATTGCCTCTCAAAGAATTATGGGAACTTCCGATTCCGGTATACGATATTGAAAAAGTATCGGAATTAAGTATCGGAATTCCGATAACGCGAATATCGGCCGATACCCGATACTTGCGGTATCGGAATGCTCAACACTACTAACTAGTAGTTTAAATCATTTTTGTTTTGAAAGATTGAAGATTGTAATTTTACTGATGTGTGTAAAAAAAAAATCTTTTATGATAGATAGATATTTTTTTATTACTGTCCTGTTTCCCTGTCTACACCTAGTGAAAGACTGCAGGGAGGTAACAAACCTAATAGATCTATACCAACTTGGCTTCCCATAAATAACTGAAACGACACAATCTCAGCCTTTGATGGATGGGGTTTGGCCACAGCTTTTATTCCAACATCATAACCTCATAAAAACTTGTAGTTTTGGTTCCATGGGTAGAACGCGCTGGTACTTAAGGGAACCTGTCACCAGGTTTGGCCAATACACGTTACGGTCACTGCCTTTCCAGGCTTATCTCGAGCATTCTATAATGCTGTAGAACAACCCCCGATCCGACCTGCTGGCGAAGAAAAATAACTTTTATTATACTCACCTGCGGGGCGGTCCGGTCCGATGGGTGTCGCAGGTCCTGGTCGGTACCTCTCCTCTTCTTGCGATGCTGCCCTCCTGCTTGCTTCATCGCTCCCCGGCATTGCTTTCCTGTGCAGGCATAGTTCTCTACCCTTTTGAGGGCAGAGCAAAGTACTGCAGTGCGCAGGCGCTGGAAAAGGTCAGAGAAACCCAGCACGTGCTCACTGTAGTACTTTGCTCTGCCCTCAACAGGGCAGATAAGTACGCATGCGCAGGAGTGTGATGCCGGGGAGCGTGTGAAGCAAGCAGGAGGGCGGCACCGCAAGAAGATGGGAGGCACCGGACCGGCACCTGCAACACCCATCGGACCGGACCGCCCCGCAGGTGAGTATAAGAAAAGTTATTTTTCTTCTCTTGCAAGTTGGATCGGGGGCTTATCTACAGCATTATAGAATCCTGTACATAAGCCCTGAAAGGCGGTGGCCGTAACTCGTATCGGCCAAACCTGGTGACAGGTTCGCTTTAATGAGTGCCATAAGGAGAGAGCGTACCCCTTAACCTAGCTCCGACCCCCACCCAAAAGAAATAATGCCTGATTGATGTCAGCTTGAATTTTTGGTAGAAGATATTCAGGCTGATATTTACATGGACACCATGAGGTCTCAATAAACAACTATTATCCGCTTCTAATTGTCTCTGGCGAACCAACACTCCTTCTCTAGTCGTTACATACCGAGAAATGCTGGTGTTCATCCTTCTTCTCGCTCGTTCCACAACCGTTACATCCATGCCACCTTGCCATACCCGCCTAGGGATGATCCCAGACCAGACCACTATCAATTCAGGGAAAAAAAATTTAAAACGCTAAAAATCTGTCTTCATCAGGGGAGACAGTTTGTCCAACCTAACAACACCTCTCTCATTACCTGTCTGTGGAGTACTAAAATTAATGGACATTGCGCATTTCTGCTAATGTCGACCACCTCTGGTTGTACCTTCGACCACTGTAGGCCACGTATCCCTTTCCAGTGAGTGTCTGCCACATAAAAACCAAGGCTCCGGCCCCCTGGATGGCATTTGACCATTTGGGTAGCTCAGAAGATACTCGAATGTCTGATGATCCCAACCTTTGGTCCACCTATGGGATATAAATATTAGTTACCGAGAACTGGTCAAATGTATCTGGTGTAGCAGCTTGACCTCCCTCTACCTATGTTCCTCAGCTGCCCCTCCGTAATTACCGCACCAGCTGCCCCGACACGGATAATTACCGTAATTTTGGGATCACTACACGCCATGGAAAGACATCTTTTGAACATGGCGTCAAGCTTGGTTAGAGGTGAACCAGCATCAAATTTGGTTAGAGGTGAACAACAAGAACATTCAAAAATAACAGCAGGGCTGGTTTAATGTTAGCAAAAACCTTTAATCCGCTTAATCGAACGAAATGATTCTGATATGGCTTTTATCACTATCCGAGATCCTTTGCCGGATTGGTCAGTTTTTGACCGAGAGATTCTCAGTCTCAGCATTTTGTGATCCACAAATATGTCTTCCTTCTCCAAACCTTTCAGTTGTGTTTTTGTTGGGGCTGTGAAATCACTAACCCTAATCGCCCCACTCGAAAGTAATGATTGAAACGCAAGTCCCAATACGTTCCTCCATACAGTATAGTTATTTAGGTATGTGTACAGATTAGATTTGGCTTTGTATTCTTCGTTGGATTTGTAGAACAGTTTACGGTAATTATTCCACCCCGTCAGATCCTATCTTTTACCTTTTTTTGCCGTGCGTTGTTATCCACACTATTGCAGACTGTGAAATTTCTTATATCGGAGCTTCCTACACATTTACATAACAAAGGGCCTCACTCTTTGTTCCCGTCATACATAACATACAGTTTTGTTATTTCTTCCTTTTGTGATTTAGTTCCTGATGTTTTTATGTATTTTCTATTCTTTGAAACTTACACAAAGCAGAAAACTTGACGCTGATCATTCAAGGTGAATTGTTGTCCAAACACAGTCATAGCTACAATTCATTCCCGGCTTTCGCTGTTTTGACACTTAAATGATGGGTTCGCTATCGAGACGTTATTGTGGTTCGGGTAAGATACTTGACAGTGGAACAAACAGTAACACCTGCACTTAATGGGGCGCTCCTTCATTGTGGAAAGATTTGTTTTACTTGGAAGCTCTGTGGCATTTCAAAGAAATCATAGCTTAAAAAACAAGTTTGGCATGGTAAAATAAATCTGGTCTATTGAGCGATCTCCTTCTTGCTTCCGGTTTGAGCGTCTCAACTTAAATGGCAGATCTTCACGTATTTGTGTGTAGAAAGACTTGATAATCAAGCCAGGGCGGGCAGAAGTCAGTGGGAACCGCCCAGTAGACTCCTCTACCTGTACCCAGATTTCTCGTCCCATTCTCATCTCTCAAATTTGAAAAAGACAGCCTTTATTTCAGGCTTCCCAATTCATGAGTTTTCTTTAACCCTCTTCCTGACATAGGGCGTACTTGTACCTCTTATGTCAAGTGCCAATATATGGAGTAACAGGGGAAGTTGAACTTATTCCATACAGAGCAGGTGGCGGATGCCTTTAATGGCAGCAATTGGAGCTTCGCTTCGATCACTGCTGTTAGCCCCCTTAAATGCTCCTATTAATATCTGTCATTTAAGGAGCGTCATTTCATGGTCAAGTTGGCTCCCAACACCAGTTTCACTATATGCTATTGTGTCTAGAACAGTTGATCAGGTTATCACAGTTTAAAGTCACCTACGTAGACTAAAAAATAAATATATATATTAAAGCAAAAAAAATGAAATAAAAACCAAAGATAATAAAAAATAAAAAGTAATAATAAAATGCCAGAATTGCAAAAAATGCATAAATATATAGCTAAAAACGATAAAAATGTTGTTGGTCCCCTACAATTATACCAATAACAACTACAGATTACTGTGAAAAAAATCAAACCGGAAAAAACAAGCATTCACATGGCTCCGTCACTAGAAAATAGAAAAGATATTCCCAAAATCACAATGTGGTGTTAGAATAATGTTCGGACTATAAGGCGCACCGGACTATAAGACGCACCGGACCATAAGACGCACCCCAAATTTTGGGGGGAAAATAGAAGAAAAGATTTTTATAAGATGGGGTCACAGGAGGCATGGTTCCTTCCCTTCCTCAAGGGGCCGGCGGTGGCAGAAGTGGGGCAGTGCTGCAGTCCCGGGTCCAGTGTCGGCGGTGAGGCAGAGGTGCGGCAGAAGTGCGGCGATGCTGAGGCTCAGTGTGGGCGGTACGGAGTGCAACTGAGCAAGGTTCCTTCCTTAGGGTGCCAGAAATGTGGTGACGCCGCAGCCCGGTGTCCACGGCAAGCAGAGCCAGGTGAATCACGGGTTTCTCTGCGGCCATCTTCCTGAGCCTGCGCATGCACACATTGAGATCTCGGCTGCACTCGGCTTCAGGAAAATGGCCGCCGCGATCTCAGTCTGCGCACGCGCGACCTCAGGAAGATAGCCTCCACCGCCGAGAAACCTGTGATTCACCCGTCTCTGCTCGTCGTGGACACCAGGCCGCGGCGTCACCACATTTCTGCTGCTGGTATCCTGAGGAAGGGACCCTGCTCAGGTGCACTCTACACCGCCCACCGCCAACACCAAGCCTCAGCATTGGCGTACGTCTGCCGCTGCCGCCACACCACTGCCGCAACCCCCCGGTAAGCCTGCGTTCGCACCAGAAGACGCACCCCCCCATTTTCCTCATAATTTTTTAGGGGAAAAAGTGCGTCTTATAGTCCGAAAAATACGGTAATCCTTGTGTATGGGTTACAGAGGTGTTTATGCAATGCAGGTTCTGGAGTCCTGACTGCGACTTCTAATCTCTACAAGCGACTGAGGAATGATTTTACCTTAATTTATGCATTTTTCTAATATCTTGTCAAATGTCGAGACTGAATGGAAAATTATGTAAATCTCTTAGACCCCGCCAGTTAGGATCCGCAGACGACAAAGTACACTGCAATTATAGAAGATTTTGTAGCTTTCAGTCAGATGCACAACCCTCAGCGCACTAATGGCCAAATGAGCTTGTTAATGACTTGTGGTGCATATTTTTACAAAATTTAAAAAAAAAAAGTAAAAAAGGTTACGAGAAGAATAAATTATTTACATAATTAGTCAGCTAAGGTGTACCACAGCCTCATCATAAAACTAACTTTCCAAGTGGCAGCCTCCCCACTCCCAAAATATATGCTTTGTGATCTGTAAGTTGACTTGTCGCTAAAAACTGCTCAAAGAGCATTAAGGGAACATGGAAAGTTCAAGGGGGCTCACCGGATGATGTGAATCCTCTAAGCCCAAGGTCCAGGTGGGCACATGAGCAGCGGGCATCGGTTCAGCAGGTTGGTGAGAAGAGGGGCTGGAAACCATATCTAGACTGGTGGAATGTTGGAAACCGCAGGCATACAAAGGACGTTGGGAAACCGCAGGCAAGCGTAGGATGTCATGAAACTTCAGGCAAGTGTAGTGCAGGAAACCATAGGCAGGTAGCAGAGAACACTCTGGATTAATGGGAAATCAGCAAGCAAGGAAGCCGCTCATAACCTGGAAGCTGTCCTGAAAACCGCAGGTGGACAGAGAAGAGGTCCAGGAGACCTGGAGATAGGTAGCCGACAGAACTACGTAGTCTCTAGAAGTCACAGACAAGTAAGAATAGGCACTAGAAGATGATGGTCTACAGTAGACTTCCTTCAACCCACAGCCAGGTTGCTCTGGACTCACAAACTGCAAGTGTATATTCTCAGATTAAACACCAAGGCCTTAAAAGCCCTTAAGTAGGCCCAGGCAGTTCATCACATGGAAGCATGCCTGGCCACCTGCAAAGCCCAACGTCGAATACAAGAATGTTCAATGGACCGGGGCAGATGGCGCAGAACCCAGCCCAGGGACAGGTGTGTAACAGATGAATGAAGGATTAGAATAGAAAATGTTTACTGATATGTAAATTGTGAAATTTATCTAAAGTTAATGGAAACCAAACTCATCAACCCATCTGGGAGCTGGATACCAAATCACCCCGAAAATCAAAGTATAAATTTAAATCACAGACTGAATGAATTTGCTTGAATTTCATCTCGACAGCCCATAATATGGCTCAGCATTGTGCCTAGGGCATACGTGCCTGTGTGCCCTCCTGTGAGCGTCTGTCCATTTTCTTGATGCGGTGGATGGTGTCCTGGAGGATCACCTCCCAAACCTGGATCAGGGCATTGGTGATCTTATAGACACTCTGTAGTCTTTGTAGCATCAGTGCCTTTGTCATATGAGAACTGCGTCAATATCACGCCTGGCATTGTCCTGCACGAGGAGGATCCCACAGCCACTGCACCAATGTAAGACCTCACAATGGCTCTGACTATTTCATCCCGGTACCTAACAGCAGATGGTGCCACTGGCTGTGATGTGTCAGTTTTAATGATCTTCTGAATGGTCACCTGCCTCTGCCATCACTGACCCGCCACCAAGCCAGTCATTCTGGATGACATAAAGTTCGCCATAGCTTCTCCAGATTTCTAGACTTCTGTTATATATGCTTACTGTGAACTTGCTTTCATCTGTGAAGAGGCTCCAATGGTTACTGGCCAATTATGGTTTTCTATGGTAAGTGCCACCCACTGCATGGTCCTGGGCTGTAATCACAGGTCCCACTACAGGATGTAAGGCCCTCAGGCCACCTCCATGGAGTCTGTTTCTGATAGTTTTCTCAGATACGAGCACACTAGTAACCATTGGAGGTAATTTTGTAGGACTCTGGCAGTGTTCCTGCTGTTCGTCCTCAAGCAAGGGAATAGATACCAGTACTGCGGCTGGCCTGATGTCCCACTACGGCCTTGTCCGGATCTACTCCTGCAGCAGCCCGTTCCATGGTGTGTGCTCCTTGCTCTTGAGGCTGTGATGGAAGACACAACAAACCATATGGAAGTGCCATAAAGGAGGAGCTGTACTACATCCAGAATGGGCTGCAGGTATCAAGACTGGGACTCATGCAGAATGCAAAACTAGAAGAAAATCAGAAGGAGTGAGGAGAGAGATATTATATGTGATTGCAACCTGCAATACCATTAACTTATTGGGGGTTGTCTCGCTTGTCCTCTTCAGTACCTTTTTGTCACTTTAATTTGCATCAAAGCTGGTTACATGGATTCACAAACACATCTGCTTCCCAAGGGGAAGTCAAGATGACGTGGCTCGTCCCATGTGGCTGATACCTCGCCCACCACAATGGCAAATTGCCCATAATTTTATTTCCCCATTGTGTGGCTATTGGCGCGATTTGGGTTGCGTAATAGTGATGAGCGAACATGCTCAGATATCATGTTATTGTAGTATCTCGGACATGCTTCAGTAATGTGATCGAGTCCCCGTGGCTGCATGATCCGCGGCTGTTAGACACAAGCGCGGATCGCCTAAGAAACAGACTCCCCACATGCAGCCGCAGGGACTAGAACATATTACTCGAGCCCCCACGATTCTCGGATAACACCCAAGCATGCTCGGATGACACGATATCCGAGCACGTCTACTCATCACCATTGCTTAATCTTCAACCGCCTCTGAAGTCTGGCACTATGTTTACTGAACAGAGTGAAATCCTTGAAGCTTAGTTGACCTCATGCTAAAGTGTGATATGCACGTGTGCCCAAATTTTGTTTAGGAAATGCTTATACAGAGCATAGAAGGCTTAGCAATAAGACTGGTATATGCACCAAAGTGACTGACCATGCAACTGCCTTGGGCACTCAGTAAGAGAGCCCAGCCTTGCATGGTCCATCGTCTTTATGACGTACATGTCAACCGTTGTGGAATTGGCCCAGGGGTCATGGAAAGAGATGTGGGGCACAACATTTTTTATATGTTTACTGTATTTTTCTGATTATAAGACGCATTTTTCCCCAAAACATTTTGGGGCGATGGAGTGTGACGATGGTCCCAAGCTGGTAGAAGGTGGTATTCATCGGTGTGGGGGCTCAGCCGACATTTTGTGAAAGCCCAGAGATCCAGATCTCGTCTCCAAAGGTATCAATTGTGCAAGCTCTGTCTCCGGCAGCTGTTTTCCCAGGTACCAGGCTTTGACAAAATGTCAGCGGAGCCCCTACACCACCAAACCCTACTTCCTACCAGCCTGGAGTCCGCAGCATCACCCCACTCCTACCTTAGTCGAACATCACCTGCTACCAGCCTGTGGCCTGCAACGTTTCCTGCCTCTGCCAGCTTTCTGCAGCAGTGACCCTGCTCCACCACTGTCGCCTCCCAGGTGAGCTACTGTAAAAGCAGATTATAAGACTCGTCGCCATTTTATTTAAAAACATTTTTTCCCTATTTTACGCCACAAATTTTGGGGCGCGTCTTATAATCCGCAAAATACGGCACATACTTTCAATGCATACAAATAACAGTTCCCCCTTTTACGAACTGAAAAATATATTTTAGTCAAGACCCCCCCCCCAAATTATCAGCTCCAGCAAAGATGAACTACTGCCCACTTACCGTACTGTGGAACGCGCAGCACATTCTGTACACGGGCAACCATTGTTTTATTGGGCTTTGTGTAATGATTGACTTCACTTGCAGGGGCCCTGTTACATGATCAATAATAGCTGCTGGGTGTCCCCCTATAACCAGCTATGGCACATGGGCATCTGGGAATAAAACCAGATTGTTCAAATAGATTAACCTATAATTGTCAATTCTCCTGGATTGTGTCACGGGGTTACCACGACAGTGTGGAGCTTGAAGACCGCAGCATCAGATTGCTCCTGTTCCGGCACTGAGAAGAAGCACTTCCCCTTTAATCGACCATGTTGGAAATCTCTGTGCTCACATCTGAGCTCAGTTAGCCACTCCTTTCCCTTTATAATCTGGGCTCTGTTGCAAATCATTGTCATAGCTAGCATTTGCTGCATGGCTAATGGAGGTAGAGGTGTTTTATATGAGGAGAGTTGGAGGAGTTATTTTTGACTGTTGCTTGGTTTGTATGTGTGGTAATTCCCTATCCTTATCTATTTTTGTTTATTCCCTACCCTCTACGCCCCGATGCATTCCTCTGTTATATGTGAGTGAATATTTTGTATGCCTGGAGTTTTCTGTTAATCCTTGTTTGTGTTGCCTTGTTTGTCGGGTTGGTGTTCTACGGTGCACAGTAGCGCCCTTTTTCCCTGGGTGGGGAAGAGAACAGACGGAGGGCTCACTTAAGAGATAAGCCAAGGGAGGAACCCCCGGCATCTTCACCTCCCCATTTCTCTTCTCCCCATTTCTCCTCTCCTCATTTCTCCTCTCCCCATTTCTCCTCTCCCTCGTTCCCTTTCTCTCTCTCTCCCTCTTTCTTTCTCTCTCTCTCCCTCTTTCTTTCTCTTTCTCTCTCCCTCTTTCTCTCTTTCTCTCCCTCTTTCTTTCTCTATCCCTCTTTCTTTCTCTCTCCCTCTTTTTCTCTCTCCTTCTCTTGCTCCCTCTTTCGCTCTCTCCCTCTTTCTTTCTCTCTCTCCCTCTTTCTCTCTCTTTCCCTCTTTATTTATTTCTTTTTCTTCTTTCTTTCTCTCTCCCTCTTTCTTTTGCTCTCACTCTTTCTTTCTCTCTCCCACCTCTCGCTGTCCCTCTTTCTTTCTCTCTCTCGCTCTTTCTTTCTCTCTCTCCTTCTTTCTCTCTCTCCTTCTCTTGCTCCCTCTTTCACTCTTTCCCTCTTTCTTTCTTTCTTTCTCTCTCACTCTTTCTCTCTCTCCTCCTCTTTTGCTCTCGCTCCCTCTTTCTTTCGCTCTCTCTCCCTCTTTCTTTCTCTCTCTCCCTCTTTCTCCGCTCTTCTCGTTCCCTTTTTCTTTCTCTGCCTTCCCTTCCCTTCTGCACAGTATTGGTATAGCTAACATCTGCCATATTTAGAATACTTTGGGACCTGTGTTTCTTCCCTTCATTGCTATCTTCCTCTAGTCAAACCTTTTGCAGCTGAACTCCGAACAGACAGATTCTAATTTCATTTTGGATGAAAGCGCGGAGCATCCAAGTGCATTTTAATCAGGAAAGTGTGCCGCTCCCTTCCCCCCTCGCCTTGCATCTTCTGCCACAGTTTGGGTTGAAAGACGCGCTGCCATCATAACAAGTTAAGCTGTTGCACAAAGCTTGAAAGCTCAGAACAACAACAGATGAATTGCTGATGGATAAAGGCACAAACACTGGCAATCCATAAGGAACTGTCCACTGCGATTCCCTTGATCAAAGGATCGCAGGTATTGCTCTTGTTGCCACCCATGATAAGTGACTTGGCATTTGGGCAGCTCTACAAGATGAAGTAATGAGCTTATTGTACGTCGTCTTACCCTTCAAGTGTGCACAAATCTCGATCATTTGTACTTAAATGTTTTCTTCAGCTCTTCAACATCTGAAGTCTATTTATCTGTCTCTTAGGTGGGTCCCGTCATCCTCTTCACAATCTGCGAGGTCGCCGGTGACCATACGTTTCGCTTGTTGCATACTTCACTCTCCGCTTTGTAAATGTGACGTGTAGACCGGCTGCTTTTGATTCTCAGTCAATTTAAAAAAAAAATAAAAATTCTGATCGTGCTATTTGTTAGTGAAGTATAAAAATTTAAAGGGTTCATCTATGTAGGAAAAAATGATTTTGATTTAAAAAAATCTGCAATTTATTAATATACTTTCAATATCAAAACTTCAGTGAATTTCCATTGGCAACGCCGGTTCTGGCAGCTCCACTTCTGTGCTGGGGCCAACTTTGCAAAAAGTGTCCTTTATCGGCACAATAAATTTTGTTGAAAAGGGGCTGGTTGTTCTATTGAAACGAGCTCTACTTTGTCAAACCCAGTGCCAAATTGTCAAATCTAAAGCTGAGACTGATAGCTGAAAATCGGAGCATCTTTGAAAAATAATAATTTTTCACACATCGTTTGTTTCATTTTACTATTTTATTATAGCATTCTTTACAGCCGATACCTATCTTGTACCACTGCCAGGGAACAATAAGTTGCGCATGCGCAGTTCTCTCCATTCCATTCTGAAAATGCACACTGTAAACAGCATGAAGGCCTCACATACAACATACACGACTCTGTTCATTCATTTTAAAAGAAGTTAAGCTAAGAAGATTTTAGGAAATGTTTAGGATCCCGTAGAATTGGATGAAGAGCTACGCACCGTTTCCGCCTCACCGTACAATGGTACCCTTAGCCCCCTTACACATTATGATAACCCTATAGCTTCCTAACACAGTATGATCATATTACATTGTCAACAACACAGTATGACCCCACAGTGTCCCCAATACAGTATGACACCATTCCCCCTAATAGATTATAATGACCACATAGTGCCTTCAATACAGTACATTCCACTACAGTTACATGAACACAGTGTGATGTCTCCACAGTCATCCCTCTCTTCGTATGAAGCCCGCACAGACTCACCCACACTCTTTGATTCCCTCCACTACACCCACCCAAAGTGTGATCTCCTACGGCCCCACAAACATTATTTTGACCCCAACAGTTTTTCCATACGGTGGCCCTCTTAGCCCCCACAGTTGAGTATTATGGAATTCAAATCCTCCTTATAGACTGCATGATGCTCCTAGAAGTACTGAGCACATTTAATAAAATATCGGCTACTTACCTAGCCCCTTTCTCATGATGCACTGCTTTGTCCCATGATGTCATCGTGCCTGCTGCTCGGAGGCTCAAACACACAGGCTAAATGGTGGCGCAGAGAGCTGCAGGCTCACTCTTCCACCATTGTCTTCAACTGTATCTACTTCCCTGTTGAACCTATGACAACAAGCAGGTATGGCTGTGCAGCACAGCCCCGCACCCTCTACTCCCGAGCACCATAGAAGTCGTATGGTGTGCTATTAGTGGTACGCCCTTGCCCCTATTTTGGCTGAACCCCGTTAAGGCTGTAGTTACTTTAAATTCCTAATATTCCTGATGAATATGAAATGTAATTAGTTTTCTTCAGCTATACTTTCCTGGTAGTGACTCGGGTCTGTGTACATTGTGTCATTGGCGACTCGGCTGGATGGAATTGAAGACATGATCAGGTTTCCAAGCGGACGAATACGTGAAAGGCGGAGAGGGATCGGAGTTTTATCATTTCTCATACTTCTACTTTTTCTTGCATTTGACAAGGACGAATAGGGAGAATTTCCATGCAGTCGATGCGGGAGGATATGACGGATCGCACCGGGTTTACGCGGCATTAGAGATTATTGTAACCTGAAGGGTTTGCAATTTCGTGAAAGCGGATCTGTGTAATTTCGCCTGTGTTTGTTTTGGATGGATTGTGCCAAGGAATACACATTACCGGGGCTCGTGCGCGGGTTCAGTATGCAAATGTGACCTTCTTTGTTAAAATAAACTGCTCGTTGAAGACAATTAATTAAAGACTGTGGATGCGTGAGCAGGAGGACCAATATGTCTATTCCTGGCATGTGTCCTTCTCTTTATCTGCAGACTTTGTAAGAAACTCATCTCTGGAAGCTCGGCATGAGGGGCATTTCTTTGTAAATCCTCCACCCAAGTTTGCTCTTCATTAGTTGCGGTCCTATTGGACTCCTCGCCGTAAGACCACAATATAGTTAGCGGTCTGTTCATTATACATGTGTAACTTTAACCCCTTGAAGACACAGTCATTTTTATTTGATTTTTCAGCACTACGTTCAAAAACTGTGTTTTAAGGGGAACCGTTCTGGTCACCGAAAGTTCCACCCTTAAAATATAGAACCTTTGCATTCCAAGCATGACCGTCATTGCCAAAAAAAAGTGCTGTTCTCATATTGTGGTCTCCAGGCATGTGCAGATTACCTAGTCCGGGCGGAGAGGCGTCACTTACCCCTGATTAGTCCATCCCCCTGGACCTGATGATGTCCTTCCCGCTTAGAACGCCATCACGGGAGCACTTGAAATCTTGCGCATGCTTTGTTCTTGAGCTTGGACATACTCTTTCTGGCATCATCAGCACTCCGAGGATGCCCAGGAGAAGGTGGCTTCAGCACCTGGGAAGAGAAGTGATTACAGTATCAGACTGTATGGAGTTGAAGCATCCCCCTCCAAAAAATGAAACGATTCTAGATCATTTGCATATTTCTATCAACCATAATCGACGTAAGTTGATTTTTACACTTGTCTTGGTCATCGAGGACCTGTTTAGGAAGCAAGAATGGGGCTCTGTTGTAGTTGCGGTGACTTGGGAGGATTTGGGGACTTTTGACAGGTTCATTTTAATTTCTCTGTTGACCGGGCCCTTCAGCAGGACTCCCTGTGATGTAGCCTTGCATCGCTGGGGTCCTGGGTTCAAATCCCACCAAGGACATAATCTTCAAGGAGTTTGTATGTTCTCCCTGTATTTATGTGGGTTTCCTCTGGGTTCTCTGGTCTAGCACCCCAAAGACATACTGACATAGGGAATCTAGATTATGAGCCCCAATGGGGACAGTGCCGATAATGTCTGTAAAGCGCTGTGGAATTAGTGGCGCTATATAAGTGAGTAAAATAAATAAAATTAATTATCATTGTTGGAACTTTCTAATGAAAACAGATTCTCCATAGCGAACATCAATCTGTAGTGAAAATAACCCAAAATTCTGTACCATTCATAAAGGTGTCCGATAGTCTCCCCATTGTTGATAGAGCCATTAGGAAGGACAATGGTTGCAGGAAAGATATTGCCTTATTGAAATAATTTTATCTATTATACAATTTCCATTTATTACATTTATTACCTGTTCATTAGATTGACGGAGGTCTCTCAACCCTAGGACCATCATTGTACAGTTGTAATCGTTTCCTTACATTTCTTCATATCTTGACATATCCAAGATTTTTGGAGTGAGATAATCCTCTTTTGTAGAAAAAAAGACAAAAGCTTGATTTTGTGATACTCTGTTGGGTGATGTTTATGCTACAGTATACGTGTACAGATGTGGCCACCCAGTGCATGTGATGTGAATTGCAGCTTGATGAACATTTTGATAAGATGCGGTGATAATGTACTGGAGAAATTTAGTAATCAAATTTGAGCAAAGATAAGAGTAGACAGATCTGCATGCAAGAACGATTTAATGCGCAATGGCGTGTGATCGTCATTCTCCATACAGTTGTATCAGATATATGGGAAATGGGGCTATGCTATTTTAGTAATCAGTGGGGTTTTAAGCAGTAGGATGGATGTAGCTGGTGGGAGAACCCTTTCACAAGAGGCCAGCCGCCTTATCAGAATACATTGTGGAGCATTTTGAAGACGCCCTCCTCCTCCAATCAGTCTTTATCCTCTTAATATATTGCAGGCATCATATTATATGGCACTGTGTACTTACAATTGCTCATTTTTCCTTTCTACCCAGCTAATTATTCTCTTTGCTCTATGTAGAAACAGGAAGTCTCTTGTCCCTTCATTTATCATCCCCCTCTTCAACTTCTGACCCCGCCGCTCCTGCCTCCCCCTGCTATTGACTTTTGCAGCGACTGATGACTCGTGCAGGGAAAATTGATCTCTTGGTTCGACATAAAGCTAAGAAGGATTCAGCTCGTCCGTTTATAATCAGTTTATAATCACGTGACGTCATAGACCTAATGGAAAAGAGAAGAATTATCTGGGTAGAAAAGCAAAATGAGCAATTGTAAGTACACAGTGCTCTATAATATGAAATATATTAGGATAATAAGAACTTACGTGAGAGGTGGAGGAGGAGAAGGTGGTGGATGAGGAGAAGGTGGAGGAAGGGAAGGTGGTGGATGAGGAGAAGGAGGAGGTGGAGGAGGAGAAGATGGTGGATGAGGTGAAGGCGGAGAAGGTTGTGGATGAAGAGAAGGAAGAAGTGGAGAAGGTGGTGGGTGAGGAGAAGGAGGAGGTGGAGGAGGAGAAGGTTGTGGATGAGGTGAAGGAGGAGGTGGAGGAGGACAAGGTGGTGGATGAGGAGAAGGAAGAGGTAGAGAAGGTGGTGAGTGAAGAGAAGGAGGAGGTGGAGGAGGAGAAGGTGGTGGATGAGGTGGAGGAGGAGAAAGTGGTGGATGAGGTGGAGGAGGAGAAGGTGTGTTTGAGGAGAAGGAGAAGGTGGTGGATGAGGAGAAGGAAGAGGTGGAAGAGGAGAAGGTGGTGCATGAGGAGAAGGAGGAGGTGGTGGATGAGGAGAAGGAGAAGGTGGTTGATAAGGAGAAGGTAGTGGATGAGGAGGGCTTCTTTAATCAGAATTTCACTTCTAAATGAAACATCACCTATGAGAAACAATAAGTCTCTGAGAAACATCTATCTTTTTTCAATTTTTATAGTTAGTCGATGCCAGTGATGAGTCAGATTTTGATTTGCTCGGTTCAGTAGCATATAATACTTTTCTGAAATCTTCACTTAACTCTGCAGGAAACCTGTTCTTTACTTTCTGTAGTCAAAGCTTCTGTATCAAGTGGGTCTATGTCTATATAATTTAATTTAATTATAACATCAAAACTGTAGCTGTGCGCAAAGCACTAAGGATTTTTTTTTTCTTTTTACTTTAGTGTTGTTTTTTATTTAACTAAATGGTATTAAATAGTTAGAGATTTTCTACCGATTACTGGAAATTTTCAAAATTTTTCTATCACCACTGGATAATTTATAATATTTCTTTTTTTACGGCAGATAAATAGATTTGTATTACCCTTTGTGTTCGTGCATTGCCTTACATTCCGGGTCAGAAACAAAGAAGAACATTTTCATTTAAGCAATTTAATTGAAAGCATCTTTTTGCCGTCATAGAAAAAAGAAAAAGTGAAAAGTAATAAGTTTAAAAAAACGAACGCAAAACATACAAACTTTTATCAATAGTCTTTAATCCTTTCTCCCCCAAAAAATAAATAAATAAATACAAGCAAATTCAGTGTCTGTGTCTTGTGAAGTCTCGTCAATCAATATAAATTTTACCCATACGGTAAACGCTATGAAGAAAAAAGAATATTGAACTGTAAGGATTGCTGTTTTTTGATCACCACCTCTTCACCCGAAAATCCAATACAAAGTGAACAAAGACCTTGGTGGCCATTCAACTGGCCCACGACGACCAATTCACTTTCCAGGAAACAGTCCATGTAGGAGTGCTCGGACCTTTTTTCCTTATACTTAGTGCTGCTTTAGATCCATTTTAATATGACCCTAGGTGTCCGATATGAACCCTGAACTTTACAGTAGCCGATTCTCGTTCTGCTCAGCGGCTGATATTCGAGACCGTGGGCCCCCCATTTTTTGTGGCAGTGGTGTGGCTCCCAAAGATCAGACCCCCCCCCACTTTCCATACTTTACACATTTGCATTTTTGCATGTGATTTTCATCACTTTTGCAATTTGCATGGGACCAGCGGTGTGTGAGTGCTGAAACCTGGCTGGCAGGTGAGACCCAAGAAATGAAAACTCAGAGAAACATAGAAGATAATGAGATAAACATCGAGATGTGACTGCAAGTTAATTAACTGTTTGAACATTTCTCCATTTCATTTTTTCCCCCATTCGAGGAGCCGCATATTAACAGCAGTCGCCAAAATAAATTGAAAGTCGTCATTTAGATGAGAAAAAAAACAAACGCTTGGCTCGTATTGAACAGAAAAGCATTTGTAGGACGAGTCATTAATGCTGCTTCCATATCGACTCTCATTTATTCAGGCTTTGAAATATTTTGATTGCTTTTGTGAGTCCTGGTTTTATTCATGTCTTTGGAAGTGAGTTGGAAATTGTATTACGTGTTCATTTCGTTAATTTCCCAGTGTAATTTTAATTAGCTCTTGCTCTCGGTAAATCTCGCTCATAGTTTTTATGTTATTATTTTTTTTTATTTATTTTTTTTTAGATTTATTTCTTTTTCAAGTTTGTTTTAGTGATAGTGTCCGTTGAGAACTAAAGCCATTAAAATGACTACCATCTAGTAATACATTCATCTTACAGGTGGACCTTTTTTAAAGGGGTTTTTCTGGGTAAAAAGATAATTAAAGCATTGTGAAGACTATGATAAGTTGAGAAATGTCATCATTTACTTGGTGTTAAAATTCTGTCTAATTTCCGAGCTGTCCCATGTAGTGATGTAACTACCTGCTTCTTACTTCCTGCAACAGTCCAAGAGGCGGGACAGTCCAAGAGGCGGGCCTTCAGGCAGCAGGCCTCAGATTGGTGTACGTGAACAATATAAAACTATTGTCAATGGCTTTTTTTGAAAATATAAATATATAAGTAAAAAAAAAAACAACTAAGAGGAAAGGATAATGATAATACCATGGAGGGATGAAGGAGAAGGGAGGAGGGGTTGATCCGTGGCTCCTTGCTTGCTCCAGTATTTCAAGGTGTATTGGTTAGGCTCAGCGGAAACTCTGCGCGATCTGTGATATTCACAGAAAGGAATACGTACATCAAGCCGAGGGGGTGGACATCGAAAATAAGCCACCCATCGGACCGGACCGGCATATTTACATACAGCGCGGGAGGAACAATAAAGGTATTCATGGATCATACGTGGGGAGTCAAGGGGTATCAAAAGTACTTGTGTAATGCATAGGGGACACTAAATTGAATGATATTTTTACCTGGTAGCCCAAAAAAGTGGTGACAGATTCCCTTTAAGAGCAGTGGTCCTAGGTTTTATAAACATGGTGGCAACTATATAGACTCCAAATGGAGAAATATAATGCGATGGTCTGTCTCCTAATCACAGCATCCAGTAATCACCCGCCATAATGCGCTCACTCCAAATGGCACATTACCACTGTGATAGGCGGCAGTTAGTGACCGTATGGGAATAGAAAGGAATTTCCATCCATAATTATGAATTTCCCAGAAGACCCCTATAACTACAATGCCTATTATTGTAACACTTGTTCCGTGTGTTTATATCGACTCCTCCGCAGAATATAAGTCATTGTCAGTGCTTCCGGTGCCTTCGGAGACAATAGTTTGTGTGAATGGGGGATAACAATGGAATACAAAGCACAATGCTACAAACGACTGTGCGCCCGGGAATAAGTGAGCGCTTCCGCTAACAATTTGTCAACATTTCCATATAAATCAAGCATTATAGTTCAGAGCGGTCACCATTACACTACATCAGTATCTCTCTCTACCAGAAATGAAATTGTCATTTGCAGCGGTGCATGGCTGCAATATCAAGAAGGAGGAGGCGAACCACAAAGGGATGGATTTGCATAAACTCACATAGACCGCGTGGTCCGCATCGTTCTGTACATATTAGTTGTGCGTCTTTTTTTTTTTTTTTTTGTAGAACATGAAAAATGTGACCCCCTCTTGTGACTCATGGAGATATATAATATTAATTAGTTTCTTCCTAATAAGTTGGTTGTGTTGGGGCTTGGATGCAGTCAACTTTTTCTTGTGCAGGTTCACCTTGGCGCCAGAATCGTTATATATACACATACTGTAGCGCTGAGGCCGACCAATCTGTTTCCCCAGGCTGTTGTCTTACTACAACTCATGATTTAGGATAAAAACTATGAGCAAGTCCCCTGCAGTCAGTGAAGAAAAGTAATAGTTCATGGAAATAACATGGAGTACTTAGCTGACACTATTTTGATAAATAAAGCGTAAAATCCATCCCACGCGACAAGGCGACCCATGTAGCTACATTATTTACATGTACTTCTATTATTTATGTAGTTCCTTTCTGCAGGGTATTTGCTTATTGTTATTATCCCAGGTTTTGTTTGTTAATGGCCACAGTGTGAATGTGCACCTACATGTTGCACTTATACCAGCAGGTGTGCTGGCCCATTTTTTTGGTTTAACTATTCTGGAGGAGGAGGATCCTTTAAAGGGGTTATCCAAGACTAACTTTTTAGTTCCATAGTAAAAAAAAGGGGGATAGTTGCTAACTACCTGCCTGTAGTGCCTGCTAACACTGACATCACGTCGACAGAGTAGCGACTTCTCATCTGCTTTGCTGACAGGATGTGACTGCCAACTTCATGCTGATTGACAGCCAACTTCCTGCTGCCTAACTGCAGAGAGCTGCTTGTCAATCAGCATGTCAGCAGTCACTTCCCAGCTGTGTTGACGTGGAGCATCTGCATTACATTCAGGAGGAGACGGTGACCAGTCTGTGCAGGCGACAAGTAGAGCAGGCAGGTAGTTAGCAACTACCTGCCTGTTAGTTTTTAGATTTTTACTAAAAAATAATTAGTCCTGGATGATCTCTTTAAACCTTAGCCCAGATGAGCAGGTCAGTGCAGCATGGACAACTGGCAATCTAGGTGGAACCACGGTGGCAGAGCTGGAACAACAACAGCTGGTGTGGAGCTCGATGTAGCAGAGTTGACTCAGTTATGTGTGTGGTAGTGGTGGGTTTACAAAGTTGCCTCAAAGCAGCAGTGCTGTCACAATGATGTAGAAGAGTTTATACAGCGATGAGGAACCGGTGAAGAAAGGCTTAATATACAACAAAGGCTCAATGCAGCAGAGATGGCACTGAGGCGCTGGAACCATAGAATTGCAATGTGGTATAGCAGAGCTTGATGTAGAAGTGCTGGAACTATAGAATTGCAGTGTGGTATATCAGAGCTTGATGTAGCAGTGCTGGAACCATAGAATTGCAATGTGGTATAGCAGAGCTTGATGTAGCAGTGCTGGAACCATAGAATTGCAATGTGATATAGCAGAGCTTGATGTAGCAGTGCTGGAACCATAGAATTGCAGTGTGGTATATCAGAGCTTGATGTAGCAGTGCTGGAACCATAGAATTGCAATGTGGTATAGCAGAGCTTGATGTAGCAGTGCTGGAACCATAGAATTGCAATGTGATATAGCAGAGCTTGATGTAGCAGTGCTGGAATCGCAGAATAACAGATAGCAGTGCTGCAACCACGGAATAGCAGAGTTGTGCTATGGAGCTTGAGATAGATGAGGTTCCAAACACTTTAAGGGGTTGTCTGGCCATACGCCACAAGTCGGCAGACACTGTGTGACTGCAGATTTGTAAATCATCGCATCACGCGCACACTCACTGTGGAGATTTTCCAATCCAGGAAAAGGGTGGTCATGTGACCACAATTACGTCCGGCCACATTTGCACTCAGCGAGGACGCGGCCATTTGGTCAGCACGTGACCGCATGTATGCAAATCACATAGTTGCGCTCACACTCCCGGCGCTGGAGAATCCCCACAGCGCACAGTACGAGTGATGTGAGGATTCACAAGTCTGCAGTCACATAGTGACCCTCGTATCTTCCCTATCCTACAACCCCAGTTATTCAAAACTTTTTAACTCCCTCCTTCGCCCACCACTGCCCCCTCCAACCTCCCTCATCTTTGCTGAGGACTTTGCCACACACTTCAAAAATAAGATCGACCAAACAAGGCAAGTCTTCATTGTCCCCACCACACGCCTCTTATCCAGCCAAACTAGATCTCACACTTTGCACTGACGAGGGGCATTACCCCAAAACACAGTGCCTGCAAATTGAGAGTCTGGTTTTATCCTAATGGCACTGTCACACTTAGCGATCGCACTAGCGATCACGACAACGACACGACCTGGCGAGATCACTGGTGCGATCGCTATGTGATCGCTAGTTAGCTTCCAAACACAAAGATCTCATCAGAGATCAGCGATCTGTATAACGACCTCAGCAGTCGTTGGGAAAACCTAGTCCCACCTGCGATGCTGGTGAAGTCGTTCATAAAGGGTGTCACACTCAGCGATTCAGGCTCACCAGCGGGACACCAACGACCAAAAAAACGGCTCAGAACGTTCATAAGCGATCAGCGACATCTCAGCAGGGGCCACATCGCTGCTATATGTCACACACAGCTGCGTCGCTAACGAGATCGCTACTGCGTCATAAATCGATGACTCTTTACCGATCTCGTTAGCGATCTCGCTTAGTGTGACAGTACCTTAAGTCAGATGATAAGTCTCGTTTAAGGGTCGATATTGACTTTAGGATTGCTACTTCTTATAGGTAGTACTAGAGTTCTAGTCGTCTTTCTCTCTGATAGCCAATTTGCACAGTACCCTAGGATGTAATTCATCTGGACCAGGAGATTTAATTTAACTTAAATTAGCTAAGAGTTCCTTCATCATCTCTCTGCATAGTGTGGATTCTTTTATTCCTTTGATGGCACCGTGAAGATCAGTTGATGATACAATTGCTTTCTTAGAGAACACAGATGCAAAATAGGAATTTTAAAGTTCGACCTTCTCAACAACATTTTTGACCACTTCACTATTTTCATCTTGTAAACATCCTATAACATCTTTGACTTTTATTTTATTTTTGACATACCCCTAAAACCCTTTTTTACTGCTTTTGGTCTCCCTTGGAAGCCTTACTTCATTACTGGCTTTAGCTCTTCTAACGCTTGCCCTGCATTCCCTGCAAACAGCACTATCTCTCCTTTCTATTTAGTATATATTTTTTCCTTTTTAACAAGAGTTTAAGTTCTGTGTTCATCCACCCTGGTCTCTAAATGCTTCCAATTCTTCCTTATTTTAGGAATTGTTACCGATTGTGCAGTGAGAATTTCATTTATCAGAATTTCCCATCCTTGGACATTTCTTTCCTTTAGAACATCCAGTCATTGGACCTTTCCTACCCTATTTCTGAGTCTATTAAAATCTGCCTTTCTGAAGTCCAGCTTTAAATTCTGAGTCCTTGCTGGTCTTCCTTCTCTTGTAATCCACAATTCGAGGATAGCATGTTACTGCCTCCTACATTCCCAGCCACCTTGACTTCCTCAATCATTTCCTCCCTGTTGGTAAGAATTCAGTTCAAGATTGCAGATCCTCTTGTTCTCTTTTCTACATTTTGAAATGTAAAGTTGTCAGCAAGAGAAGAGTTAAAGTTAAAATCTCCCATGATCACTATCTCATACTATTTTGAGAACAGAGACATCTGATGTAAAAAGTGTTCATCCATATCTTCAGTCTGTCCAGGTGACCTATAGTAAACACCTACAATAGTGTCCTTTTCTGTTCTCTCCTTGTATTCTTACCCAAACAGTTTCTACAGAGCTACCAGTCTCTGAAGCTTGGATCTCTGTGGAGATATATGTTTTCCTAACATACACTGCAACACCTCCTCCACTCTTCTTAATCCTGTTTCTAATAAATAAGTTGCATCTTTCAAGTTTTATATTCCAATCATGTTTATCATCCCACCAAGTTTCAATGATGCCTAGAATGATTATGAAACTAGCCTGAACAAAAATGATGGTTCCCTTAACTTCATAATTTGCTGTACAACCATTTGAGGAAATCAATGCAAACAAATGATTTCTGTATTTCTTAGTGAGACGTCTGCACCTGACAACAGGTACTTTGGCTGACTCCTTGTGAGAACTGTTCCTTGCATGTCAGGTGTTGAGGTACCTTCTCCACACTGCATGTTATAACTCCTTCCACATATGTTTAATAAAATTTAGGTCAGGGCTCATAGAAGCCACTTCAGGATAGTCATGTTGGAGGACCCTTGACCTTCACCTCAAACCAAGCTTTCTGACACTGGGTAGCACATTTCGCTTCAGAATGCCTTGATAGTCTTGAGTGTTATGTTTTGGTAGCTGAGGAGGGCAGGAGCAAAAAACGGCAAAGGCAGCCAAACACCAGAGAGGTTGGTATCTAATAGGTTACAGACCCCTAAACTAACCGCACAACTAGAAGCAGCCGTGGGACGTTCCTACGTTGCCCTAGATGCCTCGTCACAGCCGGAGAGATTAGCTACCCCTGAAGATGGAAAGAGGAAAGCTAACTGCCCCGGAGTAGAGCCCCAAAGTATTAGGAAGCCCCCAGACATATACTGGCGGTTAGACAAGAGGAAAACACGAACACAGACAGAAAATAGAATGAGCAAACGCTGGGGCCCAAAACTGTCTAGATAGGATAGTACAGGAGAGAATACTGTCTGCAACCCAACAAAACCTTAGGAAAAATTCCAACACTTCTGAATCCAAAAATGCTGAGACCACACGGTCTCGACCACCTATATCAGATCTCTGGTGTGAAAACGCTACTACCCAGCAGTAAAATATCACAGGCACTGAGCACAAGTGCAAATACAAAAAGAGAACAGAGACTAGCGCAAGCCCCCCAAAGGGGACCCGGCTGAACTCAAAAGCAAGGCCGCAAAAACAAGGGTATTCAAACCACAGAAAAAAGCCCAGAAAGTAACTTATCTGAATGATAGCAGGAGACAGCAGAAAAGCAAGCTGAATTCCAACCTAGACCAGGAAGTAACAATTGATCTCCGGCGAGGATCATGGGAGGCCAGCTCACTTATATCAGGCCTGTCCGTCCCCCCAGTTAACCATTCATCCTTTGCAGGTGGAGAACTCTTGCTGTTCAACATAGGTTCAATACCCTCAGCAAACACCAGAGGGAGCCTCAGCTCCAAAGTCGTCTCCAACACTTTCACAACACTTGAGGTTTTATTGTACCCTGCACAGACTGAAGACCCCCTGTTCCAGTTGCACCAAAGCAGCTCCAATACATAGCCGAGCCTCATCCATGTATCACAGTAGATACAATGGTCTTTTCTTTTTATGCTTCATTTTCACATCTGTGAACATAGAGCTAATGTGACAACAAAAATCTCTCGTTTTGTCTCTTGTGTCCAAAAGTCATACTCCTAGAAGCTTTGTGGCTTGTCAGTATGCATTTTGGCAAATTCCAGTCTTGGTTTTTTATGATTTGCTTACAGCAGTGGTTTCCTTGTCTACATAGTTATTTACATAGTTATTATTAAGGTTGAAGGAAAACTTTAAGTCCATCTAGTTCAACCCATATCCTATCCTAACCTGCCCTAACATGTTGATCCAGAGGAAGGCAAAAAAACCCCAAGTGGCAAACAGTAAGCTTCACATTGGGGAAAAAAATTCCTCCCCGACTCCACATACGGCAATCAGACTAGCTCCCTGGATCAACGCTGTATCTAGGAAACTAGTGAATATAGCCTGTAATATTATACTTTTCAAGAAAGGCATCCAGCCCCTTCTTAAATTTTAGTAAGGAATCACTCATTACCACATTATACGGCAGAGAGTTCCATAGTCTCACTGCTCTTACAGTAAAGAATCTGCGTCTGTGATTATGACTAAACCTTCTTTCCTCCAGACGTAGAGGATGCCCCCTGTCCCCGTCACAGGTCTAAGAGTAAAAAGATCATTAGAAAGGTCTTTGTACTGTCCCCTCATATATTTATACATTGTAATAAGATCACCCCTAAGCTTTCGTTTTTCCAAACTAAATAACCCCAAGTGTAATAACCTGTCTTGGTATTGCAGACCCCCCAGTTCTCTAATAACCTTGGTTGCTCTTCTCTGCACCCGCTCCAGTTCAGCTATGTCTTTCTTATACACCGGAGACCAGAACTGCACACAGTATTCTAAGTGTGGTCGCACCAGTGACTTGTATAGAGGTAAAATTATGTTCTCCTCATGAGCATCTATGCCTCTTTTAATGCATCCCATTATTTTATTTGCCGATATTCTTCTGTGAAGGTCACTTTGGCCAAGAATTGGTGTAGGAAGGAGGGGTTTGGGTTCCTGGAGAACTGGGCCGACTTCTCAGTTGGCTACAGGTTCTATGCTAGGGATGGGCTGCACCTCAATGGGGAGGGTGCAGCTGTGCTGGGGGAGAAAATGGCTAGAAGGTTGGAGGAGTCTTTAAACTAGGGACTAGGGGGGAGGTATTAATTTTATAGGAGGGAAAGGCAGTGCAGATAGTGACCTGGGCACAAATAATGAAATTGGGGGTGGGGGTGGCATGGGGGGTGGGGTTAGAACAGTTAATAATTTAAGAAAGAATAGAGGTTCAGAGAGATACATAAAGTGCATGTATACTAATGCTAGAAGCTTCACCAACAAAATGGCGGAATTAGAATTAATTTTGTTGGAACATAATTATGACATGGTGGGGATATCTGAGACTTGGCTGGATGAGAGCCACGACTGGGCTGTTAATTTACAGGGCTATAGTCTGTTTAGTAATGACCGTAAAAATAAGCGAGGTGGGGGTGTGTGTTTATATGTAAAATCATCCTTAAAACCCATCCTGCGTGATATCTGTGAATCTAATGAAGATGTAGAGTCTCTGTGGGTGGAGATTAGGGGAGGGGGGAAAAATAATAAATTACTGATAGGGGTTTGTTATAAGTCTCCTAAAATAATGGAAGCAACAGAGAATATCCTCGTAAGGCAAATAGATGAAGCAGCAACTCAAGGAGAAGTCATTATTATGGGGGACTTCAACTACCCTGAAATACATTGGGGAACAGAAACCTGTAGTTCCAGCAAAGGTAATAGGTTTTTGGCAACTATGAGAGACAATTACCTTTCACAACTAGTTCAGGACCCAACAAGATGGGGGGCACTGCTAGACCTAATATTATCCAACAGGCCAGACCGCATATCAAATATAAGGGTTGGGGGTCACTTGGGTAATAGTGATCACAAAATAATAAGCTTTCATGTATTCTTTAATAAGATGTGTAGTGGAGGGGTTACAAGGACACTAAACTTCAGGAATGCAAATTTCCAACGGATGAGAGATGATCTTGGTGCAATAAACTGGGACGATATCCTGAGACATAAAAATACACAAAGAAAATGGGAGACGTTTATTAGCATCCTGAATAGGACCTGTGCACAGTATATACCCTATGGGAATAAACATGCTAGAATTAGGAGGAAACCACTATGGCTAAATAGAGCTGTAAGGGGCGCAATAAGGGACAAAAAGAAAGCATTTAGGGAATTAAAGCAAGTAGGTAGTGATGAGGCATTAAATAAATACAGAAGACTGAATAAATTCTGTAAAAAGCAAATCAAGACAGCAAAGATTGAGGCAGAGAGACTCATTGCCAGAGAAAGTAAAAATAATCCCAAAATATTCTTTAACTACATAAATAGCAAGAAACTAAAAAATGATAGTGTTGGTCCCCTTAAAAATAGTCTGAGTGAAATGGTGGATGAGGAAAAAGCCAATATGCTAAATGACTTTTTTTCAACTGTATTTACACAAGAAAATCCCATGACAGATAACTTGATCAGTGATAAAAAAAATTTCTCCATTAAATGTCACCTGCTTAACCCAGCAGGAAGTACGGCGGCGTCTAAAAATCACTAAAATTGACAAATCCCCGGGCCCGGATGGGATATACCCCCGAGTACTGCAGGAATTAAGTACAGTCATAGATAGACCATTATTTTTATCTTTAACCCCTTCACCCCAAGGGTGGTTTGCACGTTAATGACCGGGCCAATTTTTACAATTCTGACCACGGTCTCTTTACGAGGTTATAACTCTGGAACGCTTCAACGGATCTTCGCGATTCTGAGGTTGTTTTCTCGTGACATATTGTACTTCACGTTAGTGGTAAAATTTATTCGATATAACTTGCGTTTATTTTTAAAAAAAATGCAAATATGGCGAAAATTTTGAAAATTTTGCAATTTTCAAACTTTGAATTTTTATTCCCTTAAAACAGAGAAATATGTCACACAAAATAGTTAAGAAATAACATTTCCCACATGTCTACTTTACATCAGCACAATTTTGGAACCAAAATTTTTGTTTGTTAGGAAATTATAAGGGATAAAAGTTGACCAGCGATTTCTCATTTTTACAACAAAATTTACAAAGCCATTTTTTTAGGGACCACCTCACATTTGAAGTCACTTTGAGGGGTCTATATAGCAGAAAATACCAAAAAGTGACACCATTCTAAAAACTACACCCCTCAAGGTACTCAAAACCACATTAAAGAATTTTATTAACCGTTCAGTTGCTTCACAGGAGCTGAAGCAACGTGGAAGGAAAAAATGAATATTTAACTTTTTAGCCACAAAAATTATTTTTTACAAACTTTTTTTTTATTTTCGCAAGGGTAAAAGGAGAAAATGGACAGATAAAGTTGTTGTACAATTTCTCCTGAGTACGCCAATACCCCATATGTGGGGGAAAACCACTGTTTGGGCACACGGCAGAGCTCGTAAGGGAAGGAGCGCCGTTTGACTTTCTCAAACAAAAATTGGCTGGAATTGAGATTGGACGCCATGTCGCGTTTGGAGAGCCCCTGATGCGCCGAAACAGTGGAAATCCCCCACAAGTGACACCATTTTGGAAACTAGACCCCCTAAGGAACTTATCTAGATCTGTTGTGAGCACTTTGAACCCCCAAGTGTTTCACAAAAGTTTATAATGCCTGGGTGTGAAAAAAAAAACAATTTTCCACAAAAATGATTTTTTAGTCCCAATTTTTTGATTTTTCCCAAGGAAATTGGACCCCAAAAGTTGTTGTCCAATTTGTCCTGAGTACGCTGATACCCGATATGTCGGGGGGGGGACTGTTTGGGCCACGGCAGGGCTTGGAAAGGAAGTAGTAACTTTTTTGAATGCAGACGTTGATGGGGTTCATGTTCCGTTTGCAGTGCCCCAGATGAGCCTAAACAGTGGAAACCCCCCACAAGTGACCCCATTTTGGAAACTAGACCCCCCTAAGGAACTTATCTAGATCTTTGGTGAGCACTTTGAACCCCAAGTGCTTCACACAAGTTTATAATGCCCGGCATGAAAATAAAAAATCTTATTTTTTTCCCACAAAAATTATCTTTTAGTCACTAATTTTTTATTTTCCCATGGGAAACAGGAGAAATTGGACCACAAAAGTTATTTTCCAATTTGTCCTGAGTACGCTGATACCCCATATGTGGGGGGGAACCACTGTTTGGGCGCACGGCAGAGCTCGGAATGGAAGGAGCACCATTTGACTTTTTCCAACCAAAATTGGCTGGAATTGAGATTGGACGCCATGTTGCATTTGGAGAGCCCCTGATGTGCCTAAACAGTGGAAACCCCCACAAGTGACCCAATTTGGGAAACTAGACCCCCTAAGGAACTTATCTAGATCCTTGGTGAGCAATTTGAACCCCCAAGTGCTCCACACAAGTTTATAACGTAGAGCCGTAAAATTAAAAAATCATATTTTTTCCACAAAAATGATCTTTTCACCCCAATTTTTATTTTACCAAGGGTAACAAGACTCCAAAAGGTATTGTGCAATTTGTCCTGAGTACGCTGATACCCCATATGTGGGGGTAAACCACTGTTTGGGTGCATGGTAGAGTTTGGAAGGGAAGGAGTGCTGTTTAACTTTTTCAAAGCAGAATTGGCTGGATGCTATGTCGTATTTGGAGAGCTCCTGATCTGCCTAAACAGTGGAAACCCCCGACAAATGACACCATTTTGGAAACTAGACCCCTCAATGAACTTATCTAGATGTGTGGTGAGCACTTTGAACCCCGAAGTGCTTCACAGAAGTTTATAACGTACAGCCGTAAAAATAAAAAATCCTTTTTTTTTTCAAAAATGATTTTTTCGCCCCTAATATTTTATTTTCACAAGGGTAACAGGAGAAATTGGACCCCAAAAGTTGTTGTCCAATTTGTCCTGAGTACGCTGATACCCAATATGTGGGAGAAAACTACTGTATGGGCGCACGTCAGGGCTCGGAAGAGAAGTAGTGACGTTTTGGATTGCAGACTTTGATGGAATGGTCTGGGGGCGTCATGTCGCATTTGGAGAGCCCCTGATGCGCCTAAACAGTGGAAACCCCCAACAAGTGACCCCATTTTGGAATATAGAACCCACAAGGAACTTATCTAGATGTGTGGTGAGCACTTTGAACCCCGAAGTGCTTCACAGAAGTTTATAGCGTACAGCCGTAAAAACAAAAAAATCATTTTTTTTTTTTACCAAAATGATATTTTCGCCCCCAGTTTTTTATTTTCCCAAGGGTAACAGAAGAAATAGGACAAATTGCACAATAACTGTTGGGGTACAGAGTACGCTGGTACCACATATGTGGGGGTAAACTACTGTTTGGGCGCATGGCAGAGCTCAGAAGTGAAGGAGCACCGTTTGACTTTTTCAACGCAGAATTGGCTGGAATTGAGATCAGACGCCATGTCACATTTGGAGAGCCCCTGATGTGCCTAAACAGCGGAAACTGTTATGATTTGGCAGCTGAGGAGAGCAGGCAAAAAAGGAAATACACCAGAGAGGTTGGAATCTATGGGATTGCAGTACCCTGACTAACCACCACAACTAAAGGCAGCCGTGGAGCGTACCTACGTTGGTCCTAGACGCCTCGTCACAGCCTGAGAAGCTAACTACACCTAAAGACAGAAAGAGGAAAACTATCTGCCCCGGAGCAGATCCCCAAAGAACATAGAAAGCCCCAAAACATGTAATGGCGGTTAGACAAGAGGAAAATACAGACACAGACAGAAAATAGTATGAGCAAACGTTGGGGCCCAAACTTCCTAAATAGAAAAGGATAGGAAGGACACTTACTGCAATCCCAAAAAACCCTGAAAAGTACCAACTCTACTAATTACAAAAACACCTGAGATCACACGACCTCTACCACCTAAATTAGTTCTCTGGTGTAACAAAACTAAACAGCAGCCACTGAAAAAACTGGAAAAGGCAAATGAACAAACAACAGTGGCTGAACTAAACTGAGAGGAGCACAAGCCCCCGGAGGGGACCCGGCAGACCCCCACAGAAGTGCAGGACAAAATGCAAAAAGCAAGCACAAAAAACTAAAAGAAGAAAATGTCTTATCTGTTAGCAGAAGATGCAGGCACGAAACAGCAAGCTGCAAAGTGAACAGGAATCAAAGATGAGACCAGAACAATTGATCACCGGCAACCCTGATGGGAGGGAACCTCCCTTATATAAGACCAGTCAGTATCACCTGATCGCCAATCCTCACAATCTTCATTGGATAGTTCAGTACTGTTTGTAACCACCAGAGGGAGCTTCTGCTCAGAATTCATTTCCAGCACATTCACAACAGGAAACCCCCCAATTCTAACTCCAACCCTAACCCCAACACACCCCTAACCCTAGTCCCAACCCTAACCACAAACCTAACCCTAACACACCCCTAACCCTATTCCCAACCCTAACCCTAATCCTAACTTTAGCGCCAACTCTAACCCTAACTTTAGCCGCAACCCTAACCCTAACGGGAAAATGGAAATAAATACATTTTTTTATTATATTATTTTCCCTAACTAAGGGTGATATAACAGGGGGTTTGATTTACTATTTATAGCGGGTTTTTATGATTGGCAGCTGTCACGCTAAAAGACGCTTTTTATTGCAAAAAATAGTTTTTGCATCACCACATTTTGAGAGCTATAATTTTTGCATATTTTGGCCCACAGAGTCATGTGAGGTCTTATTTTTTGCGGTACGAGTTGACGTTTTTATTGGTACCATTTTTGAGCACGTGACATTTTTTTGATCGCTTTTTATTTAGATTTTTGGGAGGTTAGAATGAACAGAAATCAGCAATTCATGAATTTCTTTTGGGGGAGGCGTTTATACCGTTCCACGTTTGGTAAAATTGATAAAACAGTTTTATTCTTCGGGTCAGTACGATTACGGCGATACCTCATTTATATCATTTTTTTATGTTTTGGTGCTTTTATACTATAAAAACAATTTTATATAAAAAATAATTATTTTTGCATCGCTTTATTCTGCGAGCTATAATTTTTTTATTTTTTCGCTGATGATGCTGTATCGCAGCTCATTTTTTGCGGGACAAGATGACGTTTTCAGCGGTACCATGTTTATTTATATCGGTCTTTTTGATCGCGTGTTATTCCACTTTTTGTTTGGCGGTATGATGATAAAGCATTGATTTTTTGCTTTGTTTTTTTTTTTTAAAGGGGTTCACTAAAGGGGTTAACTAGTGGGACAGTTTTACGGACGCGGCGTTACCAAATATGTGTACTTTTATTGTTTTGGTTTTTTTATTGACAGGAAAAAATGAATTTTTTGGGGAATATTTTTTTTTAATTTTTTTATTCATTTTGGATTTTTTTTAAAAACATGTTTATTTTTATTTTTTTCACTTTATTACTTTGTCCCAGGGTGGGACATCACTGTAAAATGTCAGATCGCTGGTGTGACAGTGTGCACAGCACTCTGTCACACCAGCGATCGCTCTGGCAGTGCTGCAGGATTCTCAGTGCCTGCTCTCAGCAGGCACTGAGGAAGCCGCCTCCCTGCAAGACCCGGCGGCCATCTTGGATCCGGGGTCCTGCAGTGAGGAGAGTCCCTCGGAACAGTGCGACACATCGCGCTGTTCTGATGGTCTCAGGGGAGCCCCCTCCCTGCGCGATCCTCCCCTGTGCCCATGGTACACCGCGATCATGTTTGATTGCGGTGTGCCAGGGGTTAATGTGCCGGGAGCGGTCCGTGACCGCTCCTGACACACAGTCCCGGGTGTCAGCTGTGATAATCAGCTGACACCCGGCGGCGATTAGCTGCGCTCCCTCTGGGAGCGCAGCTGATCGCCTATGACGTACTATCCCGTCCATGGTCAGATTGGCACGGGTTTCATGGACGGGATAGTACGTCTGATGTCAGAGAGGGGTTAAAGATTCCATAATAACGAGGTCTGTACCACAGGACTGGCGTATAGCAAATGTGGTGCCAATATTCAAAAAGTGGGCAAAAACTGAACCTGGAAATTATAGGCCAGTGAGCTTAACATCTACTGTGGGTAAAATCCTGGAGGGTTTTTTAAGGGATACTATATTGGAGTATCTGAAGCTGAATAACCTCATGACACAGTATCAGCATGGGTTTACGAGGGACCGTTCTTGTCAGACTAATCTGATAAGCTTTTATGAAGGTGTAAGTTCTGGACTGGACCAAGGGAACGCAGTGGATGTGGTGTTCATGGACTTCTCAAAAGCTTTTGATACAGTGCCACACAAAAGGTTGATACATAAAATGAGAACAATGGTGATAGGGGAAAATATGTGTAAGTGGGTTAAGATCTGGCTCAGGGATATGAAACAAAGGGTGGTTATTAATGGAGCACACTCGGACTGGGTCACAGTTAGCAGTGGGGTACCACAGGGGTCAGTATTGGGGCCGCTTCTCTTTAACATATTTATTAATGACCTTGTAGGGGGCATACAGAGAAGTATTTCAATATTTGCAGATGACACTAAACTCTGCAGCGTAATAAATACAGAGGAGGACAATTTTATATTACAGGAAGATTTATGTAAACTAGAAGCTTGGGCTGATAAATGGCAAATGAGCTTTAATGGGGATAAATGTAAGGTCATGCACTTGGGTAGAACAAACAAGATGTATAATTATGTGCTTAATTGTAAAACACTGGGCAAAACTGTCACTGAAAAAGACCTGGGTGTATGGGTGGACGACAAACTCACATTTAGTAGCCAATGTCAGGCAGCTGCTGCCAAGGCAAATAAAATAATGGGATGCATTAGACGAGGCATAGATGCTCATGAGGAGAACATAATTTTACCTCTATACAAGTCACTGGTGCGACCACACTTAGAATACTGTGTGCAGTTCTGGTCTCCGGTGTATAAGAAAGACATAGCTGAACTGGAGCGGTGCAGAGAAGAGCGACCAAGGTTATTAGAGAACTGGGGGGTCTGCAATACCTGGACAGGTTATTACACTTGGGGTTATTTAGTTTAGAAAAACGAAGGCTTAGGGGTGATCTTATTACAATGTATAATATATGAGGGGACAGTACAAAGACCTTTCTAATGATCTTTTTACTCTTAGACCTGTGACGGGGACAAGGGGGCATCCTCTACGTCTGGAGGAAAAAAGGTTTAGCCATAATCACAGACGCAGATTCTTTACTGTAAGAGCAGTGAGACTATGGAACTCTCTGCCGTCTAATGTTGTAATGAGTGATTCCTTACTAAAATTTAAGAAGGGACTGGATGCCTTTCTTGAAAAGTATAATATTACAGGCTATATTCACTAGTTTCCTAGATATTGCGTTGATCCAGGGAGCTAGTCTGATTGTCGTATTTGGAGTCGGGAAGGAATTTTTTTCCCCAATGTGAAGCTTACTGTTTGCCTCTTGGGTTTTTTTGCCTTCCTCTGGATCAACATGTTAGGGCAGGTTAGGATAGGATATGGGTTGAACTAGATGGACTTAAAGTCTTCCTTCAACCTTAATAACTATGTTACTATGTAAGACAGCGACAGATGGTACTGTCACATTGATGTACCTTGACCTTAGAGTTCACCTCTAATCTCTTTGTAAGTTACTCTGGGCTCTTTGGTTGCCATTCATATTATTTGTCTTTTCAATTTGTCATCAGTTTTCCTTTTTCGGCCACATTCATGGAGGTCGGAAAACAATACCATAGACCAGTGGTGGCGAACCTATGGCACGCGTTCCAGAGGGGGCACGCAGAGCCCTCTCGCTGGGCACGCGCACGATCTATCCAAAACTATCTCTCCTCAGCCCGCTCGTAATCTCCTGGACTAGAACCGGCGCAGCGACCACTCTCCTCTGGCTTCTGCACTCTCCCATCGTGCCGCGCGCTGTTCCATCAGTCTGCGCATGTGCTGAGGACGGGGGTATCGCGTTTGCTGAGGACGGGGATGGCGCGCGGGCTTAGGAGAGTGGTGGCGGCGCTATTGTCGAGATGGCGCCCGTGCCCACAGGTAGGATTGATAGATGAAGAGACGAGATCAGCGTTGGAACGGGCAGAGGTGAGTATTTTTTTTTTTTTTATGCAAGGCCATTATTCAGTATGGAGCATCTGGGGCCACTATACTGTATGCAGCAGTATATGGGGCCATTATACTGTATGCATCATCATGTGGGGCCATTATACTGTATGCAGCAGTATATGGGGCATTATTCAGTATGGTGTTAGGACATCATTGGGGCCATTATACTGTATGCTCATATGTGGGCCATTATACTGTATGCATCATTATGTGGGCCATTATACTGTATGCATCATCATGTGGGGCCATTATACTGTATGCATCATTATGTGGGGCCATTATACTGTATGCATCATTATGTGGAGCCATTATTCAGTATGCATCATCATGTGGGGCCATTATACTGTATGCAGCAGTATATGGGGCCATTATTCAGTATGCATCATCATGTGGGGCCATTATACTGTATGCAGCAGTATATGGGGCCATTATTCAGTATGCATCATCATGTGGGGCCATTATACTGTATGCAGCAGTATATGGGGCCATTATTCAGTATGCATCATCATGTGGGGCCATTATTCAGTATGCATAACGTGTGGCCATTATTCTGTATGGAGCATCATGTGGGGCCATTATACAGTATGGAGCATCATGTGTGGCCATTATACAGTATGGAGCATCATGTGTGGCCATTATTCAGTATGGAGCATCACATGTGGCATTATCGTATGGCCATGTGCTATTCAGTATGGAGCATCACATGTGGCCATTATACAGTATGGAGTTGTTTTTCTAATCTAGAACCTCAGTATTCCGGTTAAGTTGCCGTGTTGGCACTTTGCGATAAATAAGTGGGTTTTAGATTGCAGTTTGGGCACTCGGTCTCTAAAAGGTTTGCCATCACTGCCATAGACCATAAACTTTTGATTAATATGTACAGCTGTAGTAAGAGGAACACTATACTGTTTGGAGATGTCTTATAGACTGTTCCTTTTTAACATGTGTGCCTTTAATTTTATTTCTAATCTCCTTAGACAACGCTTTAGCTTTATTTGGTCCATGTTCAGGGTGGTACACACTATGATACCAAATAGCACAATGACTACTTTTCACTCTTTAAATAGGTGGACTGACTGATTGAAAGTTTGTGGACACCTGTGATGCTAATTACAGATCAATCTGTAGTTTCACCTGTCCCTATGAATGCCTTCATTTTTGTCCATGCCATTTTAATTATTACTTTTTTAACTTTACGTTGAGCCACAATTCTAAAACCAAAATCTGATTATCATTAATTGATATTCTGTAAATTTAAATTGGAAATTAGTTTGTCATTTTCAAGTTATTTAATTGACAATTGTGGATTTTCCTAACTTTTAACAGAAGAGTACCAACAATTTTGTCCACGTGTGTGTATATACAGTATTGTGTGTGACATATTTTTGTGTACTGTTATGTTTGTTTTTTCTCTTCAGGTAAAATGTTGTGGATGCAAAAGGTTTAGCAGATTGGCCGCTTCTGTAACGTATTAGGGCATCACATGTTGTAGACCATCAAAATTTTACGTAAACTGTATTCAGGTCAGTCCTTGGACATTGCATAGCAGTTTGTGCAGTATATTTGACTTGTTTATCTGAAAAGTTTATTTTTTTTATCACTCATGACTAATTCCAAAAGGATACAAGTACCAAAATAATTGGAAGTTTGCGATCCTGACGTTTTTTTATTAATTCCCTGCTGCGCTCTGCAAGACGTTTTCCTCTTTGAAAGTTGTCATTGCACAGTCAGGTAAAAACGTTGCGTTAAGTACATTTGGTCATGGATTCCTACATCAGCATATTTTTCTTCATCCAATTAGTTTTTGTGAACACTTTGACAAAGAGTGTAAATTGTAAATGAAAATTTCTATCGTTGGTTCATGCCTGAAACAGATTGAAAAAGCCATTGAGCGTAATAGTGCAAATATTAGAAGGACGTTTGCTCCACAAGACTCAAATGATATCATTCATATTAAACGCAGTTTTATTGATGTTTTTTCTTCAACCAAGTTTAGACAAAAGAAGTAAAGTATAATTAGTTAATTTCTTACTTCCTTAGTAGTCTAGAGTTTATTTCTTAAATAGTCCAGCGTAGTTGAGGGCGTAAAGGCCGGCCTTGACTACTTAACTAGTTAGAGGACCCAAGTTTAGACATCAGAAAAGTAAAATATAACTAGTAGTGATGAGGAAACGTTCAAGGATAAGGTGTTATCCAAGTGTGCTGTGGAGCTAACCGAGTGTCTTCGGTGTGCTTGAAAAATATGTTCAAGTCCCCGCAGCTGCATGTCTCTCTGCTGTTCGATAGCCACAACTCATGCAGTGATTGTCTAATAAACGGGCACTGAATGATCATATCACCCTTATGTATCATCCATATCATTTAGACTTGCAGTTTTTTTTCAAGGGAGGAGATCTAAAGAGGGAAATACTAAACAGAGAATTATATTGGATCTATAAACTCCCAACCAGAATACCGCTTTATGTGATTATTAGACAAGATTAAACAATTGTGTACTAATAGTTTTGTTTCATGTTGTGTTTTTATTGCATTTTCAGTCAGTTATTGCATCCAGCTAATTAATTAGATGCTTGCAAACACAGACCATGACTTGGGCACGCTAACCGAAACGCGTTGGTTTCTTCTGTAGTGCTGCACTGTGTCATGCCAACATGTTGGCCTTTTAAATATGCTTAAATGTGAAGTTTTATGCATATTAGTGAAGAGCGATTGTGCTCGAATAAGGCGTTATCTGAGCATGCGTGTGTGCTATCAGAGCGTCTTCGGCATGCTTGAAAAATATGTTAAGAGTCCCTGCAGCTGCATGTCTTGTGGCTGTTCAACAGACGTAACACATGCAGGGATTGCCTGTTTGTAACCGTACACATTAATCTGATGTCAGCTGTACCCGCCGATATCAACGTATATTGTATATGGGAGCCTTGAACAATTTATTGTTGGAGAAATATCATTTGGGTATGTCCAACTTCCCACTGGTGATGATAATATCTCCTGGGAATAAGCTATCGCCAGACACATCTCATAGACAACACAGAAGTGCTTAGTCAAACAAGCGCTCCTGTGGTTGGAAGAGCCGGTTGAGTTGGCTGGTGGAAGAACCATCGTTTGGCCAACGGTTATCTAATGTGTGTGGTGACCTTAAGAGATCTGTCTAATAATAATTGCAGTTTGTACGGTGACAGATCCACTTTAAATAAGTTATTCCTATTCCCACATTATATGTCCATCTTTAGAGCTCTGTTTGGCTATAGATGAGACAGTTACTCATCATATGGGTCCGGAATATGTGAGATCTTATTTCCTCACCCAATACCTCGGGTATGGCACAATAACTTGTAAGTTCTACATTACCGGCCAACTGCAACTGGACACTAAATGCTTTTTGAAAAAATTTACATAATGCTCCATTTTTTTGCTGCTCTGTACATAACACTAGACCAGGGTTCCCCAACTCCAGTCCTCAAGGCCAACCAACAGGTCACGTTTTCAGGATTTCCTTAGTATTGCCCAGGTGATAATTGCATCACCTGTGCAATACAAAGGAAATCCTGAAAACATGACCTGTTGGTGGGCCTTGAAGACTGGCGTTGGAGAACACTGCACTAGATGTTTTCATCCTGAAAATGCCCAAGAGTCCCCACTCAGATCACTCTAATTTGACATTTTGCTTGACTCATCAAATTGCCTTTCTCCAAAGTATTCAGTATCTTACAGAGCGTAGAAGGGGATAAAACTTATGCACCAGTTACCAAACTTTTTATCCGCTTCATAGCAATGACATTAAATTTGACCCAGAAGAGGCAAAATGGGAAAAGAAAATGAAGAAAAATCTAAAAACTATAAATTTACACAAATTTCTGGACACGGCGTAAACCTTCTAAATCAATGTAAAATGGAGGTAAAGCTGGTTCTTCATTCCAGTTTCATAAAAATCCTTTAAAACACGAGCAAAATTATATTTTGGCAAATTGAATTTTTCCATCTTCTTTTTAACCTTCGTTTGTACTAAAACCGTTTTGATTGTAATTTCCAAATCTGTTTACCAAAGAAAATGACCTTTTTAACATTGCTAATTTGAAGTTAATTAGTTTTGGGATTGTAAGATTACATTTTGCACTTAACTTTCGCTGATTTACGTTCTCCGAGTAAAATTGAGTGATGTTCATTGTTAAGAAATCTGACTGAAAATTGGTTAAGAGCCCTTTGGGTCCTAAAATGAGGATGAAGAACATAGGAGGTCATCTGTTATGATTTGGTAGCTGAGGAGGACAGGAGCAAAATACTGCCAAAGCAGCAAGACACCAGAGAGGCTGGAACCTAATGGGTTGCAGAGCCCTAAACTAACCGCACAACTAGAAGTAGCCGTGGAGCGTACCTACGTTGATCCTGGACACTTCGGCACAGCCGGAGAGTTAGCTACACCTGAAGATAGAAAGAGGAAAGCTAACTGCCCCGGAGTAAAGCCCCCAAAGAAATAGAAAGCCCCCAAACATGTAATGGCGGTTAGACAAGAGGAAAACACGAACACAGACAGAAAATAGAATGAGCAAATGCTACGGCCCAAATCTGTCTAGAAAGTAAAGTACAGGAGAGAAATTCTGTCTGCAACACAGAAAAACCCTAAAAAAATACCAGCACTTCTGATTGCAAAAAACCTGAGATCACACGATCTCGACCACCTATATCAGATCTCTGGTGTGACACACAGCTACTCAGCAAATAAAAATATCAATGGAACAGAGAACAAGAGCAAATAAAAAATGAGAACAGGGGGCAGCGCAAGCCCCCAAAGGGCACTCGGCTGAAGTCCAAGCAAGGCTGCGGAAAGCAAGGCAAATCCAGCCACAGAAAAAAAAACAGAAAGTCACTTATCTGAATGATAGCAGGAAAGCAAGCTGAAATTCCAACAAAGACCTGGAAGCAACAATTGGTTACCGGCCAGGACCATGGGAGCCCAGCTCACTTATATCAGGCCAGTCATCTCCACCTGACACCCATTCCTTAATTGGTTCAATACCCTCAGCAACCACCGGAGGGAGCCTCAGCTCCGAAGTTGTCTCCAAAACATTCACAACAGTCATCCACCTATTTTTTTACACCAACTCGAGAAGCAGCCGGTACTTGACGACAATGGTTGTTTTCTGTGTTACTGTTCCTATAGAGTATTGAACATTTACCGACCTAAAGTGATATTCCGATCTCGGACGTTTGGGGCCGATGACGAATGTGGTTTCCATACCTGGGACACTAATCAAGAATACGTAAATGACTACATAGAAGAATATGTAAAAGGCTGTTTTGAAAAATACATTAACAACTACATACAGTGCCTACAAGTAGTATTCAACCCCCTGCAGATTTAGCTGGTTGACACATGCGGAATTAACTTGGTATTGTGACATTTGTACTGTAGATCAGCCTGGAAGTGGGAAATGCACTGCAGCAAAAAATTTTTTTAGAATTTTTTTTTTTCTTTAAAAACGTTAAAAGTTAATTCAGAGTGTCATTTATTATTCAACCCCTCAAACCACAAGAATTCTGTTTGGTCCCCCTAAAGTATTAAGAAGTAGTTCAGGCACCAAGAATAATGAGCTTCACATGTGTGGATTAATGATCTCTTTTGCCAGCCTTTTCTGACTATTTAAGACCCTCCCCAAACTTGTGAACAGCACTCATACATGGTCAACATGGGAAAGACAAAGGAGCATTCCAAGGCCATCAGAGACAAGATCATGGAGGGTCACAAGGCTGGCAAGGGGTACAAAACCCTTTCCAAGGAGTTGGGCCTACCTGTCTCCACTGTTGGGAGCATCATCCGTAAGTGGAAGGCTTATGGAACTACTGTTAGCCTTCCACGGCCTGGACAGCCTTTGAAAGTTTCCTCCCGTGCCGAGGCCAGGCTTGTCCGAAGAGTCAAGGCTAACCCAAGGACAACAAGGAAGGAGCTCCGGGAAGATCTCATGGCAGTGGGGACATTGGTTTCAGTCAATACCATAAGTAACGTACTCCACCGCAATGGTCTCCATTCCAGACGAGCCCTTAAGGTACCTTTACTTTCAAAGCGTCATGTCAAGGCTCGTCCACAGTTTGCTCATGATCACTTGGAGGACTCTTGAGACAGACTGGTTCAAGGTTCTATGGTCTGATGAGACCAAGATCGAGATCTTTGGTGCCAACCACACACGTGACGTTTGGAGACTGGATGGCACTGCATACGACCCCAAGAATACCATCCCTACAGTCAAGCATGGTGGTGGCAGCATCATGCTGTGGGGCTGTTTCTCAGCCAAGGGGCCTGGCCATCTGGTCCGCATCCATGGGAGGATGGATAGCACGGCCTACCTGGAGATTTTGGCCAAGAACCTCCGCTCCTCCATCAAGGATCTTAAGATGGGTCGTAATTTCATCTTCCAACAAGACAACGACCCAAAGCACACAGCCAAGAAAACCAAGGCCTGATTCAAGAGGGAAAAAGTCAAGGTGTTGGAGTGGCCTAGTCAGTCTCCTGACCTTAACACAATTGAAAACTTGTGGAAGGAGCTCAAGATTAAAGTCCACATGAGACACCCAAAGAACCTAGATAACTTGGAGAAGATCTGCATGGAGGAGTGGGCCAAGATAACTCCACAGACCTGTGCCGGCCTGATCAGGTCTTATAAAAGACGATTATTAGCTGTAATTGCAAACAAGGGTTATTCCACGAAATATTAAACATAGGGGTTGTATAATAATTGACCCACACTTTTATGTTTAAAATTTATTAAAATTCAACTGAGCAACATAACTTTTTGGTTTGTAAGATTTATGCTTCTGTTAATAAATCCTACTCTCGTTTGCAGTTTGAAGGCTCTAACTTATTTGCATCTTATCAAACCAGCTAAATCTGCAGGGGGTTGAATACTACTTGTAGGCACTGTAAAAGAATACATTTATGGCTATGTAGATGACTATATTGATGGCTACATGAAGAAAAACACCTTAGTGGTTGCGTAGCAGAGTACCGTGAAATCTGGTGGCTATACTAAATAGTTAGACAATAAGGTACTCATTGTTGCTTAGAATATATTAAAGGGGGTATCAGGGACTTTTCAAAAAATGTATCTATGCACGAACAGGCAGGTAGTTGCAGCTTACCTTCCCGTTGTGCACAGCGCTGTTCTTCCCCGACACAGAGTGGTCACTGATGCTCCTGCATGGAATTCAGAAGCCCCTGCTGACGTCACGTCTACAGAATGGAGGCTTCTTTTCTGGTGCGCTCTGTAGACTGGGTGGGTGGGACATCCAAGGTCATTCTGATTGACAGCTGGACTCCGCGAGCTCAAGGAACACTGGATTTTGGCCGTTGCAGCTGAAAGGAGGACATCAGTATATTTCACCGCTTGAATATCTCTTGAACAATAACAACATGGAAGAGGCCAAGAGCCATGTGGTGAGCTGCATTTCTTGCTACATGTTCATAGACTTACCAGTGGAAAAGCCAAACTTCACATGCCACAAATCAAGCTTGTGTCTCTGTTGGAGGAACAGTTGCAAAATCTGGAAGAGAGGTTATCTACATTGAAAACCATTAAGGAAGGTGAAGAGTTCTTAGAGCAGAATTATCTCTTCATGTTACAGAAAGAGAAGAAATTCGAAGTGCACCTGAAGAAACAGAGGAATGGAAGCATGTGACCCAGAGAAGCAGGAGGATCGTGAGGCAGTCAGCACCAATTCTGCTCAGGAACCAGTACCAGGCTCTTACACAGGAGAATGATGAAGAAATACATCAAGATAAGACTTTGGCCACAAACAATAACCTTGTACGCCCTCAGAGTCCTCCTGAATGGAGAAAGAAAACTGTTGTGAAGAAGAAACGGAGAGTTGTTGACATGGGGGATTCCCTGTTGAGAGGAACAGAGGCCGCTATCTGCAGACCGGATTTAACCTCAAGAGAAATGTGCTGTCTTCCAGGTGCAAAAATTAAAGATGTGTCTGACAGGATATCAGGACTCTTCAGACCTACAGATGACTACCCATTCCTGCTAATACATGTGGGGACAAATGACACCCCAAGAAACGACCTGGAAACCATCTGCAGTGACTTTGAAAACTTAGGTAAGAAAGTGAAAGAACTAGGAGCGCAGGTGGTCTTCTCATCCATCCTCCCAGTGGATGTCCATGGAACAAGGAGGTGGAAGAAGATTCTGCAGGTGAACAACTGGCTATGTCGATGGTGCCGTCAGCAAGGATTTGGATTTTTGGATCACGGAGTGAATTACCTATACGATGGACTACTTGCTAGAGATGGGGTGCACCTTACGAAGACTGGAAAACATGTATTTGGAAGTCGCTTTGCTACACTCATCAGGAGAGCTTTAAAATAGAACAATGTGGGAAGGGAAGCAAAATGCCTGCAAAAGCCTACACCTGACAAATACTATTGAGAATTCTGCTATTAGGGGAAGAACAAAGACAAAAAAATCTACATAATAAAAATATTGGAGGAAGAGAAACCAATCACAAACTAAAATGTTTCTATACAAATGCACAAAGCATGGGCAACAAACAAGGAGAATTGGAACTACTAACGCAGGAGAAGAAGTATGATGTCATTGGAATCACTGAGACTTGGTGGGACAATACACATGATTGGAATACAAGGCTAGAAGGATACAACTTATTTGCAAGAAACAGACTTGATAAACGAGGAGGAGGTGTCGCATTGTATGTTAGAAAAGAGTATATCTGCACAGAGATTGACGCTTCAGAGACTGGGAGTTCTGTAGAAACTGTTTGGGTAAGAATACAAGGACAGAACAATGGAAAGGACACCATTGTAGGCATTTACTACAGGCCACCTATGCAAGCTGAAGATATGGATGAACTCTTTATGCATCAAATGGCCAAGTTCTCCAAAAAATATGACATAGTGGTCATGGGAGATTTCAACTATCCAGACATTTGTTGGGAATCTCTCTCAGGCAAAACTAACAGGTCAAGGAAATTCTTATCCTCTCTTGCTGACAACTTTATCTTCCAAAAGGTAGGGGAGAAAACAAGGGGATCTGCTACCTTGGATCTAATCCTTATAAACAGGGAAGAAATGGTTGAGGAGATAAGAGTGGCTGGGACCCTAGGAGGTAGTGACCATGCTATTTTAGAATTTTGGATAACAAGAGGAGGAAGACCTGTGAAGACTCAGACGTCAAGGTTAGATTTCAGAAAGGCAGATTTTAAGGGACTCAGAAAGAGAATTGGAGGGATCCAATGGCTGGATATCCTTAAGGACAAAAATGTCCAGGAAGGATGGAAAATCTTAAAAAATGAGATTCTCAAAGCACAATTGTTGACAATTCCAAAAAGAGTGAAGAATAGGAAGCATTTAAGGAAACCAGGATGGATGAACACAGAACTTAAACACATGCTAAAAAGGAAGAAAGAAATGTTTATCAAATGGAAAGAGGGAGGCATATCTAAAGAAGAATATAATGCCATCTGCAGAACCTGCAGGGCACAAATCAGATTATCTAAAGCTGACAATGAATTAAGGCTTGCAAGTGACATCAAAAGCAACAAAAAAGGATTTTGGGGATACGTCAAAAGTAAAAGAAAAGTCAAAGATGCTATAGGATTTTTACAGGATGAAAATGATGAAATGGTAAGACAGGATGTTGAGAAGGCTGAACTGTTAAATTCCTATTTTGCATCGGTTTTCTCTCAGAAAGGAAATGTAACATCAACTGATCTTCACTGTCCTGTTAAAGGAATAGAAGAATCCAGGATATCTATAAACAGAAAGACAGTGAGGAAACACCTAGCTATCCTAAATGAATTCAAGTCTCCAGGTCCAGATGAATTACACCCCAGAGTACTGAAGGAGATAGCAGAAGAAATTCTTGAACCACTGTCCATAATCTTTGAAAATTCTTGGAGAACAGGAGAAGTCCCAGAAGACTGGAGAAGAGCAAATGTTGTTCCTATCTTCAAAAAGGGGAAGAAGGTGGACCCAGGGAACTACAGGCCGGTGAGTCTGACTTCTATACCAGGAAAGATCTTTGAACAAATTATTAAAGAACATGTATGCAAGTACCTGGATAAGAATGAAGTGATTAAACAGAGTCAGCATGGGTTTGTAACTAATAAGTCATGTCAGACTAACTTAATTTCCTTCTATGACAGAAACACTGACTGGGTGGATCAGGGAAATGCTGTAGATATAGTATATCTTGACTTCAGCAAAGCATTTGACAAAGTATCTCACACAATCCTTATTGAAAAAATGACTAAGTATGGAATGGACAAGGCAACTGTTAGGTGGATTCATAACTGGCTTAGTGATCGGACCCAAAGAGTGGTCGTAAATGGCTGCACATCCAGTTGGAAGAATGTATCAAGTGGGGTACCACAAGGCTCTGTTTTGGGCCCTGTATTGTTCAACATCTTTATCAATGATTTAGATGAAGGAATTGAGGGTAAACTGATCAAATTTGCTGATGACACAAAGCTAGGAGGGGTAGCTAATACTAGAGAAGAGAGAGAGAGGATTCAAAAAGATATAAATAAACTGGAGCAGTGGGCAGCAACTAACAGAATGGATTTTAACAGGGAAAAATGCAAAGTACTACATCTGGGCAATAAAAATGAAAAAAGCATATACAAAATGGGAGGAATAGGGCTAAGTAACAGCACATGTGAAAAAGACTTGGGTATACTAATTGATCACAGACTGAACATGAGTCAACAGTGTGATGCAGCAGCAAAAAAGGCAAATGCAATTCTAGGATGTATCAACAGAAGCATACAGTCTAGATCACGTGAGGTCATTATTGCCCTCTACTCCTCTTTGGTCAGACCTCATCTGGAATACTGTGTCCAGTTTTGGGCACCACATTTTAAAAAAGACATCAACAAACTGGAGCAAGTTCAGAGAAGAGCCACCAGAATGGTGACCGGTCTGCAAACCATGTCCTATGAGGAACGGTTGCAGGATTTGGGAATGTTTAGCTTGCAAAAAAGAAGACTGAGAGGAGACTTAATAGCTGTCTACAAATATCTCAAGGGCTGTCACATTGTAGAAGGATCATCTTTATACTCATTTGCACAAGGAAAGACCAGAAGCAATGGGATGAAACTGAATGGGAGGAGACACAGATTAGATATTAGAAAAAACTTTTTGACAGTTAGGGTGATCAATGAGTGGAACAGGTTGCCACGAGAGGTGGTGAGTTCTCCTTCAATGGAAGTCTTCAAACAGAGGCTGGACAGACATCTGTCTGGGAAGATTTAGAGAATCCTGCTTTGAGCAGAGGTTTGGACCAGATGGCCCAGGAGGTCCCTTCCAACTCTACTATTCTACTGCCTAACTGGGGAACCGGCTGTCAATCAGAATAACCTTGGAAGTCCCGCCCCATTGCGTTAGCAGAGGGAACTGAATTCCCGGCACCAGCGGTCTGTGACGGGGAAGAACTGCACCGTGCACAACAGGTAAGCTGCAATTACCTGCCAGTTAGTGCTTAGGTACAGTTTTTGTTTTTGGAAAAGTCCCGGATACCTCCTTTAATGGCAACAGCAAACCACACTGATGGTTATCTAGAAGAATACATTGATGGCTGCGAAGAAAGGTACATTGGTGGCTATAAAGAAGAATATATACCGTATATACTCGTGTATAAGCCGAGATTTTCAGCACCTTTTTTCGTGCTGAAAATGCCCCCTCGGCTTATACACGAGTCATAGGGCAGAAACCAGCGGGGGAGTGGATGCCGCGGCAGGAGCCGGTGGCTGGGATCATACTCACCCCTCCCCGTGCCATTGCTGAACGTCCCTGCAATCCTGGTTCTCCCCTCTTCCTGCAGCTCTTCAGCACTGAGCGGTGACGTAATACCCGCTCATTAAGGTCATGTAATATGGACGCGACGCCACTCCCATAGGCGTCGTCTCCATATTCATGGCCTTAATGAGCGGTATTACATCACCGCTCAGTGATGAAGAGCTGCAGGAAGACGGGGAGAACACAGGATTGCAGAGACGCTCAGCGATGGCACGGGGAGGGGTGAGTATGATGGAGGAGAGGACAAGGAGCACGGAACAGGACGGGGGGGAGATCGGTGGACGGGGGAAGCGTGGAGCAGGACGGGGGGGGAGATCGGTGGACGGGGGAAGCGTGGAGCAGGACGGGGGGGAGATCGGTGGACGGGGGAAGCATAGAGGAGGACGGGGGCAGCACAGAGCAGGAGGGCAGTTTATACACCCGGCTTATACATGAGTCAATAATTTTTCCCAGTTTTTTGTAGCAAAATTAGGGGGTCGGCTTATACACGGGTCGGCTTATACACGAGTATATACGGTAGATGGTTGGGTAGGAGGTTGACTTCATAGAGTTGTACACAGATGGATTCATTGAAGTTTTTATTAACGGCAAAATAGAAGGCGAGGATGAAAAATCAAAAATTGAAAATAACTTAAATAACCGCAACAGGAAAGGACTAAACTGTAAGAAAGGAGAATTAAAGACGTAGAAGTGTAAATGGTAGCTCGGCCTATTTTTGCTCTAAGGCCATTAAATATTCTGCAGTTTTTGATCATCTAGAACAGGATGAAACAGCGTTTGAGAATTGTCACCTTTTGCAGTATCATGGTCACAGCATGAAGGGGAGAAAAAAAAATCACTTTAATGAGAACGGATTTGCAAAGAAACAAGCAGTTCTCTACCAGTGACACACAAGTGGTCATGAAAGACAGAAAAAATGGATTACGTTTTTAATGCAGGAACCAATTATAGCGAGGAGGTGCCACGGCTGATTTAGTAAGGAGTTTAATTTTCTCTATCTGGCATTGGAGATTACAAGTCCTAATTTTAAATGTGCTTCTAATTATTACAGCGGCCCATATTCAGGTGATTCCCATGTAGAATAATGGAATAATAATGTGCCATCTAACCTCAAATTGGAAGATTAAAGAGTTGATTTAATACTGAGTTCACGGTTCATAGTTGACCACTTCTCGGAGAAAACGTATTAAAAGGGGATGCAAGGTTAAAAGCAAAGTGGGCTTAAGATGGCGTAGTCCAAACCGCTGGTGTATGACATGATTGACATGCAATAGTATACTTTGTGTGCCTGCTTAACCTTTCCCTCAGTAATAATAGCAGATTATCAGGGGTACATGGAGCCGGTCAGGCAGAGATTACCTGATCAACTTTTTAACTGTTAATAGAAAAGCTCTACAGTAGAGGCTTTTAGAGCTTTTAAAGGGAATCTGTCACCCCATTTTCGACCATCAGCTGTAGCCACCGCCATCAGGGGCTTATCTACAGCATTCCGCCGTCCGGTCCGATGGGCGTCGCGGTCTGGTCCGGCGCCTCCCATCTTCTAGCGAAGCCCTCCTCTTCTTAGCTTCCTGTCGCGTCTCCGGCGCACTGCTCTGCCCTGGTGAGGGCAGAGCAGAGTACTTGCAGTGCGCAGGTGCCGGGAAAGGTCAGAGAGGTCCGGCGCCTGCGCACTGCAGTACTCTGCTCTGCCTTCACCAGGGCAGAGCAGTGCACCTGCGCCGGAGCTGCGACCGGAAGCTAAGAAGAGGACGGCTTCGCTAGAAGATGGGAGGCGCCGGACCGGATCACGACGCCCATCGGACCCGACCGGATGACGGACCGCCCCTGGGTGAGTATAATATAACTCGTGTTTCTTCGAAAAATGGGGTGACAGATTCCCTTTAAAGCATGGGTTCTAAGATTGACTACTGATTTCGTAACCCGAGCTGTTCTGACTGTCCATCGCAATGACATGAATCCCGGGAGTCAAATGCAAACTTGTAGACCATGGCATGAATGTTCGATATCTAGCAACAGCCCATAACAGTAGAAGAGACTTTTTCAAGCTTGTGTGATAAGATATTTGCATGATTGCATCATCTGGTGTATGGTTAGGTTTCCAAAGTTGGACATCAAAACTGTTCTAGTGCTGCAGTTTTTGACTTGGACCATTTCTGGTGGACCATTCTTGATTTTTAATTTTTTTTTTTTTTTGCTAAAACAACTAATCTAATCATCTAGACTAATATTTTTCTTCTCGAAGGTTCTACATAACCAAAAGTTTCCTTGGAGTCCGATAAGGGGTTCCCTGGTGGAAAGCTTCACTTCTAGTGCGGTGTGTAATGAGTTGAACTTCTGTTCAATCAAAGTTGCTTAGCGTGGAGAGCTTCCTCTGCCCTCACATTGATTGTGTCTCCTCAAACTGAGAAAAACAGTAATATTGTTAGTTATTCTGTAATTTAAGAGGAACTTTGAAAACGATTTGTGTTTTCCATTTTCATAAGCGTGACTGATTTCATCATAGTAGGGTTTCCTCACCTACCAACAAGGAAGAACTTGATCGTGTTCCGGAAGAAGAATGCTTTTTGTTGCCAGAGAAATTGGGTGATTTTGGTTGAGGTTGTTAAATAATTCAGAGTCTTGAATCTTTTTAATAAAAATCAGGTTTATGGTAGTGAGTCGCACGTACCAGGGCTTTGGGGTACTCGGCACCGAGCTCGTTCACTTCACTGGGGGATGTCACGGGTAGCGCAGCTCGGTCCGTTGCCCTGGGCGCTCACTAAAGGGGGATATTTACAGGGGATGATAGAATGTTCGTGACGCCACCTGTGGTTCCTGGTCAGGGTGACCAGCGCTGCAGGGTAGGTCCTCTGAGGGTTTGAGGCAGCAAGGTGTTAAGTCTCCCACAGGCGAGACTGATTCCTCAGAGTATATGGCGGTGTAGGGGTGCAGGAGCAATAATGCAGACACACACAAGCAAGTCTCTTTCTGTACCTTTACTGGTGATATTTGCAGGCACATCCCGGTAAGCCGTCAGGGTGGAGGATGCACGTCCGGTAATCCACTGAGTAGGTGTAGGGCCTCCTTACATCTTTAATGTGTGTGAGTTTCTGACTTGCATAAAACAAAGCTTAACTCCGTGTTTTCAGCTACGCCCGGCTGACCTTGTGGTGAGGTCTTCTTGTGGACAGAACAGTGTCTCTGTGGCGGTACCTGCCAGACCCCGTCTTCCTAACCTCGGTTACGTATCAGCACTGCTGGGCCCCTGCGACTTGAAGTCCAGGGTCTCCGGTGTCTCCTACCAGTCGTGCAGATGCTGGTAAGCGCGGACCCGGTGTCCGGTGGTGCAGAGTGGAGGTAAGCTATCAATGCTGGTTGACCTCGGTCACTCTCTTTTCCTCTTTCTTCCACCTGCCTTTCGTCCTACTCTCACCACTATCATAAGCACAAACTAGCAGCAGATGTCAGCTTTCTTTTCTTCACCGCTCTCCAAGCGTCAGCACGCTTACTTACTGAAACGCTCACTGAAGCACTCTCAGTGGACTCAACTTTGACCAGACTAAGTGGCAATCCCTTCCACTGCTACTGGACTCCACGATGTAAGCTGAGTAGTTCCTGAAGTCCTCAGGCTTTCAGATAAGTCTTTCTTTGGCTAGTCTTTCCCTCTCTACTCGTCTGAGGTAACTAGCTTGTCTGCTCTGCAACACACTCTGACAAGATCACACACTCTGAGGTAAAACCAACGACTAGCTAACTCTCAGCTAGACTGCCTTCATCTCACTACTGTCGTCTCAAGGGCTCCCTCTGGTGGAACCAGGGAAAATGTGAAGTGTTGTGTGCTTATAGGTTATCATGGATTTACCTTTCGTGCATCCTCCAGGGTAACATGTGGCTCCAGTCACAGCTGGGCTACACATCCCCCCCTAGTTAATATCAGCACTCCCGGGCTGAAAAAGAAAACAATTTTTATAACATCAACAAATAAACATAATTATATTTCTTTCCTTGCTGGAGGTAAGGACACTTCAAACGTTTCATAATACAAGTAACATATATACAAATATTTACACAAATCTTATTTACATTTTTACACTTGGATATTGGTTCACTGGATTAATTTGCTAGACCTACTCTTGGTACCTAACAGGTAACCTTCCTTTCGTTGTGCGTACTGACCTACGTGGTGTGGTGTTAGGTATAGTAGCCTCTGGCCTGTCTGTCCTGCGTGCCGGCAAACTGTAAATCTGCCTCCACCTCTCTAGGGATCTGGCAAGCATACTAGCGACTGGGCGATGCGGTTCTGTTTCGCCAGGGGATTCTTCTTCCTGAGACCCTACATCTGAAGGTTCCACGTTTTGAGATTCCATTCTTTGAGATTCTACTTCTGGAGATGCTACAGGAGCAAGTTCCTCACAAACTATTTCTTCTGCTGCGGCAACTGGTTCAACTCGACGTTAGGGTGCTTCTTGTAGTTGGTAAAATTGAAGTACTGGAATAATCACAGCGTCCCCGATACAAGGCCAATCTGCAGGAAAATATCCTAGGTCCGTGTGTATGACTTCACCTGGTTTCTCTTTTCCATAACAAGTTCTTCCTCATGAAGTTTTAACATGTCTGGACACCGTTTTAGGTGGTCTCTGGATACCATGGTGGTCGTCTTTCCTCCATCTTTGCTAATGGTACAGGTTTTCCTGTTGTCAAACTTGGAACTTTGCACGACATATGGCTCTTTTTCCCACTGATCGTCTAGTTTGTGCATTCTTCTTTTCCTTTTTAGCACAATCTCTCCAGGTGCAAAAGGTTTAGCTGGAGCACTTTTGTTGTAGTTCTCCTCTTGCTTTTCCCTTACTTTATTGAGACTATCTTCCACGCAGGCTTGTACTCTCCTGTACTGTTCCTGTCGGGTCGTGTCCCAATCTTCAGTGGTAACATCAGCTTCAGGTTCTACAACACCAAGTTCCAAATCCATGGGCAGTTTTCCTGGTCTTGCTCGCATAAGGTAGGCTGGGGTGCAATTGGTGGAACTCACAGGTATGTGATTGTACAGATCTACCAGGTCAGGTAGTAGGTCTGGCCACCGATTCCTCTCCTCAAGTGGTACCGTCTTCAGCAGATCAATGACTATGTGATTCATCTTTTCACAGAGACCATTTGTTTGGGGGTGGTACGGTGTGGTTCTTATCTTCTTGCATCCGTACAGATGACAGAATTCCTTAAACAATTCGGCTTCAAATGCAGGACCCTGATCCGTTAACACTTGCTCTGGATATCCATGGGGTCTGCAGAAATACGCTTGAAACGTCTTTGCTGCTGTTTCAGCTGTCAGATCTTTGACAGGGGCGACCACCAGGAACCTGGAGTAGTGATCCACCATCGTCAGGGCATACGAGTATCCTGACCGGCTGGGTGACAACTTGACATGGTCCAATGCCACAATCTCCAAGGGACGAGTCGTCTTGATGGGTTGCAGGGGTGCTTTCTGGCTGCTGTAGTCTTTTCTTCGGAGGCTACAGAACGCACAGGTCTTACACCATTTCTCGATGGAACTGCGCATTCCCACCCAGTAGAAACGACACTTCAGCAGGGTTTCCAGCTTCTTCCAGCCAAAGTGCCCCGCTCGATCGTGGTAGGCTTCCAACACCATCTGGATGTCTGTTCTTGGTACTACTATCTGCCATACCATCTCATGGGTTCTGGGGTTGACATACCTTCGGCACAGCTTCTCTCGGTAGATAAATAGCCGGCTTCTCTCGTTCCACAGCTACTTTGCTTGTTGAGACGCATCCTTCTCCAAGGAGGAACCTTCCTGAGTTATCAGCTCCTTGATGCGGCTGACAACCGGGTCACTGTTCTGGGTCTCCTTCCAGCTGTGGTGAGGTAAAGGGTTTAACGTCTTACCACGCTGCCTCCTGTAGGCTCGTTGCTCGTGGATCATCCCATTTCTGTGGAATGCAGGTAGCTCAATCTCTTCTAGATCATCCAATTCCTCTTCCGTGTCGGACTCATGCGGCATTCTGGACAAGGCGTCAGCGTTGGCGTTCTTACGGCCCGCCCTGTACTTGATGGTAAATTGATAGTTCGACAGCCGAGCCATCCAACGTTGCTCCATGGCTCCCAACTTGGCTGTTTCGAGATGTGTCAAGGGGTTATTGTCAGTGTAAGCAGTGAACTTGCTGGAGGCTAGGTAATGCTTGAATCTTTCTGTAATGGCCCAGACCAGCGCCAGGAACTCCAACTTGAAGCTGCTATAGTTCTCTGGGTTTCTCTCGGTCGGCCGGAGCTTCCTGCTTGCATATGCGATGACTTTCTCCAGGCCATTTTGCTTCTGACTGAGGACAGCTCCCAATCCTTCATTGCTGGCATCAGTATACAGCAGGAACGGCTGGCTGTAGTCAGGATAGGCTAGGATTTCATTGCCTGTCAGGATCTCCTTCATCTCCTTGAATGCCTCAGCTTGTTCTGTACCCCAGTGGAATGGAGGATTTCTGCTCTTGAGGGGCTGTCCTACCAGAAGGTCCTGCAGAGGCGCTGCTTTCTTGGTGTAGTCCTTTACAAACCTCCGGTAGTAACCTGTCAGTCCCAGGAACTGGCGCACCTCATTGAGATTCTTCGGCTCCGGCCATTTCTGGATAGCAGTGACCTTCTCGGGGTCTGGCGCTACTCCTTCTGAGCTGACAATATGTCCCAAGTACTGTACCTTTTGTTTGAGCAGATGGCACTTTGAAGGCTTCAGTTTCATCCCATACTTGGACAGTGACTCAAATACCTCTGCCAGGTGCTTCAGATGATCCTCATACGTCTTGGAGTACACAATTACGTCATCCAGGTACAGCAACACGGTTTCAAAGTTGAGATGTCCCAGGCAACTCTCCATCACTCTCTGGAACGTTCCCGGGGCACTGCTGAGTCCAAACGGCATCCTGTCAAACTCACAGAGTCCCATCGGGTGGTGAAAGCCGTCTTCTCCCGATCCTCCTCAGCCACAGCTACTTGCCAGTACCCACTAGTGAGGTCAAGGGTGGAAAAGTAGTTAGCAGTTTTTAAGGCAGCTAAGGATTCCTCAATGCGTGGTAAAGGGTATGCATCTTTATGTGTAATGCGATTCACTTGTCTGTAATCTACACACATTCTCATGCTTCCATCCTTTTTCCTAACTAGGACTAGAGGTGCTGCCCAGGGACTACAACTATCCCTTATCACCCCTGCTTCCTTCATGTCACGCAACATCTCCTTAGCTTTCTGGTAGTGTGCTGGAGGTATAGGCCTGTACCGCTCTTTGATAGGAGGATGGCTGCCTGTAGGGATATGATGTTGTACTCCCTTAATGGTCCCAAAGTCAAGTGGGTGTTTGCTAAATACCTGTGCGCACTCCTGTACCACTCGTAGTACTCCCTGTTTCTGGTGGGCTGGAGTGGTGTCTGTCCCGACATGGAGCTGCTGACACCAATCCTCCACCTGGGTTGCTGGGTCATTATCCTCCGCTGGTTGGCGGGAGGCTAAGGACTCGGTCGTGAGAATGGAGTTATGTACGGTTTGTAATTTAGCAACAGTGGCATAACGTGGTAAATTTACTTCATCTTCTCCCCAGTTGAGAAGACGTACTGGTACCCTCCCATTTCGTACTTCTACTACCCCTCTAGCAGTCAAGAGTGTAGGTCTGTGCTCTGAACAATGGGGCTCTACTACTGCTTGGTAGTTCTGTCCTCTCAGACCTATTGCTGCTCTACACCATATAAGCATTTCACTCATTGGGGGTATCACAATGGGGTTCGGGTCTGTCACCCATACATTACCAATTTCACCATCTGTCAGCTTCGCTTGCTGCCGGCACATCAGGGCCCGGATCTCCCTCTGGATCATTCCCTTTTGCTTTGGCCTGGCAACTTCGGCGAGCTGTTGGAGCAAAAACACAACTTCTCCCAGACAGTTACTAGTAATGTTTGTACCTAAAACCACATTTAAGCCATTTTCCTCATTTACAGTCTTTACTACTAAGAGTCCCTGGTCCTTCAGCTCCACTCTGCCCACCTTTACGTCCACGTTTTTGGCTCCGAGTATATCAACAGGGAGACCATTAGAGGCATACACAGCAAAGTCAGGGCTCGGGGGCTGGAGACTGTCCATGGACCAAAACTTATTATACAGGACATCAGGTATGATGGTCACCTGAGATCCAGTGTCCAGCAGGGCAGGGATTGCGATCCCGTCCAGGATGATGGACAGGTAGGGTCTTCCTCCCACAAACCTGCGGTTCCAGTCTGAGGGGCCTAAAGAGTCTAGTCCTGGGTGCTGGCCCTCGGACCCAGGATCTGCTCGTTTAAAGGACACTGTCGGGCTAGATGACCTTCTCTGTTGCAACGGTAGCAGATGATCTCTCGACGAGTGGGGCGACGTCCTCCTTTTCCTCCGGTTCATCCAAGGGACATCCTCTGGGCAGTCAGCTAGCAGGATCTTTCCTCCTTCCTCCTTCCGCAGTTGCAGGGCACTCATTACAGCGGCCAGGTTTTTAGTCAGCTGGCGCACTTCTGAGCGCAGACAGTCCAACTCAGTAGGGGGCGCTACCTGCGTTTTGGCTTCCGCCACCAGCGGGGAAAAGGTGGATGCTGCTGGCTTTAGAGTGGCTTCACCCGGGTGACACTGGGTTGCCACCTCAGGCTACTCCAGGGTCGCAGTCCTTTTATAGCCATATCTTTTAGGGCATCAAAGGTAGCGTCAGGATGATCCAAGGACCACCAGTGCACAGTTCTGCTTTCAGCTTGGGACCTCAGTCCCCGTACAAATTGTTCCTTCAACATTTTGCTTTCATTAATGGCACTTATAGGGTTGACCTGTTTGAGAGCTCGCAGGGCCCCCTGTAGTCGGCAAGCGTAGTCCCTAATACTGTCATCCGGTCTCTGGGAGCATTGGTAAAACCTCATCCGGAGATCTGTTTCAGTGCGGTCCTGAAAAATAGTCTGTAGTTTTAAGAAAATTGAAAGCACTGATTCCTGGTCTGCAGCTGTCCAAGTCTCTACTTCCCTCTCTGCAGCACCAGTCAATTGTCCTACTACCACTGCAGCTCTTTGTTTCTCTGTCATAGGGTTCATGTCCATTATGCTGCATATTTTGCGTTTAAACCCTGACAGGGTATCTGGCTTACCGCTGTACTGAGGGAGCCACTTCGCTCCAGGCATGTATGGCAGCGTTAGCGGTACTATCGGGGCCACAGGACCAGGTGAGGGGCCAACGTTTCCACCCCGCGCGGCAGCGCCGGCGGGTAAGTCACCGGAGCGGTCGCCCTGGGCCGCGCTGTCAGCTTGCGGCTGCGACATGTCTGCGCCCCCCTAGTTAAGTGTGGCCTACCTTCTCCTGAAGGCTGCAGCTCTGCCAGGCACAGCGATGTGGAAGGACCTGCGTCGCCGGCGCTCTGACGTCAGAGCGATCACTGAAGTTCTCCACAGGACCTGCCGCCGCGTCCGCGTTGGGGGCGTGTCCGGGACTCCGCGCGCTTTCTGCAGGTACGCCCCTTCTCTTTGCGCTGTAGCGCTGCAATTTGGCGTGCAATGGCGGACAATTGGCGCCAAAAACAGCAACACAGTCTCTAGCACAAAAACAGTCCACTTCAGGCACACAGGACTCACGTATAGCGAGCTTCAGATCCTGTTCGTGACGCCAAAAGATGAGTCGCACGTACCAGGGCTTTGGGGTACTCGGCACCGAGCCCGTTCACTTCACTGGGGGATGTCACGGGTAGCGCAGCTCGGTCCGTTGCCCTGGGCGCTCACTAAAGGGGGATATTTACAGGGGATGATAGAATGTTCGTGACGCCACCTGTAGTTCCTGGTCAGGGTGACCAGCGCTGCAGGGTAGGTCCTCTGAGGGTTTGAGGCAGCAAGGTGTTAAGTCTCCCACAGGCGAGACTGATTTCTCAGAGTATATGGCGGTGTAGGGGTGCAGGAGCAATAATGCAGACACACACAAGCAAGTCTCTTTCTGTACCTTTACTGGTGATATTTGCAGGCACATCCCGGTAAGCCGTCAGGGTGGAGGATGCACGTCCGGTAATCCACTGAGTAGGTGTAGGGCCTCCTTACATCTTTAATGTGTGTGAGATTCTGACTTGCATAAAACAAAGCTTAACTCCGTGTTTTCAGCTACGCCCGGCTGACCTTGTGGTGAGGTCTTCTTGTGGACAGAACAGTGTCTCTGTGGCGGTACCTGCCAGACCCCGTCTTCCTAACCTCGGTTACGTATCAGCACTGCTGGGCCCCTGCGACTTGAAGTCCAGGGTCTCCGGTGTCTCCTACCAGTCGTGCAGATGCTGGTAAGCGCGGACCCGGTGTCCGGTGGTGCAGAGTGGAGGTAAGCTATCAATGCTGGTTGACCTCGGTCACTCTCTTTTCCTCTTTCTTCCACCTGCCTTTCGTCCTACTCTCACCACTATCATAAGCACAAACTAGCAGCAGATGTCAGCTTTCTTTTCTTCACCGCTCTCCAAGCGTCGGCACGCTTACTTACTGAAACGCTCACTGAAGCACTCTCAGTGGACTCAACTTTGACCAGACTAAGTGGCAATCCCTTCCACTGCTACTGGACTCCACGATGTAAGCTGAGTAGTTCCTGAAGTCCTCAGGCTTTCAGATAAGTCTTTCTTTGGCTAGTCTTTCCCTCTCTACTCGTCTGAGGTAACTAGCTTGTCTGCTCTGCAACACACTCTGACAAGATCACACACTCTGAGGTAAAACCAACGACTAGCTAACTCTCAGCTAGACTGCCTTCATCTCACTACTGTCGTCTCAAGGGCTCCCTCTGGTGGAACCAGGGAAAATGTGAAGTGTTGTGTGCTTATAGGTTATCATGGATTTACCTTTCGTGCATCCTCCAGGATAACATGTAGCTCCAGTCACAGCTGGGCTACACAGTAGGGTTTTCAATTCAGTTTCTGGGGGGATCACATGAGAAACTGAGACTGTTTTGTGGGGCCAGATCAATAGGCTGACTTTGAATCATTACTGTGAGGGTGTGTAGGTTCACATGCAGATACGGATGCCATGCATGCAGCTGCACTGTGCTGTTATATTGAAGGTGTCTTGGAAATATAGGGAGAGCTTTAGGGGAGACACAAGGGATCTCGCACGTTACCAGTGATGGTCAAATCATGGCAGGGATCTATCGGAGACAAAAGCATACACACGAGCTTGTCCTGTCTGATCCTACACAATGTTCAGAAGGTTTTTATTGTCCTCACAGAAAAGGGGGAAATTTCAGTACATTACCACTAAAGATATGTAAGGTTAAAAAAAAAAAAAAAAAAAAAGCGACCTGACTCCTGGATTAAACTAGTTTGCAACGGTGTTCATCAGCTCTTCAGTAAACCAATATCTTGTCTTGTTGCTTTTATTAACAAAAGTTGTACTGAGCACACAAAGACACAAGTTACTAAAGCTAGATATGTAGATATAAATTGTTCAAATGATAAAGCACTCTATAAAATGGCCAAACCTAACAAATGCTACTATTTTTATATTTTTAGCGTCTTTTTTTTTTTGGACGTTGTGTTTACTCCTCTTTTCTCATTACTGTGAAGGTGCAAATGAACGCACCCATATATATAAATTGTACGAAAAAAATGTAATCCCAGTTGCCTTCAAATTTCCATTTCCTCACATGGGCGAGACCATGGGGTCAGCTCCAAAATCCACTTCAAATACTTTGTGCATAGTAAAATTCACATGGTGCTGTTTTTCTCAGTGAACAATTAGTGGCAATTTAGGCTGACTTCTGAGACCCCGGCTATCCTCAGAATTAAGGTGCTATGCCTCTTTCAGTATTTCTATGTTCGTTGATGTTCCTGGTAAGAAGTCTGTGTATTTTCGGTCAATCACAGGGTGCATTGACACTCCCCGGTTATTGGGAATGAGCGTTCTTAGCGTTCCACACCAGCATTTCATATGCATTTAGAAACACTAATTTCCCAATAATCAGGGTGTGCAAACAGGCTGCCAATTACCCTACAAATGCGCAAGTGCTTGTTTCTCCAGTGAAATGATTTTCAAGCAGGGATTCTCGATAGCACTTGATGTGCTGCCGAGAGTCTGCCCCGAATACTATCTATTGTTGTTAGTTCTGTGCACTTTGGAAGCGCGGTACTCCTGTCTAAGCAGGCAATCATTTAGCAGCCTATCGGCAAACGAGACCGGTTGGCGACTTATTGCTGCAGGGCGTGTCATGTAGATGTGTCTTTAGACGCTTATTTACTACTTTTGATAAAATGTTGGCATTACAAGTTTGCCTTGGGATCGATTTCGAGACCAGCGCCGCTCCTCTGAAACCCATTCCTGCAATCCCATCTGGTGTCCACATTGTTTCCGTAAAGACTGAAGTCACAAGATTCATGGCGCTGAAATCGTCTCTTCTCTAATTTTTCGTGCTGCAATTCCAGTCCTTCCAGTCGCGCGCTCTATTTTATATTCATGAGTTTCGTTTCGTACTTTTGTTTTTTACTCTTGTGTTTGTTTCTCTGAAATGTCATTTACTTAGCAATATTGGGATTTTTTCAACACGGTTTCACTTCTCGGTTTACTTAGATTACAAACTACCGAATTTGCATGATAAGTCTGTACATGTATACCAACATCTAGTTCGGGCATCTCCGCGTGGTGAGTCTTTCTACAGATCTCTGGGACCAACCTTATGAATAAACATCATTCGTTTATTGATGTGATGGCCGTCTCAAGGAGATGACTTTGTCTAAATGCTGCAAGATGAAAAAAGGATGCAGACTGCGTTAGTGAGCTATTACCATCACATCCCATATCAATGTTGTTTTCCGGTTTAATGGACTGTGATATCTTATTTTATAGAACTGTATTTTACCAAAATATGCATTTTAGAAAGTATATTGTCGGGGTCGTATCGACAAACCACTCATCCTCCAGTCACTTCGAATTAGATTATGAGCATGTGGTACCAGTTATAAGATGAGTCAGACAATCAGGCTGGTTCAATCTTAAAGCATGCTCTGGCACGTAGCTTTCTCAGCAAGAGCTCCCTTTATTATTACAAGCACAACGTTATATAGTATACATATCAGGGTGGAGCGAGGGGCACCTAAAGAGAAACAGTATAGCCATATATGGGAATGTATAGTATCCTAACATCTGGATTGGTTCCACTGTTCCTTCAGCTCAGCTCAGCTCCCGAATGATGTAACTTTTGGCTGATGCAATCTTCTTGGAATTCAGGATCCAGTTACGTACTCCAGAGATGGGTCTCTAACTAAATGCCACGTAGCAAGGAAAGCTTATGGTTTGAATATACAAAATGGAAGCTAGCACATAAGCATCACATATAAAAGTACAAAAAAACATTATATATAAGTACAAAAATATATTTTAACCCTGACAATCCCCCCTAAACACTAAGCTTTCCCTTGCAGGGGTGGCCTTTGAGACTGTCCATGTGTTGGGGGAGGGGAGGTGGATTTCTTCACTTATTTATCTTAGAAGCTGTCCCCTGGTAGGACGCCCCCAGACAAACAAGTCCCTACTTTAGCAGACACATGGAGTTCTCACAACCTGTCCCTAAACTAAATCTCTTAGTTGAACTTTTCCATAGGAGGTCTTGTCGGGCTTATCCGAGGGAATATATTTTTCCATGTCTTCTTTACTTGCATCATTATATAACAGGGATATGGTTTCCTGGTGTACGAAAGTACCTGACATGGGAGCCGCGCTGGTGATAGCTTTTCTGTATAGATAGCTTTTCTGATAGCTTTTCTGTAACACAGGACCACTAAGCCCAGCACCAGGAGACCTCCAATTACTAAGCAGGCCTGCTGGAGGAATCCCTTAAGACCTCCCAACCAACTTGAGAAGAAAGAGGTATCTACCCCTGTATTTTCCTTTACCTCCTGGGCCAGGTTTTTAATTTTCGTAAGGGCCGCCATGGTTTTACCATTAACTCCAGAATTCTGAGGGATATAGGTACAGCATTCTTCCCCTATCATCCCACAGACCCCACCTTTTTCAGCTAGAATCATGTCAATGGCCAGTCTATTTTGAAGAGTCAGTCTTTTGTTTTGGGCCCAGTTTCTCAACTATACTCTGGAAAGCATCTTGACTAAAATTGATAAATCTTTGCTCGGTGTAGTATATATAATTTATCCAATCTACATTGTAATTGATCTGCACAGTTGGGATGAGAGAACGGAAACCCGCCAGGATCTGATTCTGAGCTTTGTATTCGTCTGGGACCCCCCTAGGAACACCTATGGGATCTATATAAACTTTGGGATCCTCAGCATAACCGGTGTGCAGCTGACCCAGACTCCTTCTCTTCCTGGATATCAGTGGAGCTATATTCTCGGATCCAGACTCTTTCTCACGTGTCTTTTAATGACTACCCAGTCTCCAGGCTGCAGGCTGTGACTCCCAGGATCCTGGTTCGGATCTGGAAGAGAACTGAAAACATTATCATGTACTTTCTTGAGTCTTTTATGCAAATCCCTTACATATGAGCTTAATACATGGTTACTCATTTCCAGTGCTTGGGAAAAGAAACATCCTAAGCTAGGCACTTTGCCAAATAGTACTTCATACGGAGAAAGTCCAGTTTTTCTATTTGGAGTGTACCTTACTGAGTATAGGGCTAATGATAAACATTCAGGCCAAGATTTCCCTGTTTCAGCCATGGCCTTTTGGATTTTTAACTTCAATGTCCCATTTAGTCTTTCTACTTTTCCACTGCTTTGTGGATAATATGGGGTGTGGAAAGCTTGTTGAATTCCCAGAGCTGTCAAGACTTCATTCATTATTTCACCTGTGAAATGTGTACCTCTGTCACTTTCGATTACCTCTGGTACTCCATACCTGCACACCACCTCCGCAAGCAGCTTCTTTGCGGTTGCCGCAGCCGTAGCCTTGGCAATCGGGAAAGCCTCCGGCCAACCTGAGAATAAATCAAAACACACCAACCCATACTCCCATGACCCTGATTTTGGCAGCTGAATATAATCAATCTGCAGTCTCTGGAAAGGATAGAGGGGCCGAGGGGCGTGTTTGGGTGGTGTCTTGACTACCCTTCCCTGATTATGTGTAGCACATACCATGCATCCCTGGATCAAACCTATACAGGTGGAAAAGCCTGGTGCCACCCAGTGCTTCTGCATCACGCTCATTACAGCAGTTTTGGACTGGTGGGTTGGCCCATGTAACATCTGGGCAACCGCAGGGTACAACGCCCTTGGAAGGCATCGACGCATCCCTCTTCCCCATACCCCATTTGCTGCATTCAGACATGCACCTTCTTTTTTTCACTTTTCTACTTCCTCCTGGCGCACCTGAGCCTGCATCTGGGATAAGGCATCCTCCGACACAAAGGGATTTTTGGGAGCGCTTACCTGGTGCATCGTTACCCCTTGGAGTGGTCTACTGGCTGCTGTTTTTGCTGCTGCATCGGCCATTGCGTTTCCTTTACTCACCTGATCAGTGCGTCTGGTATGTGCTTTAACTTTTATGACAGCTACTTCTTTTGGTAATTGTAATGCATCAATTAACTGCTGGACTGCGTCAGCATTTTTAATGGGATGTCCTGCTGCCGTCAGGAATCCTCTAGATTTCCAAATTGGACCAAAATCATGAGCTATACCGAATGCTTATCTAGAATCTGTGTAGATGTTAACAATTCTACCTTCAGCTATCTTACAGGCCTCGGTCAGAGCCTTAAATTCAGTCTCCTGGGCCGACTGATATGGGAGCATTGGTTCTGCTTTGATTACTGCATTCAGGGAGACGATGGCATACCCGGTGTGGAAGGTACCTGAGTCATCTTGGTGGCGAGATCCATCTACAAAAAATTCAAAATCAGCATTAAGTCTCTCACTTTCAAACACTGTGGGTAGGCCTGCTGTTTCCTGTGCCATAAGCTGAACATAATCACTGAACATAATCATAAGGAATCTCCTCTCTTGGATCTTCTTTGTACAATACCGTACCTGACCTCCCCCCTAGATCCGAGAGAGGCAACAATGTGGCAGGATTAAGTGTGGTACATCTCTGCAAAGAAACATTTGGAGACATTAAAAGTGCACATTGCAATCGAAGATGACGTGCAGCTGAAGGGTGTGCCGGCTGCACCTGGTTCAGTATGGTGTATACATCATGAGGTGTAAGTGCTGTCAGTGGATGATCAAGAACGATGTCTGACGATTTGTGAAGCAATAGTCCTACAGCATGTACTGCCCGTACACAGGACGGAGCACTCTAGCCACTGCATCTAGACTTCCACTGAAACAGGCCACTGGCCTTTGATTGTTACCATGTAACTGAGTCAATACTCCTGCCGCGCGTCCCTGCTGTTCGTGGAGATACAGGGTGAATGGTAGTTCATAGTCGGGGGTTCCTAGCGCTGGAGCTGCCACAATCCTGTTTTTGAGGGAATGAAAACAATCTATACCTTCAGGAGTTAGTTTAAAAAGCACAACGGTGATACAGTCCTAGTGAGGCTGCATGAGGATTGATACAGCACGAATCCACTGCCTGCAGTAGAAAATCAGTCCAAGAAATATCCTAAGAGCAGCAACATTAACAGGAATAGGAAAATTCTGTACAGCTTGTTTGCGAGCGCTGGTCAGATGTCGTTCCCCCGGTATAATACAATATTCCAAAAAGATAACTGAAGATTTACAAAATTGCAGTTTATCCTTTAACGCTTTACAACCAGCTTGGTACAGAAACAACATAAGTAATATTGTTGCAGTACGACACTGTTTCCTGGAGGGGGCACAAATCAGTAAATCATCAACATATTATAAAAAAATAACATTGGCAAAATCAATAACTGTAAACTAAGCAGCATCCTGAGATATCTGGAACAAAAGTGTATATATATATATATTGTACCAGCCAATACATAGAGGGTTATATCTCGTAGCCGAAGGGGGAAGCTGAAGGTTGGAATTTGTACTGTCAAGGCCATTGATAAGGAACCTTACTCTTAGCTGCAGAGATGCCGAAGGTGGGGGCTAGGTTTTAACTAAAACATCCCTTGTTACCAGTTTCTGCATCTGCTGAGCAATAGCCGTTTCTTGAGCTAAACTTAAGAGGATACTGTCTCTATTGGGGCAGGATTGCACCTGGCTTTAATTTGACCATGACTGGCTGCACCCTTAATCTGCCCACATCTGTTTTATCTGAAGCCCAGAAATCATGCGGTATCACGCCTTCTAACATTGAAGGAAATTCATTTGTGTCCTCTATACTAGCAACGTCTAACGACATAATTTTACAAAGAGTGCTCGGCTTCAGTCCTGGTGTCATAGTGACAGTTCCATCAAGATAATACTCAATATATACTTGCAATTGTGACAACACATCACTTCCTAAAAGATTACATTGACCCCGTGGTGACACCATTAACTGTGTGTGTGTACAGTGGTTCCTTGAATTTGCAGGGGAATCTTTTTAGTGACGGGGAGCAGGATAGATGGAGAGTTATAAGGAGTCGCTATAACATGGTGGGAGAAATCACTTTTCCCAAATGGTCAGTCCTCTTCTGTAATTACTGAATTGTCTGCCCCCGTGTCCACTTGGAACTCAACCTCATGTCCCCCTGGTGTTCACCTGTACTGTGCAATTAGGAATGGGGGGGTAAGGAGACAAGGGGGTTCATGTGCAAGCTACCTCTTTTTGCCTGCGCTAAATCATGTTGTACCCCTTATGCTATTCTGGCTAGATCCTCTGCTTTAACTGATCTCCAATCCGGTCTACTTACTTTCAGTTTTCTGTCACTTCCTTTCATGTATGCACTTGCTAGAACCCTCTCACCAGTCTTGTTTTCTGGGACAAAACCCATTTCTACCCAAGCTTTTCTTAGAGCCCAGAAATAATCTTTTGGCTCTTCTTCCTTTCCCTGAACTAGTGTAATTTCCTTTCTCTGCCTGTCTATCCGTACATGTTTTTTTTTTTTTGCAAACATACCCCCTGCTTCTGCGTCATTGACTTCTGCATTATCAGGTCCGTTCCTACCAACATAACACTTGTATGTCTCATCTATCAGTCTATCGTATCTAGCTTCATCTGCCAATTTTCCTTCTTCTGTGTTCTATCCCACATCTGACCAATAATAACAGTTTTCATTCCCTGAGCGGTTGACACAAAGATAAAATGTCCCTTTCCCCCAAGTCTGGTGCGTTGATCCCTTGAAATCATTTCTATCACAGTTGAATATTTGACAGAAATCGAACTTAAAGATAACCACAGGGGTTATAGTATTAACCCAGAAGTTAACCCCAAAGGTGGGCATGCTGGCACTACTGGAGATCAGGATGCAGCCCAAAAGGATATGTATATCAGAAACTTCATGACTGCTGACTAATCTTGTCCTTCTTGCAGTGGGAGGCGTGAATCCAGGTGCTCTTGCCCTCGAGCTTCGGGCAGTAGGGGTGGTCAGGACCACAGTGTAGGGACCCTCAAATCTGGCTGGAGACAGTCTCTTCTCAAAAACGTTTTCACGTACACAAGGTCACCAGGCGAGAAGTCGTGCACCGTGTATTCTGGGAGAGAAGCAGACACTGTAGAGTGGGTGTTAGTTAACTCTTTAGACAAAGCAATCACAAATTTTACCACTTTATCATTAGTTTCAGATAGCTCCTGGTGCCTAATTTCTTCTATCTTGGGAGGGGCACCCACTGGGAACAGAGGTAGTGCAGTAGCTTCCGGATTAGGAACAGAGGCAGGGGCTGAAGGACCGAGCCCTGGGACAGGGGCCTCAGCGACGGGGACTAAAACCTTTTCCGGCTGTCCGGGTGGTTGGTAGTAGGTGCCGGAAGGCGTCAGGAGGGGATACAGGCCTGACTGGGTGGTTCCGGGTGTCCCAAGATGGCCGCTGGGTGTCCCAAGATGGCCGCTGGGTGTCCCAAGATGGCCGCTGGGTGTCCCAAGATGGCCGCTGGGTGTCCCAAGATGGCCGCTGGGTGTCCCAAGATGGCCGCTAGGTGTTGTGGGAAGGGCGTTGTCTGGGGGCGTCCCACTGTTGGATATGGAAGGGGCATTGGGCTGTGCATTACACCAGGGGCGACCCGCCCCACAGACACGGCAGGTCTCCGCCCAGGGCGGATTCTGTTCACCACATGCACTACAAGTCCAACCTCCCTTTGTTCTTAGATCGGTGCCATTATAGGGCGGTGGCTGGGGACTTGGCACAGCAACAGACATGAGGGGTGCAGCGGCCATTTTAGTTACATCAACAGCGGGGGCCATTTTAGTTACATCAACAGCGGGGGCCATTTTAGTTACATCAACAGCGGGGGCCATTTTAGTTACATCAACAGCGGGGGCCATTTTAGTTACATCAACAAGATCACATGCAGAGCATATCCGAACAAAGGCTCGGCACCTTCTGAACCTCCTGCACCATCTACTTCCTTCCAGCCCTCAACTTTCAAATCATTTGCTACTCTAAGATGTGCCTGAGCTTGATGCAGGAGTCCCTCATCACCCAACTTTCCTTTCTTCTGTCCTACATAATCCTTCCATACTGAAGGCTGAAGTCTCCCGGTACTGGGCAGACCCATCATTTTATACAAACTTCTCACATTTCTAACAGCCTTCCGGCCTTCCCGTGACTGAACGAGCTCACAGACCCCCACAGCACCACCCTCTAACTTATGAGGTTTCTCAGATCTAAACATACGCATCATGATTTTAACAGAGTGCAATGATCTGTCGCGACTCAGACCACCGGCGTCACTTGCAGGTCACCACCCGTCAATACAGAGTCCCCCGCTCCATGTACTGACAAGACAAAGAGCCCTACTCAATCTGTCCCTTCAACTGTGGATGGTGACTTTACAGCACAGTTCGCCGTGACACCCTACACAGCACAGAGTCCCCGCTCCATGTACTGACACTGGGGCTTCTCCTAATGAGGCTCCCCGTGTTAGACAAAGAGTCCCTGCTCAATTTGTCATTTATAAGACAGAGAATCCTAATCAATCTGTCACTAACTAAACTATCATGTGCGTCTTATACCCCACTCAACACTTCAAGAATCTAAAATTTGTCCCAACTTTATTCTAACAGTCACGGGAGACATCTATCTACATAAAGGTACAGTGACCGGAGGAGGAGGAAGTGGTGCTGACACGAGTACACGCAAACATGCGACGTCACTCGGTCTCACTTGCTGGTTCGGAGCGTGGCGTGGGATCGCCTTTGGTCTCACCACTCAACCGGTCACCCACCCAGACCCAAATCGACAATACAGCAACGCCAACAATGACTGAGACACAGGCAAGTGGGACGCATATAAAATATATGATCCCAACTTACCGTGTTCAATGGAGGCTGCAGTCCTCGCACTCAGTCACCGCGGGCACCACCGCAAAGTCCTCAGGACGGGTCCGGACGGGCGGCGATCCACTGCCCCACGTTGCTAGGCGCCAATTGTCGGGGTCGTATCGACAAACCACTCATCCTCCAGTCACTTCGAATTAGATTATGAGCATGTGGTACCAGTTATAAGATGAGTCAGACAATCAGGCTGGTTCAATCTTAAAGCATGCTCTGGCACGTAGCTTTCTCAGCAAGAGCTCCCTTTATTATTACAAGCACAACGTTATATAGTATACATATCAGGGTGGAGCGAGGGGCACCTAAAGAGAAACAGTATAGCCATATATGGGAATGTATAGTATCCTAACATCTGGATTGGTTCCACTGTTCCTTCAGCTCAGCTCAGCTCAGCTCCCGAATGATGTAACTTTTGGCTGATGCAATCTTCTTGGAATTCAGGATCCAGTTACGTACTCCAGAGATGGGTCTCTAACTAAATGCCACGTAGCAAGGAAAGCTTATGGTTTGAATATACAAAATGGAAGCTAGCACATAAGCATCACATATAAAAGTACAAAAAAACATTATATATAAGTACAAAAATATATTTTAACCCTGACAATATATCGTTATTGTAATACTTACACAGTATTGTTGCTTCCATTATGTTAGGAATGGGCAAAAATCATTGGGTCGCTGGTCTAGATCATCATCACCTTCACAATTTGACGAGACTACCTTTTCAATGAGAGCCTGGCAGTAGGTTAAATGTTTAAAAATGCCTTCAACCACTTATTCAGTATGTTTTCCCTGAATATTGAACCTACCCCGAAAGTAAGCCCTAGCACAATTTTCCAGAATTTTTAGATGTTGCTTGAAATATTAGCCCTGCTCCAAAAATAAGCCTTAGTTACAGGACTAGTGTTTGACGTTGGTGAGTGGTATAGAACTGGTCAATTGTCCAGGGCCCCTACTCTCTTAGGGGCCCCCTGCATTTCTATTCTGAGGGTAAAACTGCTTAACTGCAGGGGTCTAGATCAGTATTTCCCAAACTCCAGTCCTCTTGGCCCCCAGGGATCATGTTTTCAGGATTTCCTTTGTATTGCGCAGATGGTGGAAGTATCATCAAGCCATCAGGAATTCTCTCAACTGTGCAACACTATGGAAATCCTGAAAACATGACCCGTGGTGTCCGTGAGGACTGGAGTTTTGGGAAGCACTGGTCTAGATGAACTAAAGGTGAGACTGGTTGGTATGAAGGAATGGCATTGGGGTGGGTGGACTGGGCAATTTCCCAGGGCCCCCACTCTTTTAGGGGTTTATAGCATTTCTATTGTGAGGTTAAGACTGCTTAAGGACCTTTCATGACTTGACGGTCATGTGATCATTATGTCACCAAAGGTTCTTTAACTCAGGAGTCTGGAAGAGAAGAGGAGACAGGCTGGTATGTACCGTATATGCAGTGTATATATACATGTGTATGTGCAATGTGTGTGTGATGACATGATTATATTTGAATAAATGTTAACTTTTTGTTCAAGAATGGATGTGGACAGTAGCTCATGGGAAAAAAAAAAAGACATCCCCTGAAAATAGGCTCTAACCCATCTTTCGGAGCAAAAAATAATATAAGACCCCGTGTTATTTTTGTTGAAACACAGTAGACACAGGTTGACATTAATGTCCTTTTATATTTTGGCCTTAGCATAAAATATTTTAAAACAGTCAGTTCTATATGTTAATAATCCATAAGGAGTCAGGGGTGCAAAGAGTCACACTGGTCTATCCTTCTCTTTTCTTGATTTACATCCCATAGTATGTGTATATCATTAAAAGTACCCGTCTGATGCATGCACAGGGAAGCGTGGACTTGGGTTAATCTGCCCATGCTCCAGGTGCCTCTGAAGGGTTCTTGTGATAACATTCTTGGTCTGTAGGACATGTGTCAAGCAGGTTGAGGACAGTCCAGTGTGACGCTGCACAGAAGCATGACTCCTTCCAGATAGTAAGAGCCCATAAGAATATTGCACACGTTTTATTAATAGTACTTTTATGCTATGCTGCATCAGTTGAAATATAGAGGAACATTAATGGTAAACATGTTATTGACTTGGATATGAGATTTGCTGTAATTTGGTTCCTAAATCCTCCTTTCAGGTTCCTTTTAACTCAGAGGTAGACAACCTGTAGCTCGGGGACAACATGTTGCCTGCTATGCCATTCCGTCTGGCCCTCCGTCACCTCTGATTCCACAATTCACCATCACAATATTCATCACCTTTTATGATTACTTATCATTAGTTATTAAATCTATTCACCTCTTATTATGGCTTCTGGTATTTGTAGTAGTTGTGATCTATTGTTTGTTTTTCGTTGTTATTTCTAACAAAGTACACTATATGATTTATTTATGATAGTGCTCACTTTTGACTACTTGGCGCATTTTTTATGTGGTATGGTGGTAGTTTTTTGAATGATAACCTATTTTAGTGACACCATATTATTATATGGATCACCCCCTTTTGTTTTAATTTTTCATTTAAAGAGTTGTTTTGGATGATGAAGCACAAAAAAATTTGGTTCGTTTAATCAACCGAGGCCTAAGCATTGCATTTATCGTGCATGAACAGAATGGCCATTGTATTGAAAGCTCTATATTATCCATTAGGTAAAGAAGTCATAGCAAGGAAGGCATCGTCCACGGTTAAAGAGCTCTATAGCTGCTTTCTTCCAAAAGTAGCAACACATTTTTCTACGGGACATTCAATCTCATTCAAATTAGGGGGTTGTCCATTTTTTGGGCCAAAGTCAGATAATACTTAAATAACCTAGTATAGAGATGTAAGCAGTGTAATTGGATAGATTAATAGATTAGTGCTCTCACCTTGTCTGGTTGTGTCAGGGAGGAGGGGTGAGTCTTCTGCACGTGGATATAGTCCTGGAAAAGTTGTGATTGTGGCCGTGCTGCTAGTGATGGAGGTACTTAGAGGATGGAGATCGTTAAAACAGTTTTATTGGACAATTCTTATCAAAGTTGGACAGACCCCTTCATCAGGTCTAATACTGTTAGGGTTAGGGAGGTCTTTGACCTGACGGAGGGTCTGTCCAACCTTGAAGTAGGCTGTCCAATAAAACCTTTTGATCTGTCTCTATCCTTTGAGTGCAACGCTGGTGGGTGTGAACCCGCTGCGCCACAGGATGGGCTTACCCTGGAGGGGCATGACTAAGTGTCTACCGGGCATTCACTAGAGCCTAGGACTCGCAAGCAGCCGAGCTGGAATATAGCGCATGGTCAGGTACTGGGTGGAACCGAGCAAAACACACATTGAGTGGAGCGGTGCATAAAAAGCGTGCCAGTGGCTGTCGTAACACTGAGCATCTCAATCACCAGCAACGCAGCCGCAAACACTGTCAACTTTTCCTGGACTATACAAAAGTAAGGCTAACTATGTGTTCAAATGGCTGTCACCCCAGTGTCTTCTGAGTTAGGGCCTTTCTTTTCAAGACTGACGTCCGGTCTGCAAAATATGACCACTGCAGCCAATCGCTGCACTTGGCAATCATGTCAAGGTAGATAGCAGAAGACCGCAGAGACCAGTTTTTGGCTACAGTTGCATAGTTGGGATGTCCGTGTTGCAGCCCTGTGCAGAAAGACTGGGGGAGAGCAGTAAGGAGATGACGCTCGGGCTTCCACAGGTAAGTAATGATTAGTTTGGTATTTTCAAACAGTACCTGCCCGTGGGACAATCCCTTTAAATAGTGCTGAGCTGCAATACCCAGGTCAACGCATGGACAGATGTTCCACTGTTTCTGGAAGGAGGCCATATTTTTTTTTATTTGATCATTCAATTTTCTTTTCCCTTTCCTCCTCTCCGCTCTGCAATGTGTTTGTGCCCGTGTAGACAATCCATTAACCCGTTGACATTAGTTATTTTCTTTCGCATTTACTTCTGTTTCCCCGCAAAGAGAAATGATCTATTTTAGTACAATTCTATTTCTAGAAAAGGAAAGAAGGTAAATGTAGGATCGGAGAGGAGAGGAGTGTGTGGCGAAGATTAGGATACAATGCAAAGACTAATTATAAGCAAACATATGTGCTCCTGCCGAAATCTCTATTAATGGGATTCAGCGCCTTTTATTTCTGTGCGGACACAATTAAGTTTCTCTTTTGACTTTCAAACGCTTAAAATCCCAAGTTTAATGATGTTCACCTTGCAACTAGGTCAGAGCTAATAGAAGTTCTTAACTCGCTATTCATATTAATTCCATTTGTCATCTGTCCGACGGGAAGAGACGGGATCATTTCTCAGGGAACATTGAGCTGTTGGGAATTCAGAAAAATAAATACAAAAATAAATGCTTCCAACTACATGAAAACTTATGGTTTGGGATCTCTATAGAGAAGACTTGACAACCATTTTGTTACAAGAACTAGTGATTTGGCTGTATAGATCCTGGTACAACAATAAAAATGGCATCTGTTTTGTAAAAATCCGATGGTCCACGGCTGAGAAATCGAGATTTGAACTACATGCAAATTAGCGTGGAAGTGTTTTGAGCGCTCGTAGAGCATGGTCACGCCCCAATGCCCCATAAAAATATCAGAAGTTAGTCAATACATACAGATTTGACATTCGTTTGCATGTGAGAACTTTTATTATTATTAACGTCCATCAGCTCGATCTCGAGACATGGCAACTTGATGGATGAACTCTCGGTAGGAAGATCGATCTTGTGTAAGCCTAGATAGGTCCACCTGGATCTTCTTTGCCATCTTGATAGTATCAAGCCATCGGGTTTCTGGTCTTTCCCTTCACCTTGTTCCTTCTGTTTTTCCGACCATTACTTCCTTCTCCAGTGATTGCTGTGTTCCTATGATGAGTCCAAAGTAGGCAAGTCGTGACTTGGTGATCCTTTCTTTGAGTGACATGTCTGGCTTGATTTGTTCCGTGGATTAGTTTTTTTGGCGTACATAAGAAACCATCTTGATGCGGGGGCTACACAACGACTTTGGCTTTGACACATCAAGTGATCAATGATCAGTGTATTCCGCTGTTATGCCGCAGCATAATACAAGTAGGTGAAACTTGTCGTGATATCTAATGCAGTAGCGACAGAAAGGTATCTTTGCCCTGCAAATTATGATGCTGCCAAAATCACTGCATCCCATGACTCTAAAACAGAACAAATGAAAAAAGGGGAAAAATTATTATTTTTTTCCTAGATGAAAACTATTCAGCTCCAAAATCAAAGAGTAAATACACACTATGGCCCCATTCATCATAGCATTTTTGCCTTGAAATGTTGCCAAAATTTTGAGCAACTTGGAAGTTGTGCAAAAAAATTGTGGCATTTTTACATCAGTCCCGGCGGGCAGTTGCAAAGCCCACCAGTCCAATTCATTATAATTTGTGGCACAGAAGTGGCTTAAATTACACCAGAAATGCACCGTAGTCCTCGACCAGAGTTACATTTCTGGACACCAAAGTATGCTCAGTTCCTTGACAGAAAACCTTATGCTAGTGCACATTTCATTAAGACTTGCATGCTAGATTCCAGTCTTAATGAATTGATCTTATGTGTCCAGTAAAAAAAAACTTAGGGAAAGCCAAGAAATGCAACCCCCTCCCCTCACACCTAACTAATTTAAAGGTAATCTGTCAGCAGATTTCACCCCCTAAACTATTTATATGCACATGTAGCTCTTTTAAAGGCAAGTGCTGCAATGGTCAAATGGCCAAGCCATTCCTCCATTACTGAAAAATCAGCATTTAAATGGATATGCAAATTAGACTGAAGAGCTATGGTAGATCTGAAGCCTCTGTTACTCCAGCTTTATTCTCTGCCCAGTGCCACCTCCTCATACCTATAGATAAAATAGAGGAAAGAGCTCCATGTGTGTGTCGATCAGGTCAGGAAGTGTATGGCAAATAGGGTGGAGGTGTTTACCTGGGGCTGTTGTGCACATCAAGCACAACAATGGTGAAGGTGTGGTAGCTCTTCATGAGCTTTAGCTGCACTGACTGCAAGATCAATGTCGATCGCAAAGAGCCTACGAAAGAAGGTTCGGTATCATTCAGGCGCTGCACAGGAAGAACACACATGCAAATCAGCTTCAGGTAATGAAAACTGTTTATTGGCTACAAGTTTCATGGATGGTCCATCACCTTCATCAGGTACTTACATACACTAAAAAGAACACATGACCAGTGGTTCTTGAGTGGAAGTTTTTGCAAGAACTTGTTTCCTCTTTTCCCACCTCCCCCTGCTTGACCGACAGCTCCTTTGCCTAAAGTAACGTAACATAGAGGCTGTCAGTCAAGCAGGAGGAGGTGGAACTATGGGGTGGAGCTGGAGTGACTGAGGCTTCAGATCTATCATGGTCCTTCCCCCTCATTTGCATGTCCATTCACATGCTGATTTCTCAGTAACTGAGGAACAGACTGGTCATGTAAAGTTATTGCTGGACTTGTCTTTGAAAGAACTACATGTGCATATAAATAGTTTAGGAGGTGAAATCCTGTTGATCGATTCCTTTTAAAATGCAGAATTCGAAAAGCTGAAATTTTGCTTGCTTAATAAGTCCCAAAATACTCCCTCGTCATAAAATGGTTAAAATTTTATACAGTTTGATATCGTAGCCATGATGACATCAGGCTGACCTTACACTTTATATAGCTGTCCACTGAATACTCCAGCTATTCATCCTCATTTCTCCATATGGATAAGATGCCTGGCAAATTTTGGCTGCCCATCTATCTTGTCCAGACGGTCTCAGCCTTTGGTCTTGTGTGCAAACCAAGGCAATGGGTAATGTAATTGTCGGAGCAGATTGTAAGACAGGTTCTGCTCTTTTGTCCTATGTAGAGAAGGAACGTGGGGGAGAAGGAACTGCTCGAGAAGTTATTTGCCATCCTACTGAGTCGCACAACACTGGGTACCAGGGCTTATGGGGTACTCGGCACCGAGCCCATGGAAGTCTATGGGGAATGTCACTGGCAGCACAGCTCGGTCCGTTGCCCTGGGCGCTCATTCAATGGGGGATATTTACAGGGGATTTTAGGAATAGTTCGTGACGCCACCTGTGGTTTCTGATCAAATAGACCAGCGCTGCAGGGTGAATCTTCTGAGGTGATGTTATTAGGCAGCTAGATGTTAAGTCCCCCACAGGTGGGACTGTTCCCTCAAAGTCTATGGTGGTGCAGGCAATAAGTCAGTCACACACAAGTTGTTCTCTTTCCATACCTTTACTGTAGATGGTTGCAGGTATGTCCTGGGAAGCTGGTCAGGGTGGAGAATGCACATTCAGGTAATCGCTGAGCAGGTTTGAGGCCTCCTTTACCTTTATGTGTATGAGTCTTAACCTGCATAAAGTCAAGTTTAACTCCAGATGCAACAGCTACGCCCGGTCGACATTGTGGTAGAGCCTTTTCTGTCTCTGATAATCAGATGTTGGCAAGAACGAAGTCCTTCTATTGCAGCGTCCTGCTCAAAGTTCCTGTTCTCCCTGACTCCAGTTACGTATCAACACTTAGGGCTACCCTCTGCGACTTGAAGTCCAGCAGGGTCTCCGGTTTTCTGTCACTAGCCGTGAAGTACTAGCAATGCTTCGGACCCGGTGTCCGGTTAATTGAGTGAAGGTGATCTGTCACCGAAAACACTCTTCCTTCTTTCTCCACTCGCCTGTCGCCCTGCTCTCACCCTTAACATAAGCACGGGTAGCAGTAGGTGTAGTAGTCAGCTTTTCTTCCAAGCTCACTGACCTGCTCTCAGTTAACTCGATTTTTCTGCAAACTGTAGTCCCCTTCCTTCTTTCCCTTCAAAACTCTGTCCAGAGCAGCTCACAGGACATTCCGTCAGACTGTATACACGCTGTAGCTCCGAGAGTCACTTTCCACGTTCTAGGGAACACAGGCAGCTTGTTCTGAGATAACAGATTCAGTTATAGCTCTGACTAGGCTAGAGTAATTTCCTTTCTACTCGTACTAGCCTCCACTTCAGTTCAGGATGAGCTACCTAAGCTCTGTCAGGAATCAGTCTTCTCTCCTCTCCCTCCAAGACCAGAACTTGAAACTAGACTACTAACAACCAGGAAGCATACTCTGACTTGAATGGCTACTGCTACGTCTCACTACTTTATATATCCCCAGAATCCCTCTAGTGGAAGTGTTGGGAAATGTGAGATGTGAATGAATATCAGGTTTTTACAATTACCTTCCTGTGCATCCTCCTGGAGACATGTGTACCAAGCGCAGCTGGGCCACACATCCCCCCCTGGTTAAACACAGCACTCCCGGGCTGAAATAGAAAAGAAAAATATTTTTATAATATAACATCAACATAACTCATCCCTTGTGGGAGGTAAGGACTCTTTAACGTTACAATGTATACATAGTCAAGTAGAAAAATATCAAAGTACTTTTCACATCAATAAATACAATATTAGATTCTTGTGGAGGACCCGCACCAAAAACCTCCCACGTAGGTCCTGGGTGGGCTGCAGGACTTCTTTGCTGCAGACCTCACTCAAGGCCACACCATACGGGTTTTTCTTCAGAGGTAGTAAGGCTTTATGTAAAACCAAGATGGGGCACCGAAGTGCGAACTATTTTACAATGAAAGTTTTTGGGCTGGCACAGTCCTCAGCCACGCAGTCCTTGCATATGAACTTTTTCAAGTAAAATCACATTTCACATTAATACGGTATTTCTCATTACCCAACTGGGGTATTCTATGCAAACATACTATGCAAAATTATGCTAATTATGCAAACATTTATCACAATATTAATAAAGTGCAACTTCTTCATCAACTTCTTCAAACTTTATACAGGTGCAGTAAACCCTGTCTGGGTCCTACTGGTTTTCTTCTTTCTTGCAAATGGTAGTGACATCTTCCACTCCTGGGGCTAGAAGTGTGCGATGTCCTCTGGAGTTCATTACCAGAAGTCATGGCCTGCGATCTGCGTTTGCGTGGCTACAGTCCTTGTGCAATCCACTAGGGACCTAACGGGTGCCTTCTCTGAATATAAGTCTTGCTCAATAGGGGTCGCTGTTGCAGCATAAGATGCTGGGCAAGACGCAGGCTTGCGCAGTGGCTCAGTTGAGGTCGCATCAGGCTTTTGAGATGTGGAGCAGAACTCAGGATACGATGCAGAGTAGGGCGCAGTATAGGAGGCAGGGCACTATGCAGGTGGGCGGCCTGGTGCTGATGGGGCTGAGGCTTTGGACACTGTGGCATGATGTACATTACCGGCATCGGGGACGGGGTCGCTAACACGGAAGACGTTCAGTGCATACCATCCTTTAAGACCCCAGTGCCGCGTATAGCTGACTATATCCCCATTCATGAGATCCCTTCCCGGATGTCCCATGGGCAGATGAGATTCTACATCTCTGCGACTGACGAATACCCCTTGGTACAGGCCTGGCTCATGGATGAACCCCCAGCCTTTGCAGAGTTTAAAGTCGCTAATGCACCCCTGGCGCCGCGGTTCCCGGAGTGTACCTTTATTCCTCCTGACGGTCTCCTTATCAGCGAGAAATTCTTCCTGGTACCGCTGACGGAACTGCTGCACCTCTCTCTCCTCCTGCTGTCGTCGCTTCTCCTGCTCCCGGCGACGCCACTCGTTCTCCACCTGGGCGGCATATTCTATGTCGTCCAGGTACTCCATATCGTCCCAGTCGACCTCCATCATGGACGGCTGGGTCCCCTCCGGTGTCCCTACCGGGGGACTGCATTCCGCTGCGGCCTCCTGGCCTGGCTGGCACTCCGGAACGAGCAGGGCCTCCTCAGCCTCCTTCTCTCCTGCCGCATCATCGGTGGAGTCGGGATCAGCTCTTTCGGGGCCGGCCTCCGGTTTCTCATCAGCCGCTGGCTGTGGTGGCACAGGGAGCACAGGTAATGGCTTCGTTCTTGGGGGAGAGAGCATTGCGTCCCACAGCAGCCGCTGTTTCAGGGCACGCCAAGCTTTTCTCCATCTCCTCCACTTCTTTGCGGTGGCGGGCCACATCTTCCAGCACCGCATCCAACTTCTTCACTCTCTGCATTCTTGGGTCGGTGTCCCGACCTGGGGACGGTTCAGGCACAGGTAACAGCTCTTCAGAGGAACGGGGTCTGTGCACCGCCGCTCCTCCACACAGCGTCTCCTGTCCTTCCGCCATCTCACTCCAGGCCAGACTGTGTTTTCCATCTGGAACAATCTGGTCTCTTCCGTGGAGGCGGGACTTGCGCTTCCTCTTCTTGGCATAGAGGATGAAGAGGAGGCGGATCTCCCTTGCTGTAGGGCAGGCTCTGGTATTGTAATAGCATTTGGATAAGGCGCCCATCACTTTCGTGCCACAGGGGGGGTACGCCCACGAAGGCCCGCCCACCTTCTTCACCAGCGCCTCAGGGCGCGAATATGGCGGCAATATGGCGGAAAATGGCGCCAAAAATAAAACAACTGCAATACAGTCTTTCTGCACAAAACAGTCCAATTCAAAGCACACAGGACTCACAAATTGTAAGCTTCGTATCCTGTTCGTGACGCCAAAGATGAGTCGCACAACACTGGGTACCAGGGCTTATGGGGTACTCGGCACCGAGCCCATGGAAGTCTATGGGGAATGTCACTGGCAGCACAGCTCGGTCCGTTGCCCTGGGCGCTCATTCAATGGGGGATATTTACAGGGGATTTTAGGAATAGTTCGTGACGCCACCTGTGGTTTCTGATCAAATAGACCAGCGCTGCAGGGTGAATCTTCTGAGGGGATGTTATTAGGCAGCTAGATGTTAAGTCCCCACAGGTGGGACTGTTCCCTCAAAGTCTATGGTGGTGCAGGCAATAAGTCAGTCACACACAAGTTGTTCTCTTTCCATACCTTTACTGTAGATGGTTGCAGGTATGTCCCGGGAAGCTGGTCAGGGTGGAGAATGCACATTCAGGTAATCGCTGAGCAGGTTTGAGGCCTCCTTTACCTTTATGTGTATGAGTCTTAACCTGCATAAAGTCAAGTTTAACTCCAGATGCAACAGCTACGCCCGGTCGACATTGTGGTAGAGCCTTTTCTGTCTCTGATAATCAGATGTTAGCAAGAACGAAGTCCTTCTATTGCAGCGTCCTGCTCAAAGTTCCTGTTCTCCCTGACTCCAGTTACGTATCAACACTTAGGGCTACCCTCTGCGACTTGAAGTCCAGCAGGGTCTCCGGTTTTCTGTCACTAGCCGTGAAGTACTAGCAATGCTTCGGACCCGGTGTCCGGTTAATTGAGTGAAGGTGATCTGTCACCGAAAACACTCTTCCTTCTTTCTCCACTCGCCTGTCGCCCTGCTCTCACCCTTAACATAAGCACGGGTAGCAGTAGGTGTAGTAGTCAGCTTTTCTTCCAAGCTCACTGACCTGCTCTCAGTTAACTCGATGTTCTGCAAACTGTAGTCCCCTTCCTTCTTTCCCTTCAAAACTCTGTCCAGAGCAGCTCACAGGACATTCCGTCAGACTGTATACACGCTGTAGCTCCGAGAGTCACTTTCCACGTTCTAGGGAACACAGGCAGCTTGTTCTGAGATAACAGATTCAGTTATAGCTCTGACTAGGCTAGAGTAATTTCCTTTCTACTCGTACTAGCCTCCACTTCAGTTCAGGATGAGCTACCTAAGCTCTGTCAGGAATCAGTCTTCTCTCCTCTCCCTCCAAGACCAGAACTTGAAACTAGACTACTAACAACCAGGAAGCATACTCTGACTTGAATGGCTACTGCTACGTCTCACTACGTTTTATATCCCCAGAATCCCTCTAGTGGAAGTGTTGGGAAATGTGAGATGTGAATGAATATCAGGTTTTTACAATTACCTTCCTGTGCATCCTCCTGGAGACATGTGTACCAAGTGCAGCTGGGCCACACACTACAATTTCAGTTTAAAGTTGGGTAGTGAATTTCCTGTCGGACCACCACATCTTACCGATATCCCAGAAAAAAAAAACATTGGCCCGAATCATTATTACTAGTTTTTGAATACAGCTAAGATGAGTGAAAAGAAGACTGAAAAAGGATATATGTATTAATCATAAAAGGATGAGTCATATTTTACTTGTAAGAATTGTTCACATCCAGAAAAATCAATGCAGCAATGTACAAAATAAAGACCAAGGATGAAACGGAAAAATAGCTTAACCTGCACACAGTTTGGCCTTGTTATTATTTGGGTCAACATTTCAACAAAATGTTGAAGAAAACCACGCACAGCAGTTATAACAGCCAAAGTAAAAAAATAAAATACCAGTCCTGTATTTTTGCCACATAGAGAGAGATTTAAAGGGACCACCCAAAAATGCTTTGAAAATGTTGTTTTTAAGGGTTAGAACTTTTTAAAAATGTGGCTTAAATGTCCTTTTTCCTTGAGATGGTCATATTGGAGAGTCCCATTTCCTTCTTTTACTGTTTGTAGAGAGAGTGCAACAGGATATGTTTGTTTTATAGCCCAAAACAACTCAAAACACAGCATAACTATAGGGAAGAGGCCAAAGATGTGGCGTGCAATGGCAGAAAAAGAGGACTGGATGGCAAACAGCAGGGCGGACGGAGAGTTGAGTAGTTTGTTTTTATTCCCAATACACACCTCATTGGTTATTTTTCCTACCACTTCACTGCCCGCTGTCCAGTACTCTTCTCTTTGCTGCCACGATGCTGGAGATGCAGTACGTGACAGCGGTGGAATGAAAACGACCGGTCGGTGGGCAGCAAACAGCGGCCCGCCAAAGAGGTGATTAATGAAGTGAATATTAATGTTTTTTTTAATAGTGTGGCAAGATATTCCATCTTGCATGATCTCCTTCTTCCATGAGTCATCTTCCAATATTCTTGGGTGGTCCACATTTTTTTCATGGCAGATTTATCTCCTTGACTCACTGCTAAAAGATGAAGATTGGCAAACCAATAAAGGCATCTGGGAGTTTTTATGGGCCAGTCCATCATCTGACATGAATTCCAAAGAACTGGTCTGGTCCATGATCGAGATTGAGACAACGTTCATGAAAACCTTCTTGTGGACATCTTTGAGCTTGTTTGTGTGCCGAGTGGATCAACGTTCCACAAGTCAAGGTAACAGAACTCATTTATTCCATGCCCAACCGGGTTAAGGCTTTAAAACCAAGCGAGCACAGATACCGCTAGTATGAATAGTTGGAATTTGCATCAATTGGACAATTAGACACAATGAAATATAAGTCAATGTCAAAAAATCAAGATGCTTTTGGGTTGTTTCTGTAGGTAAAAAGGCTTTTATAGGTTAAAACTTTTTTTTAGGATGAGCCATCTTTACACTGTGATGAACAGATGTTGGACACTAACAGATTGACCCAATGAAGGTACTTGTTTATACAGACAAAGTGCAGTCACTCGATTAATAATTGTCCTAAGGATTGTCCATCAGTCGTAAATTCTTGGGAAACATTTTACATTTAGGCCATGCCATGGTTATTTTACTTAGTAAAATTTCTGTGGAAATGAGTCCAATCCTGAATCATACTGTCAGCGCAGACGCTCTGTGAGTCATCGCAATTTCCTCCTGAAAAGACAGACATTTTATACGATAATAAGTAATAATGCAAACTGTGCAACATGGCATTATCGCAGTGATGGAGGCACATCAGTATCGTCAGAGAACTTATTTCCTAATCCGCCCTATTTACGGAGCTCCATTTTAAGACGAATAAGTCTATCTGAAGACTGCAGACATAAGACACATACTGAGATATTATGGTGGCGTTATCTTTTTTTTTTTTTGTTCCATCAGGTCAGTGACATAACCTTTGATAAAGTAGGTCTTGAGCTTAAACTTCTGGTTGGGATTACCGAGTCCTGGCACGGCGTAATCACAGGAAGCAAGGAATAAATCATTGCCAAGTTTTATAAAGGCATTTGCATAGCAGAGAAGCAGTAAGCATCTATTTCTTAGCACGGCAAGAAAAAAAGTGTTTTACTACAACCCACTAAGAGCTTTTCACTAGGCCACATCTTATCCATGCATTTAGCACTCTTAGAGTAAAGCTCTGTATTTCCACCGTGTTCCAAATTATTATGCAAAGGCTATTTGTCTCTGATTTTCCTAAGTGGTTGATGCAAGCAAGTCAGTATAATAATCAAATCATCAACCGTTGTAGGCTAAATCACATTTTATTGGACAAACCTCCCAATGATAAAAAAAAAGTCTTCAAAATGTAGAAAAAAACTCGAAATGCACTGTTCCAAATTATTATGCACAACAAAGGTTCCAAACATATAATAGGTTGTAAAGAGCTAAAAATGGTCATTTCATGAATTTTCAGCATTCAAATTTACTGAAATCAAAAGCTTTTCCAATCTAAAACATCTTAATAGGCCAAGCAACATGTTGACGTAGGACTCCTTTTTTGATGTCAACTTCACAATTTTTGCATCCATTGAATTTAAATTTTTCATAGTTTCTGTTTGAATTTATTTGCAAGGATGTTAGAATAGCCTCGGAGTTTGTTTCGATGTGAGCAGCCTCCCACCCTCATAGAACTTTTGCTTGAGGATACTTCCAACAGATCTCAATAGGCTTGAGGACAGAGGAAGCCTATTGAGAGTTCTTCTTTTGCTATAGCAGCCAATTACTCAAATAGATTAGTTGCCGCATGAGTTGGTACGTTGTCATGACTGAACATGATTTTGCTACGGATGGCTCAGTTCTTCTTTTTGTATCATGGAAGAAAGTGGTCAGTCAGAAACTGTATATACTTTGCCAAGATCATTTTCACACCTTCAGCGACCATAAAAGGGCCTTCCAGCGCTCTCACAACGATTTTTGGCCAAAAAATGACTCTGCCACCTCCTTGCTGTCGTCGCAGCCTTGTTGGGACATGGTGGCCATCCACCATCCATCCACTACACTATTCCATCCATCTGGACCATCCAGGGTTGCTCGACACTCATCAGTATACCAGACTGTTTTAAAATTAGTCTTCATGTATGTCTGGGCCACTGCAGCTATTTCTGCTTGTGAACGCTGTTTAGGGGTGACCAAATAGTAGGTTTATGCACAACTGCAGCTTCTGAAGGATCCTACACCTTGAGGTTCTCAGGACTCCAGATGCACCAGCAGCTTCAAATATCTGTTTGCTGTTTTCAAATGGTATTTTAGCAGCTTAATGTCTTAATCCAATCAATTTGTCAGGCAGAAACCTTCCTCATTATGACTTTATATGCACAAACCCTTATGTACTGTGTATCAGCCACAAATCTCTTCACAGCACAATGATCAGTCTTTGTGAAATATCTTATGTTTTCACTCCTTGTCCAAGACATTGCACTATGTGACACTTTCAGGCAGCAAAGAGATCCTTTGTCTTTCCCATATTGCTTCAAACCTGTGACTGCTTAATAATGTGGAATGTACTTCTCAAGTAGTTTTCATTTAATTGGGCTCATCTGGCCAACTAATTATCACAGGTGTTTGAGATTGATTTCAATGAACATCAGTTCCAGTCTGCACTCAAAATCCGTGGTGCTCGTGGCTACGGTCAGCATCTCATTGCAAATAACTTAAGGAGACCGGCACTCACTTATAAGTTTGCAGAATTTGTAGATTTTATTCCATGCTCTTCAAAAAACATATTTTGAATGCAGTGTAAAGGGCTAAGTCCAAAATGGTGACTCAGAGTGTTGCAAACTTTGATTCATCCGTCTTTGCAAATCCACCTAATCAAAAGTTTACAATTTCTCCACAATCACCACCCTCCCCCGATATTCCCCTCCAATGTTCTAATTACATTTTCTTACCAGTGGAGTCATCTTCTAGTAGTTCTTACTGTCCTTGTTGACAATGCGCACATCTGTCTCCAATTTCTGCACTTCACTGCTTCTATATGACTCGTCTTGAATTCATGCACGCGCACTTTACCATTCTTGTTTGTAGCCGATCATGGGTAGCTCCTTGTGCAACAGATTGGCTCAGTCTCTACGAGATTCTCCTTTTGCAGATCCTGTTCAGAGTATGCGTCTGACCCTATAGGTAGTGTTTTAGGTAGTGGACAGGATGTTGGTGCCTCTGCAACAAAACCCCTATTCTCACCCCTGAGTCTATACCAATGGAGGCGCCTCTAGTAGGTCTTCCTGTGGTGGTCGTACATACTTCTAACAACTTCTCCCTTTCACTGCCTCTGTTTGTTTTTTTCTAGAAACTCCGCATGCATGGTTTAACTGTCCTTGGCTCTAGCCAAGTATGCACAGTTCTATCTCTTCAAGTAAGATTCCCCTTCCGAGGAGTATGTGCAGAGCACATCTCTGTCTTGGTGCTCAGCATGCTTTGGCTGAAGATCTGCCATAACTACTGTACAAGAGCGGCGCCTGCAACACAGGAGATAAATTGTGCTACTGAGAAATGTAATTTTCCAAATAATGAAAAGGACCGCCTATTCAGCTCTGTGAAGGAGGATGCATAGAGGGACTGAAGGAGAACAAAACAGTTGCAAAGGAGGAACAAAGTTGGTAAGTTGGTTTCTGGCTAGTTCTGGCTGCTAACAATAATTTTAAAGATGCTAGGAATATGCTAAAATGAAAGGTCAAATAATGAAAATATAGCCTCTTTGTTTTTGCACTTAACGTTTTGCACATTTTTTTTAACCATTGAAATGCACAGCCATCCGTGCGATAGTCGGATTACTTGGACTGTTAAAGCAAAGCTGCTCTTAGCAGTATTATTATTTATTTATTGAATACCATTAATCCCATAGTCCTGTACATTTGAGAAAGGTTACATACATATGAAATTCATAAAATAAAGCATACAGACTGGTACAGGGGGGGAGATGACCCTGCCATATTGGGCTTACAATCTACAGGGTAATGGGGAAGGAGACGGTATGGGGGAATTGCACCATCTCCATGGGTAGTCAAATGGCCATTGCAGGCTGTAGGTTTTCAGTTTCCATCTGAAGGTTCTAAATGTGAGAGATAATTTGACGTGTTGAGGCACTGAATTCCAGAAGATAGATGATGTTTTGGAAAAATATTAGAGGTGATTGGGAGAGGAACATACAACGCCTGGCAAAAATTATGGAATCGCTGGCCTTGGATGATGTTCATTCAGTTGTTTAATTTTGTTTAAAAAAAAAAGCAGATCACAGACATGGCACAAAACTGAAGCCATTTCAAATGGCAACTTTCTGGCTTTAAGAAACACTAAAAGAAATCAAGAACAAATAATGTGGTAGTCAGTAATGATTATTTTTTTAACCAAGCATAGGGAAAAAATTCTGGAATCATGAAAAGCAAACAAACAAAAAAACACTCCAACACATCACTACCTATGGCTTTTACAACAGCTTGCAGTCTCTGAGGCATGGACTTAATGAGTGTCAAACAGTACTCTTCATCGATCTGGCTCTAACTTTCTCTGTTTGCTGTTACCAGATCAGCTTTGCAGGATTGAGCCTTGTCATCGACCATTTTCTTCAACTTCCACCAAAGATTTTCAGTTGGATTGAGATCCGGACTATTTGCAGGCCATGACATTGACCTTATGTGTCTTTTTTCATGGAATGTTTTCACAGTTTTTGCTCTATGGCAGGATGCATTATCATCTTGAAAAATGATTTCATCATCCCCAAACATCCTTTCAATTGATGGGATAAGAAAAGTATCCAAAATATCAACATAAACTTGTGCATTTATTGAAGATGTAATGACAGCCATCTCCCCAGTGCCTTTACCTGCATGCAGCCCCATATCATCAATGACTGTGGAAATTTCCATGTTCTCTTCAGGCTGTCATCTTTATAAATCTCATTTGAACGGCACCAAACAAAAGTTCCAGCATCATCACCTTGCCCAATGCAGATTCGCGATTCATCACTGAATATGACTTTCATTCAGTCATCCACAGTCCACGATTGCTTTTCCTTAGCCCATTGTAACCTTGTTTTTTTCTGTTTAGATGATGGCTTTCGTTTAGCTTTTCTGTATGTAAATCCCATTTCCTTTAGGCGGTTTCTTATAGTTCGGTCACAGACGTTGACTCCAGTTTCCACCCATTCGTTCCTCATTTGTTTTATTGTGCATTTCCTGTTTTGGAGACATATTGCTTTAAGTTTCCGGTCTTGACGCTTTTATGTCTTCTTTGGTCTACCAGTATGTTTGCCTTTAACAACCTTCCCATGTTGTTTGTATTTGGTCCAGATTTTAGACACAGCTTCCTGTGAACAACCAACATCTTTTGCAACATTGTGTGATGATTTACCCTCTTTTTAGAGTATGATAATCCTCTCCTTTGTTTTAATTGACATCTCATGTTGGAGCCATGATTCATGTCAGTCCAGTTGGTGCCACAGCTCTCCAAGGTGTGACCACTCATTTTTAGATGCAGACTAACGAGCAGATCTAATTTGATGCAGGTGTTAGTTTTGGGAGTGAAAATTTACAGGGTGATTCCATAATTTTTTCCATCAGAATTGAGTGATTCCATAATTTTTCCTCTATGCTTGGTTAAAAAAAAACATTACTGACTAACACATTTTTTGTTCTTGATTTCTTTCAGTGTTTCTTAAAGCTAGAAAGTTGCCATTTGAAATTACTTCAGTTTTGTGCCATGTCTGTGGTCTGCTTTTCTTAAACAAAATTAAACAACTGAATGAACATCCTCCAAGGCCGGTGATTCCATCATTTTTGCCAGGGGTTCTACAAGAGTGGCCGAGAGAAGGTGGTCTTGTGAGGACCAGAAATTATGTGTGTGAAGATATCGGGAGTTTAGTTTGGAAATGTATGGAGGAGACAGATTATGGACAGACTTGTAAGTCATTGTTTGTAGTTTAAACTGGATCTGCTAAGGAATGAGAAGCAATTGAAAGGATTGCCAGAGGGAGAGGTGGATTAATCAGGCAGCAGAGTTGAGGATAGACAGGAAAAGTATGTAAAACAAGTAGTTTGCGCACATAAAAAACTCAAAAGACACAACAAAATAGGTATTATGAAAATATATAGATGTATTAGATTAAAAAGCAAGTGGGAAACACCCTAAAACAATTATAAGCAATCAAAGGTGTATATTGCACTACGCCCAGTGGGAAAAAGGTGATGAGGAAAGCCTAAAATAGCAAGAGGTTATAAGCCCCAACCAATATGCATACAATGACCAAAATATAAATAGCTTTAGGATATACAATATAATCACACTGCGTGAAAGTCAAAAAATGCGTACTCCCAACAATAGGGCAGGGAATATAGCAATGGTAGAAATCCTCCAAGTACCTCTAGTGAAGATAAAAAGTGCTGAAAAAGTATATTTTGAAAAAATGTTTAGTGAAACTGTCCCTGCCGGTGATAGTTCAATAATAGTCACTTCCAGTAATTGATAGAAGCACACCTGCAAAGGCAGGTATTACCTTATGACCCCGATGGGTCTCTTGTAAGGGACAGTGTCACGCGGTCTTATGATATGTGTACGATGTCAGTAAACTATTCTTAAAAGAACAACACTCTATACAACATATAGATTAGCAACATCAGCATGTAAATATAGAATAGATTTACCTGACACGATATCCGTTGAACTCAGGGTTAATCTTGAGGACTTGATACACTGTCACAGGAAAGAGGAGGACCGGGGGTCTAACCTGACCCTAAACTGGGGTCCTAACTAATCCCTCACCTTGGAGGTACTGATAATGGTTCAGAGGTCCAAGTCTCCAGCCTAACCCTGTCTCCTATCAGTCCCTGAACCCTGTAATCAGTCCTAAGAAGGATTCTGATTACCACCAAAGGGATATGGGCTGATCTCTGCTAAATACACAGATTAGACATATAAGACAGACTGGAGAAAACACAGACTTGCATACACACTCAAACACAGAAGGAACATAAATGATCTGGGATATTAAACTCTAAGCAAGGTGAGCTTAAAACAACTAAGGAGCTCTTTAACTTAAGTCTATACAGATACAATCCTATCTGTGGTCTGCATGAAGAATTTCACTGGCAACTCCCAACACAGACAACCAGAGATTTAAAGGAAACCAATCAACAAATAATTAATTGCAGCCGGGAGAAACTGCACCCAGTCCCAGAACTGAGCACAGACAGAATTAACTCCCTAACTGCCAAACACAAAGAAACAGCAACTCAGCTGTGAGAAGTCAGAATGTGCAACCGCGACGATCTTCGTGGTGATGCACACATAACAGTACCCCCCCTTCTACGAGGGGCCTCCGGACCCTCAGGGCCAGGTTTGCCCGGGTGAGTTCTGTGGAAGGTCCGCACCAAACGATCTGCGTTAATGTCAGACGCAGGAACCCACGTCCTCTCCTCTGGACCATACCCTTCCAATGCACCAAGTACTGAAGGGAACGGCGATTCAGACGTGAGTCAATGATCTTTGACACTTGAAACTCCAAGTTACCATTGACCACCACTGGAGGAGGAGGTAGAGGTGATGGTATGACTGGTGCCACGTACCTCTTAAGTAATGACTTGTGGAACACATTGTGGATTTTAAACGTAGGAGGGAGGTCCAGACGAAATGCCACAGGATTAATTATTCAACTGATCCTGTACGGCCCGATGAATCTGGGGCCCAGCTTCCAGGAGGGAACTTTAAGTTTTATATTCCTGGTAGACAACCATACCAGATCGTTCACATTAAGATCTGGACCAGAAACTCTCCTCCTATCAGCCATACGTTTATAACGGTTCCCCATAGCACTCAGATTATTCAATACACCTCTCCACACTGAAGCAAGTGACGACGAGAAACGCTCCTCCTCAGGAACCCCAGAAGGGCCCCCCCCATTGAATGTACAAAACTGGGGATGAAAACCATATGCCCCAAAAAACGGGGACTTACCAGTGGACTCGCTCCGCCTGTTGTTAAGAGCGAACTCTGCCAGAGGCAAGAAAGAAGACCAGTCCTCCTGGTTCTCTGAGACAAAACACCGAAGATAAGTCTCTAGGCTTTGATTCAGACGCTCTGTCTGACCATTGGTCTGCGGATGAAAAGCCGAGGAAAATGACAATTGCATCCCCCGACGTAAACAAAATGCCCTCCAAAACTTGGACACAAACTGAGACCCCCTATCTGACACCACATCAGAAGGCAACCCATGAAGTCTCACAATCTCCCCAATGAACACCTGCGCCAGAGTTTTAGCATTAGGGAGGGCAGGAAGAGCAATGAAATGTGCCATCTTACTGAACCTGTCAACAACCACCAGTATGACAGTCTTCCCTGACGACTGAGGAAGGTCCGTGATGAAGTCCATAGACAAATGAGTCCATGGACGCTCCGGAAGTTTCAAGGGTAAGAGGGTCCCAGACGGACGGGTATGAGGGGTCTTAGAGCGAGCACAAACCCCACAGGACGCGACAAAAGTTAAAACATCTTTATTAACGTTAGGCCACCAAAACCGGCGAGAAAGGAGATCTAAAGTAGCCTTACTCCCTGGATGTCCTGCTAAAGCAGAATTATGATGTGCCTCAATAACCTTTTGTCTCAACTGATTTGGGACAAACAGTCTCCCTGGAGGTCCTGCAGGGGCGTCCCCCTGAGCCTCTAACACCTCCTCCTCAAGCTCAGAACATACAGCCGACACTACCACCCCCTCCTGAAGGATAGGAATCGGGTCATCCATTTTCCCGGCCCCTGGGAAACTGCGAGACAAGGCATCCGCCTTAACATTCTTAGATCCAGGGCGATAAGTGACAACAAAATTAAACCTGGTAAAAAACAACGACCATCGAGCTTGTCTGGAATTCAGACGCTTAGCAGATTCCAAATACAGCAGGTTCTTGTGATCAGTAATGACGGTGACCGGGTGGACTGCCCCCTCCAAAAAGTGACGCCATTCTTCAAAAGCCAACTTAATGGCCAAAAGTTCCCTATTGCCGATATCATAATTCCTTTCGGCGGACGACAATTTTTTAGAAAAGAAAGCGCACGGATGCCATTTACCAGGGGACGGACCCTGGGACAATATTGCACCCACCCCTACGTCAGACGCGTCCACCTCCACAACGAACGGCTGTGATGCATCTGGTTGGATGAGAACGGGTGCCGAAGCAAAACATTTTTTCAAAGAGGAAAAAGCTTGGCAAGCTTTGTCCGACCATTTAGAAAAATCCGTCCCTTTTCTTGTCATGTCAGTGAGAGGTTTGACAACAGATGAGAAATTACAAATAAATTTCCGGTAGTAGTTAGCAAACCCCAGAAAACGCTGCAGAGCCTTAAGATCCTCTGGCTGATCCCATTCAAGCACTGCTCTCACCTTTTCAGGGTCCATACGGAAACCGGAGGCTGACACCAAGAAACCCAAAAACTGAAGTTCCTGTACGGCGAATACACACTTTTCCAGTTTGGCGTATAGTTTATTGTCTCGCAAGATCTGCAACACCTGTCTCACATGCTCCTGGTGAGACACAAGATCTGGTGAGTAAATTAAAATGTCATCCAAATATACGACCACAAACAGCCCCACCAGATGACGAAAAATGTCATTAACAAAATGTTGGAATACTGCTGGTGCAGTAGTCAGACCAAAAGGCATGACAAGGTTCTCATAATGTCCCTCCGGTGTGTTAAACGCCGTTTTCCACTCATCCCCCTCTTTTATCCTAATCAGATTATACGCCCCCCTGAGATCCAATTTAGAGAACCATTTGGCGCCAACAATTTGATTGAAGAGATCAGGAATCAGAGGGAGTGGATACGGATCTCGAACAGTAATCCGATTAAGTTCGCGGAAATCCAAGCAAGGGCGTAGGCCTCCATCTTTTTTCTTCACAAAGAAGAACCCCGCGGCCACTGGGGAAGATGAAGGTCTAATATGCCCTTTGGCCAGACTTTCCGAAATATAATCTTTCATAGCCTGCCTCTCAGGACCAGAAAGGTTATATAACCTAGCTTTAGGTAACTTAGCATCAGGAAGTAAATTAATAGAGCAGTCATACACGCGATGAGGAGGCAACTCCTGACACCCCTCCTCAGAGAACACATCCCCAAAGTCCTCCAAAAAAGGAGGCAAAGTACTAGGCACGACCGCACTGATGACTGTGTTCATGCAGTTACTTTTGCAAAACTCCCCCCATTGGCTTATATCTCTGGACTGCCAATTAATCACAGGGTTATGTTTAACCAACCAAGGAAGTCCCAACACAATAGGAGTAGGTAGACCCTCCAACACATAACAAGATAATAGTTCCCTATGTATTGCCCCTACCCGAAGGTCAATGTTATGAACCTCATGAACAAAGCTACCTTGGCCGAGAGGCCTGGCGTCAATGGAGAATATAGGGATCGGTTTGACCAATACACTCAGATGCATACCTTGAGCCTGAGCAAACTGAGCGTCAACCAGATTAGCCCCGGACCCACTATCAAGAAGAACAGAAAATCTCTCCACTCTCGTACCAACCACCACCTCCACTGGTACAAGGAACTGAGAAGAACTAGCGGACGAAATACATACTCCCAGGTTGTCGTCCACCACACAACCTGGGATTAACAGTTTTCCGGCGACTTTTTGCTCAACAAGGCACGGGATGGACATCCCCCAACAAAATGTCCCTCTTTCCCGCAGAAGAAACACCTTCTAGTCCTGCGGCGTACCGCCAATCCCCTCCTACGAAATGATGTCCCTCCCAACTGCATAGGCTCCTCCGAACAGACAAGGGGAACCTCAACATAAGGGACTTTAGTAGTAGGTGGAGTAACAACAGGGGGCGGAGTTACCTCGCACCTCTCCCGAAGCCGTCTATCAGTACGGATAGCTAGGGCCATAGCAGCCTCCAGTGATGGAGGAGAATCATACTGAGCCAAAACGTCCTTTAATTTGTCAGAAAGCCCATGACAAAACTGGCTTCTAAGAGCTGGGTCATTCCACTGAGTATCTGTGGCCCATCTACGGAACTCAGAAGCAAATTCCTCCGCCGGACGATCTCCCTGCTGTATCTTACGTAATTTTGTCTCAGCAAGAGAGACCCGATCTGGGTCATCATATACCAAACCCAGGGCAGTAAAAAATCGATCTACTGACTGTAGAGCCGGGGATCCCGGAGGAAGGGAGAAGGCCCAGGATTGAGGGTCCCCTTGTAGGAGCGAGATAACAATTCCCACTCTCTGCTCTTCACTCCCTGATGATCGAGGCCGAAGCCGAAAATACAATTTACATGCTTCCCTGAAGGTAAAAAATTTGTCTCGCCCACCAGTGAACCTGTCCGGGAGAGCTACTTTAGGTTCAAATCTGGTTTGCTCCGAGGGAGACAAAACTTTGGACTTAATGTCCGTCAGCTCCATGGATAATCCCTGCAACTGCAGAGCCAGCTGGGCTACTGGATCCATGGCAACTGGGAATAATTTTATGGGCCAGTGAAAATGTCACGCGGTCTTATGATATGTGTACGATGTCAGTAAACTATTCTTAAAAGAACAACACTCTATACAACATATAGATTAGCAACATCAGCATGTAAATATAGAATAGATTTACCTGACACGATATCCGTTGAACTCAGGGTTAATCTTGAGGACTTGATACACTGTCACAGGAAAGAGGAGGACCGGGGGTCTAACCTGACCCTAAACTGGGGTCCTAACTAATCCCTCACCTTGGAGGTACTGATAATGGTTCAGAGGTCCAAGTCTCCAGCCTAACCCTGTCTCCTATCAGTCCCTGAACCCTGTAATCAGTCCTAAGAAGGATTCTGATTACCACCAAAGGGATATGGGCTGATCTCTGCTAAATACACAGATTAGACATATAAGACAGACTGGAGAAAACACAGACTTGCATACACACTCAAACACAGAAGGAACATAAATGATCTGGGATATTAAACTCTAAGCAAGGTGAGCTTAAAACAACTAAGGAGCTCTTTAACTTAAGTCTATACAGATACAATCCTATCTGTGGTCTGCATGAAGAATTTCACTGGCAACTCCCAACACAGACAACCAGAGATTTAAAGGAAACCAATCAACAAATAATTAATTGCAGCCGGGAGAAACTGCACCCAGTCCCAGAACTGAGCACAGACAGAATTAACTCCCTAACTGCCAAACACAAAGAAACAGCAACTCAGCTGTGAGAAGTCAGAATGTGCAACCGCGACGATCTTCGTGGTGATGCACACATGACAGACAGCCCTCCTTCAGCTCCCTACGTCCTGGAACAAGAATCCGGGCAGGAACTCCTTCAGCCTCCCGTGGCCTAGTGGAAGTCCTGGTGTCGGTAGCTGGGAACCGATCTTCCAAAGTCTCCTCGGTCTGATCAGGACCGTCTGCTGGTAGAAGTAAATGCAACAGTCTGAGCAGGACCTGCCGTGACGAGCCAGGTCACGTGCCTCACCAAATATGGAACGGTAGATAGTATCCAAATGTCCGCAATGGAGATGGAGATGTGGCTATCGTTGGGCCTCCTATAGCCTCCAGGAAAGTCCGGTGCACGGCGGTATTCCGAGGTCTGCTGCAGTGTAGTAGATGTGCTTGCACTGCGAGTGCAGACAGGACCTGCCGTGAGGTAGGAGCTCACGTGACCAAGCGTGGTGAGCACTAAGTGAGCGGGTACGGATCACAGAAAGGACCAAAAACATCCAACGCGTTTCGGAAACACGGTTTCCTTCTTCAGGGATGGTCCTTTCTGGAATGTGGATCCTTTTATGTCTGTACCTAGCGGTCAGGTGACCTATTGAAAGGCAAAAAGTTCAATTTCGCTATTCAGCCCTTTTGGGATTAAAGTATCCAACGTGAAGATCCATTTATTTTCAATCCTGGACATAAGGGCTATATAGTCCCCCCTCCTACATGGTACTGGAACAGTAGCAAACCCTATAATTTCCATACATTGGGTGTTACAGTTATGGTGCTCAATAAAATGTTTGGAAAGAGGGTGGCCGTAAAATTTAGTTCTAATATTCCTAATATGTTCCCTTATTCTGACTTTTAGTGGGCGTTTTGTACGGCCAACATAAAATTTGTTACACGGACACTTAATTAGGTATATTACCCCAGTAGAAAATGTAATAAAATCTTTAATAGTGAAATACTTGCCATTAGCTAAAATTCCCACTTGTTTGGTCGTATGTGTTCTCTTACACATAATACATTTATGACAAGGAAAAAATCCAGTGTATTGATTATTAAAAAGATTTTTATAAATAGTGACATTATTCTGAACAGTGGGAGCAATAATGTTACCCAGATTCCGCGACTTCTTATATATAAACCTCGGAGCCATGGGGACAATTCCCCCAGGATCTTATCCTCTTTAAGCAAGCCCCAATGTTTATTCACAATCTTCCTTAGTATGTGTGTATTAGAATTATATTGTAAAATTATGGGGGTAAACTCGTCATCTGTATCCACATGATTAGCCTTTTTATCCTTTTTATTATTTAAGATGTCGCACCGGGGTATCTTGGAAACCATCTGTTTTGATTTCTCCAAGACGTTAATGGGGTACCCTTTTTCTAAAAATTTTGACGTCAATGCCTCTGCCTCCTTATTAAAATCAGTAAGTTTGAAGCAATTGCGATGAAGTCTAATAAACTGGCTTTTAGGTACATTAAGTAGCCAGCTTGGAAGATGGCAGCTATCTAAAGGAATAAAGCTATTGACGTCCGTGGGTTTATTAAAAGTGCGAGTGTGAATAGACGACTCATCAATAAAAATTTCAAGATCTAAAAAATGAATGGATTGAGTACTGATCTGGGAGGTAAAATTTAAAAAGTAGTCATTTTTATTAATAATATTTAAAAACACATCCAAAGATTGTGGACCCCCATTTTATGAAATTGGGCATTCATCTACATCGAGACTTCTCTACAGTAGAACCTTTTGTACATACGAATTTACACAAGAAGTCCAATTTTCATCCTGTACACGAATATTCTGAATCCATGGAAGCTTTTCAGAAAAATGTCATCAATGACATAAAGAAATTGAGTGATAAGAGATGTACCAAAATTAGATATAACCTTTCACTTAAAGAAAGAAAAGCTATTTCTTCTCTGCACCATAACAAACAAATAGTGATCCATCCTGCAGACAAGGGAGGCAGTATTGTGATATTGAATCAAGATGACTATGACAAAGAAGCTCTACGTCTTTTGGGTGATACTAAGACTTATAAAATTTTGGACATAGATCCTACATACCGTTATTTAACTGAGATGAAACAATTAATTTTTAATGGATTTCAAAAAGGTCTTATTAATAAAAAGGAGTATGAATTTATTCATACACCTATGCCAAGACTAGCTACCTTTTATTATCTACCCAAGGTTCACAAGAGCATGTCAAATCCCCCAGGACGCCCGATAATATCGGGCATACAATGCCTCACGGCTAATCTATCTCGTTTTGTGGACGTCCATTTACAACCCATGGTACCCTTACTTCCTGCCTATTTAAAGGACACTACCCATATTCTTACATTACTACAAGAGATTAAATGGGAGGATCACTTTATAATGGGAACCCTGGACATCACTTCTCTTTACACGGTCATTGAGCATGACAGAGGATGTAATGCCGCCTCGTATTTTTTAAACAAATCATCTTCTCTTCATACGGACCAAATAGACTTTTTAAAAAATTGTATGTCTTTCATTTTAACTCATAACTATTTTAAATTTAAAGCGAACTACTATGCCCTGCAATGGGGTACCGCTATGAGGACCAGGTTCGCACCAAGCTACGCTAATTTATATGTAGGGCGCTGGGAGGAGGATTTTATTTTTCCTGGGGGGATCCTCCTTGAGAACCTGGTCCTCTGGCGTCGTTTTATTGACGACGTCATTTTTATTTGGTCTGGGGGTCCGCAATCTTTGGATGTGTTTTTAAATAATATTAATAAAAATGACTACTTTTTAAATTTTACCTCCCAGATCAGTACTCAATCCATTCATTTTTTAGATCTTGAAATTTTTATTGATGAGTCTTCTATTCACACTCGCACTTTTAATAAACCCACGGACGTCAATAGCTTTATTCCTTTAGATAGCTGCCATCTTCCAAGCTGGCTACTTAATGTACCTAAAAGCCAGTTTTAGACTTCATCGCAATTGCTCCAAACTTACTGATTTTAATAAGGAGGCAAAGGCATTGACGTCAAAATTTTTAGAAAAAGGATACCCCATTAACGTCTTGGAGAAATCAAAACAGATGGTTCCCAAGATACCCCGGTGCAACATCTTAAATAATAAAAAGGATAAAAAGGCTAATCATGTGGATACAGATGACGAGTTTACCCCCATAATTTTACAATATAATTCTAATACACACATACTAAGGAAGATTGTGAATAAACATTGGGGCTTGCTTAAAGAGGATAAGATCCTGGGGGGAATTGTCCCCATGGCTCCGAGGTTTATATATAAGAAGTCGCGGAATCTGGGTAACATTATTGCTCCCACTGTTCAGAATAATGTCACTATTTATAAAAATCTTTTTAATAATCAATACACTGGATTTTTTCCTTGTCATAAATGTACAGTCATGGACAAAAGTTTTGAGAATGACACAAATATTAATTTTTACAAAGTCTACTGCTTCACTTTTTCTAATGGCAATTTGCATATACTCCAGAATGTTATAAAGAGTGATCAGCTTAACAGCAATTACTTGCAAAGTCAATATTTGGCTAGAAAATGAACTTTATCCCCCAAAACACATTTCAACATCATTGCAGCCCTGCCTTAAAAGGACCAGCTAACCTCTTTTCAGTGATTGCTCCATTAACACAGGTGTGGGTGTTGATAATAATCTTTATTTTTTTATTTTAATAATAATCTTTATTTTATATAGCGCTAACATATTCCGCAGCGCTTTACAGTTGCACACATTATCGTCGCTGTCCCGATGGGGCTCACAATCTAGATTCCCTATCAGTATGTTTTTGGAGTGTGGGAGGAAACGGAGTACCCGGAGGAAACCCACGCAAACACGGGGAGAACATACAAACTCCTTGCAGATGTTGTCCTAGGTGGGATTTGAACGCAGGACTCCAGCGCTGCAAGGCTGTAGTGCTATCCACTGAGCCACCGTGCTGCCCTTGATGAGGACATGACTGGAGATAAATCTGTCATGATTAAGTAAGAATGACACCACTGGACACTTTAAAGGAGGCTGGTGCTTGGCATCATTGTTTCTCTTCTATTAACCATGGTTATTCTCTAAAGAAACACGTGCAGTCATCATTGCAATGCACAAAAATGGCCTAACAGGGAAGAGTATTGCAGCTAGAAAGATTGCACCTCAGTCAACAATCTATCGCATCATCAAGAACTTCAAGGAGAGAGGTTCCATTGTTGCCAAAAAGGATCCTGGGTGCCAAGAAAGACCAGCAAGCGCCAGGACCGTCTCTTAAAAGTGTTTCAGCTGCGGGATCGGGCTACCAGCAGTGCAGAGCTTGCTCAGGAATGGCAGCAGGCAGGTGTGAGTGCATCTGCACGCACTGTGAGGCGGAGACTCTTGGAGCAAGGCCTGGTCTCAAGGAGGGCAGCAAAGAAGCCACTTCTCCAGAAAAAACATCATGGACAGACTGATATTCTGCAAAAGGTACAGGCAGTGGACTGCTGAGGACTGGGGTAAAGTTATTTTCTCTGATGAATCCCCTTTTCGATTGTTTGGGACATCAGGAAAACGCCTCATTCGGAGAAGACAAGGTGAGCGCTACCACCAGTCTTGTCTCATGCCAACTGTTAAGCATCCTGAAACCATTCATGTGTGGGGTTGCTTCTCAGCCAAGGGAATCGGCTCTCTCACAGTCTTGCCTAAAAACACAGCCATGAATAAAGGATGGTACCAGAATGTCCTCCAAGAGCAACTTCTCCCAACCCTCCAAGAGCAGTTTGGTGATCAACAATGCCTTTTCCAGCATGATGGAGCACCTTGCCATAAAGCAAAGGTGATAACTAAATGGCTCAGGGAACAAAACATAGAGATTTTGGATCCATGGCCTGGAAACTCCCCAGATCTTAATCCCATTGAGAACTTGTGGTCAATCATCAAGAGACGGGTGAACAAACAAAAACCTAAAAATTCTGACAAAATGAAAGTATTGATTGTGCAAGAATGGACTGCTATCAGTCAGGATTTGGTCCAGAAGTTGATTGAGAGCATGCCAGGGAGAATTGCAGAGGTCCTGAAGAAGAAGGGTCAACACTGCAAATATTGACTTGCTGCATTAACTCATTCTAACTGTCAATATAAGCTTTTGTTACTCATATGTTTGCAATTATATTTCTGTCTGTGATAAAAACATCTGTCAAACACACACATAAAAACCCAGAGGGCAGCAGATCATGTGAAAATATAATATTTGTGTCATTCTCAAAACTTTTGGCCATGACTGTATTATGTGTAAGAGAACACATACGACCAAACAATGGGAATTTTAGCTAATGGCAAGTATTTCACTATTAAAGATTTTATTACATGTTCTTCTACTGGGGTAATATACCTAATTAAATGTCCGTGTAACAAATTTTATGTTGGCCGTACAAAACGCCCACTAAAAGTCAGAATAAGGGAACATATTAGGAATATTAGAACTAAATTTTACGGCCACCCTCTTTCCAAACATTTTATTGAGCACCATAACTGTAACACCCAATGTATGGAAATTATAGGGTTTGCTACTGTTCCAGTACCATGTAGGAGGGGGGACTATATAGCCCTTATGTCCAGGATTGAAACTAAATGGATCTTCACGTTGAATACTTTGATCCCAAAAGGGCTGAATAGCAAAATTGAACTTTTTGCCTTTCAATAGGTCACCTGACCTCTATGTACGGACATAAAAGGATCCACATTCCAGAAAGGACCATCCCTGAAGAAGGAAACCGTGTTTCCGAAACGCGTTGGATGTTTTTGGTCCTTTCTGTGATCCGTACCCGCTCACTTAGTGCTCACCACGCTTGGTCACGTGAGCTCCTACCTCACGGCAGGTCCTGTCTGCACTCGCAGTGCAAGCACATCTACTACACTGCAGCAGACCTCGGAATACCGCCGTGCACCGGACTTTCCTGGAGGCTATAGGAGGCCCAACGATAGCCACATCTCCATCTCCATTGCGGACATTTGGATACTATCTACCGTTCCATATTTGGTGAGGCACGTGACCTGGCTCGTCACGGCAGGTCCTGCTCAGACTGTTGCATTTATTTCTACCAGCAGACGGTCCTGATCAGACCGAGGAGACTTTGGAAGATCGGTTTCCAGCTACCGACACCAGGACTTCCACTAGGCCACGGGAGGCTGAAGGAGTTCCTGCCCGGATTCTTGCTCCAGGATGTAGGGAGCTGAAGGAGGGCTGTCCCTTACAAGAGACCCATCGGGGTCATAAGGTAATACCTGCCTTTGCAGGTGTGCTTCTATCAATTACTGGAAGTGACTATTATTGAACTATCACCGGCAGGGACAGTTTCACTAAACATATTTTTTCAAAATATACTTTTTTAGCATTTTTTATCTTCACTAGAGGTACTTGGAGGATTTCTACCATTGCTATATTCCCTGCCCTATTGTTGGGAGTACGCATTTTTTGACTTTCACGCAGTGTGATTATATTGTATATCCTAAAGCTATTTATATTTTGGTCATTGTATGCATATTGGTTGGGGCTTATAACCTCTTGCTATTTTAGGCTTTCCTCATCACCTTTTTCCCACTGGGCGTAGTGCAATATACACCTTTGATTGCTTATCATTGTTTTATGGTGTTTCCCACTTGCTTTTTAATCTAATACATCTATATATTTTCATAATACCTATTTTGTTGTGTCTTTTGAGTTTTTTATGTGCGCAAACTACTTGTTTCAGAAATATCGTCACTCCTTGCGGAGATCAACATGCTAAGCATGCAGATGAGGAGACTTAAAGCCGCAATGCTCCTCTGGGAAATATGCTAATTATGCAAATTGTCTCTTCAGAGAGGAAGAGAGCTAGAACTCTAGTGCCACCTTTTGGAAGGTAGCAATCCTACAAGTCAATGTCGACCCTTTAACGAGCCTTATCACATGACCTAGGATAATAGCCAAACCAGAATCTCAATTTGCAGACACTGTGTTTCGGGGTTCAGCCCCTCGTCAGTGCAAAGCGGAGATCTGGTTTGGCTGTGTGAGAGGCGTCAGACCATTGTCAAAGAAATATCGTCACTCCTTGCGGAGATCAACATGCTAAGCATGCAGATGAGGAGACTTAAAGCCGCAATGCTCCTCATCTGCATGCTTAGCATGTTGATCTCCGCAAGGAGTGACGATATTTCTTTGACAATGGTCTGACGCCTCTCACACAGCCAAACCAGATCTCCGCTTTGCACTGACGAGGGGCTGAACCCCGAAACACAGTGTCTGCAAATTGAGATTCTGGTTTGGCTATTATCCTAGGTCATGTGATAAGGCTCGTTAAAGGGTCGACATTGACTTGTAGGATTGCTACCTTCCAAAAGGTGGCACTAGAGTTCTAGCTCTCTTCCTCTCTGAAGAGACAATTTGCATAATTAACTACTTGTTTTACACAATTGAAAGGATTGCCAGAGGGAGAGGTGAATTAATCAGGCAGCAGAGTTGAGGATAGACTGGAAAAGTGCAAGAGTGTTAGCACGGAGGCCACAAAGGAGGGTAATGAAGTACTCAAGGCAGGAGATAATTGAGGCACACACTAACATTTTAGTAGAGTAAAAATTTAGAAAATTATAAATTCTGGAAATATTTTTGAGTTGGCAGAGGCAGGATGTGTGGTTTGAAGGACAGGACAGAATTAAGGGTTACACCAAAACAAGTGGACTTTTGATACAGGGGAAAGAAACTGTGATGATATTTATAGTGATAGATCAGGTTGGATTTGAGTGAGATGGAGGAAAGATTATGAGTTCAGTTTTGTCCACATTGGGCTTTAGGAAGCAAGAAGTGAGGAACTAGGATACAGCTGATAGACACTTTGGATTTCTGGAAAGCAGAGAGGTGACATTTGAGCCAGAGAAGTAGATTTGAGTGTCATCAGCATATAGGTGGTACTGGAAGCCATTTTTACTTTGTGTTATCCCAGACCAAAGATGCAGATGGAGATGCTTAGGAATGCCAGGAGAAAGCCTTGAATGACACCAACATAGAGAGGATGGAGTGAGGAGGTACTATGGGAGTGGGAGACACTAAATGTGCAGTTAATAATAATAATAATCTTAGTGAGTTATGAGGAGATCCAGGAAAGGGAAAGTCTTTTGTGCCAAGAGAAGAGATGTTCTGTGTTAGGAGGGATTGATCAACTGTGTCAAAGGCAGAGGACATGTCTGGGAGGAGGTGTATTGAATATTGTCTTTTATCTTTGTTGGTTAGTAAGTTGTTTTGGTTAGAGAATTTACAGTGGAGTGATGCGGACATAAGCCGGATTGTAGGTTGCTGAAGAATTAGATGAGAGGTGAGAGGAAAGTTAATTGTGGATGTGCTGTTTGAGGAGTTTGGAGGCAAACCGGAGTAGTGATATGGTGAGACATCTGGATTTAGATATATTGGGTTAAGGGATGATTTATTCAGGATAGGCGTGATTTTTGCGTGTTTAAAAATAAAAAAAGGGATGACACCAGTGGTTAATGATATGGTAAAGAGATGGGTTAGGTCTGGGAAAAGCACGGCTGTGACGGAATGTTGTTTGAACATCAAAGCATTTTCTGGTGTGGTGGTTGAACATCAAAGCATTTTCTGATGTGGTTGATCTTGTTTTTGAATTATGAGACGTTTAGTCTTTTGCTGAAATGAGGGAGGTTGGTGGGGTCAGTTTTGGACAGAGTAGGCTATTAAAAATCTTGAATAACTGGGGTTATGGGATAGAGATGACATTACAATTGTGAAGTATTCCTTTTTAACAGAGGTGAGAGCTGACTTTAAAGTGAAAACGCCAATCATTTTCTTCCTGAACACTTGGGGCAGCATTTATGTGAAGTTGGTGTGTCAGGGTTATGGTGGACAATGGTACAAGAGTCAGAGAATGTGCGTGGACGTCTAGGTTTGAGGCATTTCTGTGAGGATATGCTAATTGCTTAGCTTGGGAGGCAATTGCAGAGGATAGTAGTGAGAATGTAAGTTGGCGATGACCAGTTGAAGCAAAAGGTTACATAACGAACAGAGGTAAGTGAAGATGATGTACACATCACAGTAAGAAACACTGGAACTAAGCTATAGACACCACTGGAGGAGACACAGGAGCTACGGTATACACATGACAGGAGGAGACATTGGGGCTACACTATATACAACACAGAAAGAGACACAAGGGCTACAGTCAGGGCCGGCGTCAGCACCCGGCATACCCGGGCAAGTGCCGGGGCCCTGAGCAGGCGGGGGGGCCCACTCGCCGTCGGGCACCCCGGCGCCCGTTAGCGGATGAGAGCGGTACCAGCGCCGCCACTGGCCCCCCCCCTTGCTCAGAGCCCCGGCAGCAGCCGGCGCAATACTTACCTCTCTCCGCTGCCGCAGCTCCGTGCTCCAGAGGGTGCCTGCGCTTCCTCTCACAGCAGCGCGGCTGAATGACGTCATCATTCAGCGGCCGGCTGTGGCAGAGAGAGCGCGGACGCCGGACAGGTGAGATGTGAGGTGTCTGTGTGTGTGTGTCTGTGTGTATCAGTGTGTGTATATCATGTAGTGCAGTGCTTTGTGTGTGTGTGTGTACGTGAGAGAGTGCTGCGGTGCTGTCTGTGTGTGGTGCTGTATGTGTGATGGTGGTGGGGGAAGGCAGTGATGGTGGTGAGGAGGCAATGATGATGATGATGGGGAGGAAATGATGATGATGATGGGGAGACAATGATGATGGGAAGGCAATAATGATGATGATGATGGGGAGGCAATGATAATGATGGGGAGACAATGATGATGATGATGGGGAGGCAATGATAATGATAGGGAGGCAATGATGATGATGATGGGGAGGCAATGATGATGATGATGGGCAGGCACTGATGATGATGGGGAGGCAATGATGATGATAATGGACAGGCAATGATGATGATAATGGGAGTCTTTCCACAGCGCCCTTTCCTGTGCCGTAACAGTGCAGAACGCAGCACCGTGCAGAGGAGAGTTCCATATTTTGTATGGAGCATTATATGGGGACCAGTATCCTGTATGGAGCAATTTATGTGGTCCAGTATTCTGTATGGAGCATTATATTGGGTCCAGTATTCTGTATGGAGCATTATATGGGGGATGGCGGGGTGACATCCTGCATGGGGTATTATATGGGTGATGAGGGGGAGACTATGTGGTGCCCATAATATTGCATGGAGGACTGTACTGTCCGGTCTGTACTGTGCGCTGTGAGGATTTGGTGGTTTTTGAGCTATTGTACAATTTACAATAGATATCAGTCATGTAATGGAAGAAGTGAAGTATTTGGCATTGTACTATACCCATATTTCTCTGCAGTATCTGTGCATCATGAATTGTGGTCTGTGTTAAAGGGGCCCACTGAAACTCTTTCGCCCGGGGCCCAAAAAAACCTGGAGCCGGCCCTGGCTACAGTATACATATCGCAGGAGGAGACACTGGGGCTACAGTATACAGGTCACAGGAGACATCAGGGCTGCAGTATGCACATCACAAGAGGAGATACATGGGCTGTGGTATACATATCAAAGAAGGAGACACGAGGCTGCGGTATATACTGTACATCACAGAAGCAGACATGGGGGCTGCCGCTGCAATCTTCTATGGGATGGGAAAGTATCACACTCTAATTCCACCCATGAAGTACATCTTCATGCTGGCACTAGCCAGGATGTAATCTTTCATTCCATGTGCTGCAGTCCTCAGAATTGAACTCTTCATGCTCGTGCTCGCACTGAAGAAGAAATGAAAGGGCGGACGGCCATCAAAACTCAGCTGCTGGCCCGTGCACTGCTTTCCCCACGAATCTGCTGGGAGACAGGAGAAAAGGTCATCATGGGCTATAAAAGGTTCGGTGCCTGAGGTTCCCCACCCCTGTCTTAGAGCATTCCTTGAAATACAAACTTTCTCGCTTTATTTTATTTAATGTTTAGGGAAGCGCTAAGGGAACAATGTTTCTCCTCCCTTGCTCGGTAACTTAAATGATTGAATATCTGTACCGCCACTGATAATGTTGAAACCTTTTACATTGGTCCTTTGATGGACCGATGCAGATGCATTTTTGTACTTAGAAGACCACCGGAGCCTCCCGACCTCCGCCAGACAATTACGTAAATGAAATATTCCTCTCGGTCATATATAAATAATGAAGAAAACATGTTAATTCCTGCAGCCATAATCCCTTCCGCCTTTACAGTGATAATCTTTTACCAGCAGATGCCTGCAGCTTGTCCAATATTTAGTCACATTTCCTAAAATCTCAGTCCCAGGAAAGTATTTGAAGTTCTTCGTTGGTACCAGCCATGAATAAACTGCAGCTAGTTGCTGCATTTTGTGATAGCTTTGAGGAGAAAATGGCTGATGACGAACTGTGACATTACTAATGAAAACACTCCAGAAGAAGACATCCTTCTCTGAGGAGTTTAGGTCTTTGAGTAGCTTATTAGAAGTGCTTGTTTTCTGATACAGTGGCATAATTGCATTCCGTCTTTGTCTTCGGTAAGGGTTTCTAATCTCTGTAATGTGCTACTCATCGCGATCACATCGCCGAGAATTTTGGAAGTAGGGCTAAGAGAGTCTTGAGTACCTTCTTGTTAGAAAAAAATAATACTTTCTTACTTTCATCAAGTAAGATCATGGTAAGGGTCAAACGGACGTTCAATATAGAATTGTGTGGATAAAACAAATCGGTTTAATGTAAATTCAAAAGTGGTTACGAAAATAAAGAATAATAATTCCATAGCACACAAAAATAAGTAGTAAAAATAAAATCTTTACAGCAGTCATGACTCTGTCATCATTGGAAACCAGAAGAAACCTATAATAGCCAGAACAGAAAAGTGTTGGATAACCCACACGAAACTGGCACCAATTAAAGTGGAAATGTGGCCATATCAAGAAAACTCACCATTTGCTGCTTGGACAGTGAGTCGGATGTTCATATTTTTTCATGCTGAGCACCGCAAACCGATTGATGGTGTCCGCCTCGCTTCCATCAAATAAGATCAATCATCTCTAAGTGTGATTTATGTGTTCCAGTGGTGCCGTTCCCTTTTTTCTTTTGTCTGAAAAATATCCATAGGCCACAGTCTGGCCATCGAATCCGGCCGACACAGGCAGAGCTACAAGCCCAGGGAGGAAAGACTATGCCAACACTGTGACCAGGAGGCCATAGAGGACGAAAGCCACTTCCTGCTACACTGCTCCAAATACTCAGCAGTGAGGGACAATCACTTCAGGAGACTCTCACATCTCTTCCCGGATTTCATCACCATGAAGGAGGAAGAGAAAACATATATATCTTGCTGGGGGAAGAAGAGAGAGCAGCGGAGATAGCAGCGCGGTATGTGAGCGAATGTCCTAGACTGCGAGAAAGAGAACTATGATATGCCATGGACTTCTATAGCCCCCACCCCGGATCTGCCCCCATTCCCCCTCCCTATGCCATGGACTTCTGTAGCTTCCACCCCGGATCTGCCCCCATCACCCATCCCTATGTCATGGACTTCTATAGCCCCCACCCCGGACCTGCGCCCATCCCCCTCCCTATGCCATGGACTTCTATAGCCCCCACCCCGGATCTGCCCCCACCCCCCTCCCTATGCCATGGACTTCCATAGCCCCTACCCTAGATCTGCCCTACTCAACATCCCTATCCCTATTCCCCTTTTGTACACTTGCTTTGGCAAAACTAATGTGTATTTAGTCCTGCCAATAAAGCTTCTTTGAATTGAATTGTATTCACTAAACTGGATACACCAAACATCTGCAGAGCCAAAGGGCTAAGTATACATATATACGTATGCATAAGTAAAAGAAAATGTGCAGCAGATATAAGTGTAGATATAATTAAATACACGTAGACATCTCTTCCTGCTGAACTCGCTCCAGATCCCGATACGTGTTTCAGCACGTAGCCTTTGTCAGGGATGTGGCGTCATGCCAGCAGGAGGCACTCTAAATGCTGCTCCAGACCAATGGAAAAATGACGTGTTAATTGGCCCCAGATGGTCATTGGCGGCCAATGTCACAGTTGCACAGCGCGCTCTGTCTCACCTCATCTGTATTGTCACTTTCTATTTGTTTGCTCACTGTGCTTATATTAAATTAATATATTTTATATTATGTGTATTATACCAATTAAACATTTTTTGTAGCATTATTTTAGGCCATATACAATTTTTTGTGAGTAGGTTGTCATTGGAAATCATGATGCTTGACTCTTTAGTGGGACCAGCCGAACATCTAAGTGTTTTGGGGCCTTCAAGCTCTCTTCTTACAGATGATTTTGTAATAAAAAGAAAGCATCTTCCTGTTGAATTTTGGCTTACCCGATCATTTATTCTGGCAATAGTTTACTCCTCCTTCCCTATTAAAATATAACATGAGCTTGAGAGGCACACATGGCTTCTTTATCACTGGAAATGTCAACAGAGCCACATACATCCAATAAATATTTTTTCCAAACCTGATGATTCAGCAAACCAGGCCAACCATCGAATATGATGTTGAGGGAAAAGAAGGATTTAGGTTGTTGAATTTAAATTTGCTCCATCCTTTCTTCTTCTGGTAGATAAGCCTCCTCTTTGGGAAGCCACTTCACAATCACCTTACAAAATCGAGTTTTCATGTGTATGAAGAAGGATGAAGAATCGTTGGACAAGCAGCTCAACAGTACAAGTTACTGCTGTTGTTCTTCTTTTCGTCTTTTATCAGAATGCTTTAATTCACACTGTTAATAAGTACAATAACAAGCAAAGGAATCCACTTCAGGGAACACAACTACAGATGAAAGGAGACAAATGTCATCTATGAACAGTTGGGCAGAGACATCGAAAGGGAAGAGAAAGAAAGAAAGCAACACCGGCCACCTCTTTGTTCCATTTACGGAGGATCCGGATGGTACATGTGGGGGAATCTATGAGTAGTCATCTCCATTTTTCTATTCTTCGTTGTCACCTCGTAAACCCTGATTATAGACTTTAATACTCAGTGATGGTGGGAGAGTGCTTCGATCCGATATTGTGTATTCCAGTTATTTACATTGCGTAGCTTGGAAAGATTCATCTCGGTCAACCTTCATATAACAATTACCATCAGTACATTCAAAGCGCTCACCCTTTTATTGAAAAAATAGCTTTGACGTGAGTTTGCGAAGCAATTGTGTGACAATGACAGCACTGAGGCTCTACAAAGACCGGATCTTACAATAATTTTTATTCAGTATAGGATAAATTGAGTGCATCTTGTTTAGTCTTCAGAGTAAATAGAAGCTTTCAGTGCGATATGATCCGTGGGCATAGCTTTCAATACAATGATCGTTATGAGAGCAAGCTGGTCATGAAGTAATGGAGCCCAGGCCACCACTATTCAACACTTTCCAACTCTGAAATCCATAGCGTTATTAATAATGATTTATATGGAACCAACACATTTCATTATCCTATCTAATTCAGTACAAAACAGGGAGGTACAATTCATATACGAATGTAAGAAAAGGTTAACAAAGCATATAGAATATAGTTATGACGGCATACAATAGGAAATAGAACCATGCAAATGGACCGAGGTCAAAAGAAGTAGTTGTGGGATGGGTAAAGCAGTCTTCACATTGGCCCCATGGCATGTATCCATCACATACTGTAGAGACCTAAAGTTCAGAGGGTTCTCTTCCTCATTATTGTGCATGTGTATACCACTCCCCCGCCTTCTAGCACATTCCGGTTTACTGGAGTTGGTGCCAACTTGCTTGATTGACAGTTCGGACCAGCAGCATTGTTGTATCGTAATCCCGGACTGTGCACTCTACGATACTGCAAGCAGAATCAGTTTTGCCTCTGCACCATTGGAGAAGTCCCTTGGTACTAATGTTTGCCAGCTCGGTAGCCAAGACAATACACCAGTGATCCTGGACAACTTGAGAGCAGCACTTACAAACTGTTTTGGATAGAGCTTGTGAGCACCCCGCATAGGTACTGCAAGCACTGGTGGTCTGCTGCCGGAAACCTAACCAATGAGTAGTAAACAAGAGAATTAAATATACGTCCATTCTGGAGAACGGAATGGATATTTAATAACATGTAAATGGCAAAGTTGCTTGTTTTTACAACCACGTGGCATTTTTTAAAATATTTTTAGGTGATGAGACTAACATTTTAGCGTGATTTATGAGGTTATAGAAAAGAATACCTGCCCCACGCTTGTCTATGGGCTGTTTGATATTGCACCTATTACACTTTGACTGGATCTGATAAGGCATAGCCAAGAAAGCACATGGACTAGACTTGTCTGATTTCAGGGAGAAAAGTTTAAAAAAAAAAATTCTCAAACAATTTCTTTAAAAGTTGGTTGTCCAACTCAATTTGTTTAAAGGCAATTTAGAATTGTTTTAAAGATAATAAAATAATATAAAGTCACCATAGACTGCCCTTGTGGTCTCTTCCGGGATCAGTGGGATGATGTCCCATTCTTTGGTTACTTGATCGGTGATGCTTATGAGCACCACAAACCGATTGATGGTGTCCGCCTCGCTTCCGTCAAATAAGATCAATCATCTCTAAGTGTGATTTATGTGTTCCAGTGGTGCCGTTCTCTTTTTTTCTTTTGTCTGGAAAATATCCATAGTATTCACTAAACTGGATACACCAAACATCTGCAGAGCCAAAGGGCTAAGTATACATATATACGTATGCATAAGTAATAAAAAATGTGCAGCAGATATAAATGTAGATATAATTAAATACCCATAGACATCTCTTCCTGCTGGACTGGCTCCAGATCCCGATACGTGTTTCAGCACGTAGCCTTTGTCAGGGATGTGGCGTCAGGCCAGCAGGAGGCGCTCTAAATGCTGCTCCAGACCAATGGAAAAATGCCGCGTTAATTGGCCCCAGATAGTCATTGGCGGCCAATGTCACGGTTGCACAGCGCGCTGGGTCTCACCTCATCTGTATTGTCGCTTTCTATTTGTTTGCTCACTGTGCTTATATTAAATTAATATCTTTTATATTATGTGTATTATACCAATTAAACATTTTTTGTAGCATTATTTTAGGCCATATACAATTGTTTGTGAGTAGGTTGTCATTGGAAATCATGATGCTTGACTCTTTAGTGGGACCAGCCGAACATCTAAGTGTTTTGGGGCCTTCAAGCTCTCTTCTTACAGATGATTTTGTAATAAAAAGAAAGCATCTTCCTGTTGAATTTTGGCTTACCCGATCATTTATTCTGGCAATAGTTTACTCCTCTTTCCCTATTAAAATATAACATGAGCTTGAGAGGCACACATGCCATCTGCCATGGCTTCTTTATCACTGGAAGTGTCAACAGAGCCACATACCGTATTTTTCGGACTATAAGACGCACCGGACCATAAGACGCACCCCAAATTTTCAGAAGGAAAATTGGGAAAAAAAAAATAATGTGTCAAATGGGGGTCCGTCTAACAGTCCGAATTTAGCTTACCACTGTGTGGGGTGGTTGGGCACTGTGGGGTGGCTGTGTTCTGTGGGGTGGTTGGGCACTGTGGGGTGGCTGTGTTATGTGGGGTGGCTGTGTTATGTGGGGTGGCTGTGTTATGTGGGGTGGCTGTGTTCTGTGGGGTGGTTGGGCACTGTGGGGTGGCCAGGGTGGCCATATACTCACAAATCCGGTGGCGGTGGCGCTCCCAATGCAGCTTCCCTCAGCCGAGATTTGAACGAGAGTATGCGGAGGCCATCTTGCCGGAAACCCCAGGCGGCCATTCCTCATGCCGGCACCGCGTCGCAGCTGCGGGGGGCTTTCCGGCTGTGACGAGATGCCGTCGGAGCCCCCCACGCAGCCCAGAGGCCCGCTGCTGCCTGGACACCACCACCGCACCACACTCTGCATCGGGACCGCCACCGGAGGCCCCTGGCGGCCTTCAGCCCGGCACCGCGTCGCAGCTGCGGGGGGCTTTCCGGCTGGGACGAGATGCCGGCGGAGCCCCCCACGTAGCCCAGAGGCCCGCTGCTGCCCGGACACCACCATCGCAGCGAAGCTGCATTGGGAGCGCCGCCGCCACTGGACTTTCCGGTATGTTGCAACCATAAGACGCACCCCCATTTTCCCCCAAAATTTTTGGGGAAAAAATTGCGTCTTATGGTCCAAAAAATACGGTACATCCAATAAATATTTTTTCCAAACCTGATGATTCAGCAAACCAGGCCAACCATCGAATATGATGTTGAGGGGAAAGTAGGATTTAGGTTGTTGAATTTAAATTTGCTCCATCCTTTCTTCTTCTGGGAGATAAGCCTCCTCTTTGGGAAGCCACTTCACAATCACCTTACAAATTCGAGTTTTCATGTGTATGAAGAAGGAGGAAGAATCGTTGGACAAGCAGCTTAACAGTACAAGTTACTGCTGTTGTTCTTCTTTTCGTCTTTTATTAGAATACTTTAATTCACACTGTTAATAAGTACAATAACAAGCAAAGGAATCCATTTCAGGGAACACAACTACAGATGAAAGGAGACAAATGTCATCTATGAACAGTTGGGCAGAGACATCGAAAGGGAAGAGAAAGAAAGCAACACCGGCCACCTCTTTGTTCCATTTACGGAGGATCCGGATGGTACATGTGGGGGAATCTATGAGTAGTCATCTCCATTTTTCTATTCTTCGTTGTCACCTAGTTAACCCTGATTATAGACATTAATACTCAGTGATGGTGGGAGAGTGCTTCGATCCGATATTGTGTATTCCAGCTATTTACATTCCTTAGCTTGGAAAGATTCATCTCGGTCAACCTTCATATAACAATTACCATCAGTACATTCAACGCGCTCACCCTTTTATTGAAAAAATAGCTTTGAAGTGAGTTTGCAAAGCGATTGTGTGAAAATGACAGCACTGAGGCTCTACAAAGACCGGATCTTACAATAATTTTTATTCAGTATAGGATAAATTGAGTGCATCTTGTTTAGTCTTCAGAGTAAATAGAAGCTTTCAGTGCGATATGATCCATGGGCATAGCTTTCAATACAATGATCGTTATGAGAGCAAGCTGGTCATGAAGTAATGGAGCCCAGGCCACCACTATTCAACACTTTCCAACTCTGAAATCCATAGCGTTATTAATGGTTTATATGGAACCAACACATTTCATTATCCTATGTAATTCAGTGCAAAACAGAGAGGTACAATTCATATACGAATGTAAGAAAAGGTTAACAAAGCATATAGAATATAGTTATGACAGGATACAATAGGAAATAGAACCATGCAAATGGGCCGAGGTCAAAAGAAGTAGTTGGGGGATGGGTAAAGCAGTCTTCACATTGGCCCCATGGCATGTATCCATCACATACTGTAGAGACCTAAATTTTAGAGGGTTCTCTTCCTCTTCATTGTGCATGTGTATACCATTCCCCCGCCTTCTAGCACATTCCGGTTTACTTGAGTTGGTGCCAACTTGCTTGATTGACAGTTCGGACCAGCAGCATTGTTGTATCGTAATCCCGGACTGTGCACTCTACGATACTGCAAGCAGAATCAGTTTTGCCTCTACAGCATTGGAGAAGTCCCTTGGTACTAATGTTTGCCGGCTTGGTAGCCAATACAATACACCTGTGATCCTTGACAACTTGAGAGCAGCACTTGCAAACTCTTTTGGATAGAGCTTGTGAGCACCCCGCATAGGTACTGCAAGCACTGGTGGTCTGCTGCCGGAAACCTAACCAATGAGTAGTCAACAACAGAAATAAAAATACGTCCATTCTAGAGAACGGAATGGATATTTAAAAACATGTAAATGGCAAAGTTGCTTGTTTTTACAACCACTTGGCATTTTTTAAAATCTTTTTAGATGATGAGACTAACATTTTAACGGGATTTATGAGGTTATAGAAAACAATACCTGCCCCACACTTGTCTATGGGCTGTGTTTGATATTGCAGCTATTAAACTTTGACTGGATCTGATATGGCACAGCCAAGAAAACACAAGGACTAGACTGGTCTGATTTCAGGGAGAAAAGTTTAAAAAAAAATTCTGTTCTTAAACAACTCCTTTAAAAGTTGGTTGTCCAACTCAATTTGTTTAAAGGCAATTAGAATTGTTTTAAAGATAATAAAATAATATAAAGTCACCATAGACTGCCCTTGTGGTCTCTGCCGGGATCAGTGGGATGTTGTCCCATTCTTTGGTTACTTGATCGGTGATGCTTATGATTGGCTTCAGTGGTCAGGTGACTGGAATGGATCATCCAATCAAGATCTTTGCAGGAATCAAAAGAAACTTGACGGGCCCACACAACCCGATCCTCAACCCCATTCAACGCCTTTGGGGAGAACTAGAACAAAGATTTCAAGTCAGAAACTTTCGTCTAACATGAGTGTCTGACCTCACAAATGATCTTCTGATTGACGGGGCAAAAATTCTCAGACACCTCCAAAATCTTGTAGAAAACCTTCCCAAGTTGATATGGATTATAAAAAAACAAAATTATAATTAAAAGCATAAAATTACATACAGTTTCCAAAGCACTTTGTTTAGTTGTTGAACGACATTAACGGTTTAATCCAATTCTGTTCCGTCCTTCTTACCTTCTATATGTTGAGATGCTGATACAATGGTAGATGGAGCACATTGGATGGGGTCAATTATATTCTGCAATGCACATTGAATTCCAAAGTCATCGGAAATATGGAAATCAGTGTTTATCTCCTCTGTAGCCCGGTGCGCTGCTTCCTACCTTCCTAGTTCAGGGTTATCTCTGTAGAATGCGTGCATTCAGCACTTTTGTCAAAGGGTACACAAATAGAAACGCGACTGTGACATTTTCTTGACATGTTGAATCTATATACATATATATGTTTTATATTTTTTTTTTCTTAATTCTACGAAGAAAGTCCAGAATTTATTCCTATTTTCAGTGTAAATATTTTAACAAGATTTTTTTTACTTACTTTTTTAAATATGTTTTCGTCACCATGACAGGTGGCTGTTAAAATAACCTGTCTTCTGCTCCTACTAGAAAATTTCCATCTAAGACTTAACACATTTCTAGAAATAAACCTAAAAAATGTGTAATTTATTTGGCTCCAAAAAGCTAATAATCGGTCACCAATTTGAAACCTTCTCAAGGTCACTTTTTTCCTTAATTCATTGGAAAATACTAAAATACTTTTTTTTATAACCTGTGTCACTCAACGCCTGAAACTATAGAGGGATGAAATATATACACGAAACATAGAGGGAAGAAATTGCATAATAGTTCATCATGTAGAGCTAAATGGTTGTGGGTAACTCTGTTAACGTACCCATCCATGGGAGAATGGCTGTGAACGACTGCTACTCTTCAGAAGTAGTGGCCTAATGAACGTCTCTAGGTCTGTCCGTAACCTAAAGAATGTCTCCATGTCTGTCCAGTGATTCAGCCTATTTCTTAGGTGGTTACTTAGAAAAAAAATCTGTACCATTTAGATTCTGATCCGAATCTCTCATTCAAGCCTGTTGTGCCTAAGCTGTCGTTGAATGGTTGCCTTCACCAAAACTAGACGAGGGCTTGAGATGAACTACGGATCAGAGCAGACTTATGATGATCTCTACCCAGTTGTTCATTATATGGGTGGAATATTTTGACAGACAAAACCTGGTCGTGTGTCGTGTAGATTTAGATGCTGATCTGCTTCATATTTGATGAAGTGCCAATCGATGGTCTTCCCGAGTTAAAAAAATGACTCAACTCTTTAGTATGACCCAACTTTCAAATCCTAGTTGTTTATGGAGACTGCACAACATTGTTTAATTTTATGTAGGGGTGACCAAAACCACAAGTGTATCCATATGGTCATTTTCCTTTTTTTACTTGGAGGATCAGATTTGAGCTCTGAAGGTAATCCTTCACTCTCCATCGGCAATCTGCCAACAAGTCACCAGATGGCTCCAAGCTCCAACAGAGTGGTGCCATCTGTCGGCACCAATAGTAAAAGTTGTGTCCTTTGCTTTGAAACACACTCCTCATCAAATAGCTTTGTTAATGCCTACGCGAAACCGTCACCTGCTGAGTATGTTGTATGCATTATTTCCGGAATTATTCACACCTCTACTTTTAAGAAATGTGTACACTGTGTCTTCTGCAGCTGTGAGATATCCTTTTAATCATTCAGAATTTCATGTCTCCGTCAGTTCAAAAATGTGACACATCATAATCTTCTTCCTGACTTTTTTTTCCCTCTATAATGGAATTGAAAGAAGAAGACGTCCTTTGTTTTAAAGTAAAGGCAATTCTCGGGCAGAGTTGTGCCAGGAATAATCCTCTTGAGTTAATGATGCTTCTGTTCTGTGCACCATCGGGCCTTGATCAGTGCGCCGAATATTGACTTCAATTGCAGCGTTATTGTAGCTAGCTTTCATATGGGGTCAAAAAGTAATTATGCCTCAGGTAATCAGGTTCAATTGGCAGTAAAATGTCTGGAGTCAGAAGCTTTTGTACTTCCTCCATACCGCCATGCTTGTAGATCACATTATATTCCTTATACTGATGTAGGATAAAACAATCCCCGCTGCTTTTGTGTATCTTATGTTATTGTTATTTTCTCTGTTGGCAGAAAGTTTCGGTGACCTCAACCAACTGGATTGGACACCTTTTATAATGGGTTGGAAAAAAGGCCATTGTCCCCTCATTAAAAAAAAAAAGGCTAAAAATCAAAATATATACAGCGGGTGAAGTAATTATTGAACACGTCACCAATTTTCTAAGTAAATATATTTCTAAAAGAGCTATTGACCTGAATGTATGTGTAGTAATGAGAAATAACAGGAAAAAAGTATTGAACGCGCTTACTGAAATGTATTTACTACTTCGTACAAAAGCCTTTGTTGATGATGAAGCTTCAAGATGTCTCTTGTATGGAATAACTAGTCGCATGCATTGCTCAGGTGTAATGTTGTGCCATTCTTCCTCGAAAACACTCTTGAAATCCTGAAGGTCCCGTTGGCTTCTTCTAACTCTAAGCTTTAGTTTCTTCCTAAATTTTCTATTGGATTCAGGTCCGGTGATTGGCTGGTCCATGCTAGAAGCTTTATTTTTTTTTCTCTGAAACCAATTGAGAGATTCCTTGGGTGTGTGTTTGGGATGTTTGTCGTGCTGAAATGTCCACCCTCGTTTCATCCTCATCATCCTGGTAGATGGCAGCAGATTTTTATCAAGAATGTCTCTGTACATTTGGCCATTCATCCTTCAATTACATGAAGTTTGCCAGTGCCATATGTTGAAAACAGCCCCATACCATGAAGTTCCCACCTCTATACTTCACTGTTGGTATGGTCTTTTGGGGTGATATGCAGTGCCTTTTTGGCTACAAACGTGGTGTGTATTATGGCATCCAAACAGTTCAAATTTGGTTTCATCTGACCAGACTATATTCTCCCCGTATTTCACAGGCTTGTCTAAATGTTGTAGAGCAAATCTTAAACATGTTTGAACATGGTTTTTGTTCAGAAACAGAGTCTTTGTAGTGAACTTGCATTCAGGCAATGCGGGTTGAGTCCATTACTTATCATTTTCTTTGAAACAATTGTTTCTGCTGACTCCAGGTCTTTCTGTAGCTCTCCATTGGTGGTCCTTGGCTCTTGGACAAGTTTTCTAATAATTTTTTTCACACCTCTGCCTGAAATCTTTCTGGCAGCACCTGGTCGTGTCCAGTTTATGGTATAAAGATGTTCTTTCCACTTTTGGATTATGGCCCCAAGAGTGCTCATTGGAACCTTCAGTAGTTTAGAAATTATTCTGTCAATGCCATCAGTATTTTTGCAACAATAAGGTTGCGAAGGTCTTGAGTCGGCTCACATGTTTTGCCCATCATGAGATGTTTATTGTGTGGCACTTTGGTAAAGAGTCACCTTTTTGTAGGTCATCCGTTGAACCAGGTGATATCATTTTTCTCTAAGTTGCTAATCACTGATAGATTTCAGCTGGTGGCATGACTTTCAATGGCTTTTTGCACCTCTCTTTCTTAATGTGTTCAATACATCTTCCCTGTGTCATTTCTCATTATTACACATAACTTAATTTATGGACGTCTATGGTCTGATTTCTTTGCCTGTGTAGATTGAGTGGGTTGGTACCGTCATCTGGTGAGAATTTCATGTTCATAGCATCTTCAGAAATATATTTACTTAAACAATTTATGACGTGTTCAATACATATACTCTTCTTACCATTTCCACATTGCTCCTCTTCAAGTACTTACTGAGTCCCTCTTCTGGATGGAAGGACATGATCGCTACAGCAATGACCATCTCATCCCTTTGGATTGATTGATTGAGTGATTGACTGCAGTTGTCACATATTCATAAAATCAGCACAGGATATATAAAGACCCGCTCTACGTCCGTTTTGCTGTTGAAACAATGTGTGACAAATCACTTGTGACGTTGCAGTTGTCAAATGTCCATCTGGCTGGACCAGGGAGCCAAAAGACCAGCAGGGTACTCATGCCTACCTAAAAGAGGAGCATTGGAAGATCGATAAGGTGAGTATGGTATACATGATTTTTTTGTTTTGGTGGTCAGTGGGGTTGGTATTATGGACTGTTTGTTTTACAATGAACAAGCATGGACAGTCCTTTTAGATTTATCAAAGGTGTTAGATTTCACTGATAAGATTTCACTTTCACTGATAACACACTTAGAAAGTTTCCTATATTTGCTTGTACTATTTATGCAAAGTTTCCTAAAATGAAACAGGCAACTTTAATTTACATTTTTATTTAAAATTGCATGATGGAAATCATAAATTGTTGGATGACATTTTGATGAGGTCCCAGGTTTTCCTTTTTATTTTATAATTCAGATATAATTTGTATACTTGAGAATCAAAATGTCCACAAACCCCTGGCAGCGACGACGGGGAAAAGACACTTGTCACCACCACATGATTAACGAAAGACAATATCTATCACTACTGTTTGCTTCATGAAGGAGATATGTTCCTAAAATCAGGACAGAACAGGAGGAACACTGAAGTGAGCACTTACGGATAGTCAAAGCAAAGTGTGTCAATTAAATAATTGCACGTTAACATACTGATCAGAAAAGAAATTGCTCATTATTGACCTTTTACAATAGCAATTGCCAATCGGCCTTTTCTGAATTATTGAGGTAGACAAGATTCTGTTTGTTACTCTTAACCCCTTTCCTTTTTGCATTTTTGTTTTTTTGCTCTTTTTTTATTTTTCTGTCAATATGGCCGTCTGAGAGATTGTTTTTTGCGGGACAAGTTATACTTTTGAACGACACCATTGTTTTAACATATTATGTACTGGAAAAGGAGACAAAAATTCCAAGTGGTGTGAAATTGCAAAAAAAAGTGCATTCGTTTTTTTTTTTTTACCATTTTACTAATGTTCTGATGTTTTTTCGGTATACAGTTACGACACAACCTGTTTATATCTGAAAATGGTGGTAAATATCCAGTGCGTTGAAACCTCTGCCAAATTACATGATTTAGATTGTTTTTCTTTTCCCATGGTTTCCCATATTGTAATTGACCTATATGATTTCAATCATTCAGTGTCACTAAGACAACACATAACCTGTCTTAGCTAATTACATTACTTTATTTAAGTCGATTTTAGAAAAAAAATATAAATATTGTGGTTTGATAAAATAACAAAAAGGTTTCTATCTTTTCCGAGACCTGTTAGGCGTCTCCATTTTTTCGTGATCTTGGGCTGGGTGAGGGCCTATTTTTTGTACGCAGAGCTGACGTTTTTATTGATACCATGTTGGTGTAGATACATCTTTTTATCGCCCGTTATTGCATTTTATTGCAATGTAGCGGCAACCCAAAAAAGCGCAATTCCGACATTTTAATTTTTTTTTTCTCGTTACCCCGTTTAGCGATAGAGTTAATTCTTTTTTTATATTGATAAGCATATGGATATAAGGTATTTTCGCGCTATGATGCAAGCATAAAACACAATACTGATCAATGATAAGTACCTGTAGCTATGTAGAAGAATTTCGTAGGCAGAGGTATGAGATGATGATTCAGGGATTATACCAATTTGATACACTAGATTAAGAAAAGGATATGCCTCCCGGAGAGCTTCCATCTATGACGGCAAGAAGGTCTAAGAATTTACGTGATCTTTTGGTTCATAGTCATTATCTACTTGATGTATCCTATCCTTTTGGCTCACGTTGGCCTGTTTGTGGCTCAATACCGTGCGGTCGCTGTCTTGCCTGCGCAAATGTCCTGCGCTGCTCCACATTCCAGTCCTCTGACGGTTTGAAATCATTTAACATTCTTTACCGGATCTCATGTAATGCGTCAAATGTCATTTATTACGCCACTTGTGGCTGTTCCAAAATATACATTGGCTTGACATCAAGAGAATTGAGGATAAGGACTAGTGAGCACGTGCGGGACATTTGCGCGGCCAAGACAGCGACTGACCCCTCGATTCTAAAAACTATCCCATCACAATAGTGAGCCCTCATCATTCAAGGTTAGAGGCATTGACGTAATACACCTTGGAGTTAGGGGTGGAGATTACAAAAAAAGACTAGCTCAGGCCAAAGCCAGATGGATAGTGGTACTGGATACTATGACACCTCGGGGTTTGAATGAGTCGCTTACTTTTTCATCTTTTTTGTAAAGTTTCTGATTTATTGATGTTTAATTCTCTGAAGATACACTATTCATTTTTGTGTTGTCCACTATCCCTTCCCTTGATACCCTTCCGGGTATGTGTTTTTGTTTTTATTGTTTTAATTTCTCTTATTGTTTGTTTATTTTTTATTTTGTTATTCCTTTACCTAGTTGGACTTTTTTTGGCTCATTTGATACTTCTACATACAATCAATCTTTGAATATCATCTTCTACCTCATTTAGTGACCGATTAAGATGTCTTATTTGGACCCATGATTTGTGACAACTATGTACCGTTATGATCATCATTATGAATTATTATTTGTATCTAGTATTCATTACTGTATCAAATCAGTGCTTTATGTGTGGTGATTACCTTATGGGGGCATATACTCATTTTCATCCTGTACTGACATTGCCTCCATGTATTGAGTCCTTGGCTGGTGCGGTGCGCATGCGCAGTGACGTCTCGCTACTCCTGGGATGCGGGGGGCGTCTCTTGTATCTTCTGAGCGTGCGCCGGATTTTCTCTGGCGCATGCTCAGATGGATCCTGACGCTTTCTCTGCATTTCCCAAGGACCTGCGAGGCGATGCTCGCATGCGCCATTCCATCCACCACCATTGGCCTATTGCCGACCATGTGACATAGTCACATGTATTCTTAAAGGTCCTCCTTGGTATTTTTTACTATACTCCCCTTGAGGAAGCGGTGCTGTGAGGGCACGCGAAACGCGCGTCGGGGGCTTGATGCTACCTGGCCCAGGACACCCCCCCAACATTCTATCTGGGTAAGTCTTCCCTTTACTTTAGGATCCTCTGGGAACCCGGTACTTATCTGATTTACTGCTGATTCAGCATTGTACTTGGGAATATTTACCTATGGCATGTATCTGTATATTAGGCACTGGCACTTTAGAGGATATATCCCCCTTTTTTGAGATACATTTGGGTTTGTCTGGGTGGTTTGTGCCATGTTGGCGCCTTGGGTTTCTCCTGCATGTATTTGTCTGGATACTAACTTTCTATATATATATTGCTGTTCCGTAATCTTTTAGATAATTGAATCAATAAAATCTACTTTTTACCTTTCCAATTGTCACCTGATTGCTTCATTTTCTCCTGGTGTATATGTAATTTGGAAGCAGGTGCTGCTTCGTTTTTTATGTGGTCACATGTCTACTCCCACTGCTGGCATTACTCTCATGCCATTATGGGGGCTTATAATAATGATAAGTACCTGTAGCTATGTAGAAGAATTTCGTAGGCAGATGTATGAGGTGATGATTCAGGGATTATACCAATTTGATACACTAGATTAAGAAAAGGATAAGATCAATAAAACAGTATCTATAGGGAATGCGCCTTTAGAATTGCTTAAAAATACTTAAAACCAACACTGAGAAGGAAGGAATAGCGTAGTGCAGCGATTCCCAATCGGGATTCAGCCGTGCGAAAAGGCGATTGGTTAATGCACTATGGTGTTTGAGGTGATAAGTGCATTCATGGGTTAATAGTACAGTACCTTCAGCGAAGTTCAAAATAATACTGGATCCAATCGATGAAGTATTAGTACTTAGCTTAAGAGATGATGGGCCTTGAGTCCTGATGAATGAATCCATAAGAATTCCGAAACGCGTAGGACTTTCTGGCTCCCCCTTGCATGCCGTAGCTGACTCCTGGGCACCACGTGACTGTCTGAGTCACGTGACCCGAACACGTCACGAAGGCCCTGTTGGCGTTCACCGCGGGTACCCGCGCTCCAGCGTCTGAATCAACGAGAGCCTGCCACCGGCTGGGGCAGCTCTCCAGGACTATTCTCACCCTCGGATGGACTGAAGGCCCATCATCTCTTAAGCTAAGTACTAATACTTCATCGATTGGATCCAATATTATTATTTTGAACTTGGCTGAAGGTACTGTTCTTATACAAGCATTACCGCTCACATCTTGTGAACGCATCTAGCACTTCAAGCACTTTATTAAGACTTTTATCAGACAGTTTGCACAATCTAACTATATGGTTTTTAAAACCCTCAGGTACATTCTGCACTCCTAGCACTTTAGAGCGGTACTATTAACCCATGAATGCACTTATCACCTCAAACACCACAGTACATTAACCAATCGCCTACTAGCACGGCTGAACCCCGATTGGGAATCGCTGCACTTCGCTATTCCTTCCTTCTCAGTGTTGGTTTTAAGTATTTTTAAGCAATTCTAAAGGCGCATTCCCTATAAATACTGTTTTATTGATTTTGTTTTTTTCTTAATCGAGTGTATCAAATTGGTATAATCCCTGAATCATCACCTCATACCTCTGCCTACGAAATTCTTCTACATGACTACAGGTACTTATCATTGATCAGTATTGTGTTTTATGCTTGCATCATAGCACGAGTACACCTTATATCCATATGCTTATGATTATTATCACCTCTTTGTGGTAGGGGTTTCTTTGTACTTGCAGCTGATCTAGCATTCATATACTTTCGCCGCTACCTACCATTATTATAATATTTTTTTTATATTGATAGATCTGGCGATTCTGAACTTGGAGATACCATATATGTGTGTATTGTAACGGATTCAAAAGATTGTAATGAATAAAGAAATGCTCACACGAGAATTGAATAAAAGTGAATTGACTTAATAAATAATAAGATTAAATAATAGACAGTATAAGCATATGAATCAATAAACAAACATTACATACATTACATTATTAAGGTAGAAAGTCCATCCATCTGTCCTCATCTCTCTCTCTCTCTCTGTATGTCCTATCTCCAATCTCTGAACTCTGTCTGCAAGAGACTCCCATCGTGTTTGTGGCATTAATTCAGTAGGAGAATCATACACTTGTGCCACAGAATCTCTCACCAAATGCAGCAAAGAGAAATTCTCTGCAGCTTCCCTTGCACGTCTTATTTTTAGACGTACCATTATTATTATTATTTATATAGCGCCATTAATTCCATGGTGCTGTACATGAGAAGGGGTTACATACAAAGTTATAGATATCGTTTACAGTAAACAAATTTACAATGACAGACTGGTACAGAGGGGAGAGACTTACATTCTACAGGATAATGGGGGAGAGACAGAAGGTTGGCGGTGCGGCAGCTCTGGTGGTGGTGAGGCAGCAGCTCTGGTGGTGGCGGTGAGGTGGCAGCTGTGGTGGTGACGGTGAGGCGGCAGCTCTGGTGGTGGCGGTGAGGCGGCAGCTCTGGTGGTGGCGGTGAAGCGACAGCTCTGGTGGTGGCGGCGAGGCGGCAGCTCTTGTGGTGCCGAGGCGGCACATTTCCTGGTGGTGGGCGACGAGGTGGAAGCTTGGGTGGTGGCGAGGCGGCAGAATGGTTATTGCAAGCTGCAGGCTTTCCTGAAGAGATGGGTTTTCAGGTTCCATCTGAAGGATCCGAGGGTGTTGGATAATCGGACATGTTGAGGCGTGGAATTCCAGAGGATGAGGGATATTCGGGAGGAATCTTGGAGGCGGTTGTGTGAGGAGCGAATAAGTGTGGAGGATGGTAGGAGGTCTTGGGAGGATCGAAGATTGTGTGAAGGAAGATATTGGGAGATTAGTTCAGAGATATAGGGAGGAGATAGGTTGTGGACAGCTTTGTAAGTCAGTGTTAGAAGTTTGAACTGGATTCGTTGGGAAATTGGGAGCCAGTGGAGGGATTTGCACAGGGGAGAAGCAGGGGACTAGTGAGGAGAGAGGTGGATTAGTCCGGCAGCAGAGTTTAGGACAGACTGGAGTGGTGCAAGAGAGTTGACAGGGAGACCACAGAGGAGGGTGTTGCAGTAGTCAAGGCAGGAGATGATGAGGGCATGCACAAGAGTTTTAGTAGATTGAGGGCTGAGGAAGGGATGGATTCTGGAAATGTTTTTGAGTTGGAGGCGGCAGGAGGTGGCAAGAGTTTGGACGTGTGGTTTGAAGGACAGGGCAGTGTCGACAGTTACTCCGAGGCATCAGATTTCAGGTGCGGGAGAGAGCGTGATGCCATTTACCATAATAGATCAGGTAGGGAAGATAGTGAGATGGTGGAAAGATGATGAGTTCGGTTTTGTCTACATTAAGTTTTAGGAAGCGATAGGTAAAGAAGGAGGATATGTCTGATAGACACTCGGTATTCTGGACAGCAGAGAGGTAGAGCTGAGTGTCGTCCGCATACAGGTGGTACTGGAAGCCATGGCACTTTGAGTTGTCCTAGGCCAAGGGTATAGATGGAAAAAAGTAGGGGCCCCAGGACAGAGCCTTGCGGGACTTCAACAGAGAGAGGGATGAGGAGGTAGTTTGGGAGTGGGAGATACTAAATGTGCGGTCGGAAAGATAAGAGGCGATCCAGGACAGGGCAAGGTCTTTGATGCCAAGGGAAGAAAGAATCTGTAGCAGTAGGCAGTGGTCGACTGTGTCGAAGGCAGAGGACAGGTCGAGGAGGAGCAGGATGGAGAACTGTCTGTTAGCTTTGGCTGTGAGTAAGTCATTAGTAATTTTGGTCAGGGCAGTTTCAGTGGAGTGGTGGGGGCGGAAGCCAGATTGGAGGTTGTCAAGGAGAAAGTTAGATGAGAAGTGGGAGGAAAGTTGAGCTTGGACATGCTGCTCAAGGAGTTTGGAAGCAAACGAGAGCAATGATATGGGGCGATAGTTGGGCATAGCAGTTGCGTCAAGGTTTGTTTTTTTGAGGTTGGGTGTGATGGTGGCATGTTTGAAGGCAAAGGGAAAGGTACCAGAAGATAGAGATAGGTTGAAGAGATGGGTTAGAGCTGGGATGAGCGTGTTAGTGAGGTTGGGGAGCAGGTGGGAAGGGATGGGGTCAAGTGCACAGGTGTGAGGTGTGATTTGGAAAGGAGATGAGTAAGCTCTCCTTCAGTGATGTTGGAGAGGGAGGTTATTAGGGAAGGGCAGATGTCTGGTATGTGGAGTGGTTGGAGTGGTGGGACAGTAAAGGTTTGCCTTGTTTGGTCGATCTTATTTTTGAAGTAGGTGGCAAAGTCCTCAGCAGAGATGAGGGGAGTTGGAGGTGGCAGTGGTGGGCTGAGGTGAGAGTTAAATGTGCTGAACAGTTGTTTTGGGTTGTAGGATAATGAAGATACAAGGTTTGTGAAATAGGTTTGTTTAGCAGAGGTGAGGGCTATTTTGGAGGCAAGTGTAGTTGGTTTGAAAGCAGTGAAGTCGTCTGGCAGGCGTGTTTTCTTCCAACGCTGCTCGGCGACCCTGGATGATTGTCAAAGTTTTTTGGTGAGATTGTTGTGCCAGGGTTGCCTATTGATTTGTTGCATTTTGCCATGCGTGAGAGGGGCGACCTGAATCTATGGCCGATGTGAGCGTGGCGTTATAGAAAGCGGTGGCGCTGTCTGTGTCGTGGAGTGAAGATATGGAGGACAGAGGTAGAAGATTGTCTGAGAGTCTGTGAATGTCTAGGTGTGCGAGGTTTCTGTGAGGATGTGCCAGTGGCTGGACATAGGGGGCAGGTGAGGAGGACAGGGATGAGAAGGTGAGTAGGTGGTGGTCAGATAGGGGGAGGGGAGAGGTTTTGAGATTAGATAGGGAACAGAGGCGGGTGAAGATGAGGTCTAATATATGTCCGTCTGTGTGGGTGGCTGTGGAGGACCACTGAGTAAGTCCAAAGGATGAAGTAAGTGACAGGATTATGGAGGCTGCTGGCTGGCGGGTGTCAGTAGGGATTTTAAAGTCACCATGATGATGGCGGGGATGTCAGCGGAGAGAAAGTGAAGAAGCCAGGTGAAGAATTGGTCAATGAAGGTAGTGGTTGAGCCTGGTGGTCGGTATATGACAGCCATTTGGAGATTAGAAGGACAGTAGATAATGACCGAGTGGACCTCAAAGGAGGGGAGGATAAGGGAGGGTGGGTGTTGGATAGGTTTGAAGGAGCAGTTATTAGAAAGAAGGAAACCCACACCTCCACCATGTCTGTTGCCAGACCGAGGAGCGTGGGTAAAGTGTAGGCCACCATAACTCAGTACAGCAGGGGAGGACATGCCAGGGGGCGTCAGCCAGGTCTCAGTGAGGGCCAGGAAGGAGAGGTTGCGTGAAGTAAAGAGATTGTGGATCACGTGGAGCTTGTTGCAGACAGAGCGGGAATTCCAAAGTGCTCCAGAGAGAGGAAGCAGAGGAGTGGGGGTCAGTGGCACAGATTTTACGTGTGAGGGATTGCGGTAGTTTCTCTTAATGTGAGAAGTATAGTGGTGAGGATTAGTGGGATGTATGAGGCAGGGGGGGCCAGGATTGGGGGATATGTCGCCAGCAGTGAGAAGAAGCAGAGAAAGGGAAATCAGGTGGGTGAAGGAGAGTGACCGGCTTATGTTATATCTTAGTAGGAGAGGTCTGAGGTTAAGGAGCAGGTCTGCAGATGAGGCGATGTAGGGAGGTAAGAGAGAGGGGGAGATAGTTATTTGGTTCGAGCTTGCAGGGATTTGGGGATAGCGAAGGAGAGTGAAGATTAGTGGAGCAAAAACGGTGAGGGCTAATGTAAGCATGGTTAAAGAGCCGGGTAAGAAAAGAAAGGCAATGAAAATTAAAAAGCAGTGGTTATTCTTACCTTCTGACCGATTTCTGGACTATTTCTGGTATATTTCTGATGTAACACTTTAAAAATGTCACACTTAAAATGATGTCGCATCTGACCAAGGTCATATCTGACCTTCTCTGTTCAACTTATACCATTCAAATGTCCATGAAATGAAGTCAGGAGAGAGAGGGAGGAGGAGAAGGGGGCAGGAGGATGGTTCACAGCAGGGAGCAATTAACAGATTGCAGTTTAAATTGCAGTTTAATTTGACTAGCATCAAAGTTGAAGAAAGAGGCACAATGAGGTGGAAGGATAAGACTAGGTGTGAGGAGCATGGGCATATCAATATGCATATAGTAAGTTTGAAGTATGATACATGGAATTAAAGTCGGGAAAAAACAGAGTACACACGTACCAGTTAAAAAACAGAGGATGAGGAATGCATGGGGTTCAGGGGTGCAGTGGTGCAGTGGGTATTCTGGATTTAAGAGGGTTCTGACGTACCTATGGATGAAAGTAGATGGATCAGGACATGACAGCATGACGGAGAATATACCATGGTTTACCAGTCTGGTATATTTCTGATGTAACACTTTAAAGATGTCACACTTAAAATGATGTTGCATCTGACCAAGGTCATATCTGACCTGCTCCATTCAAACTTATACCATAGGATCAATACAAATACTCCCAATGCCTATGGCCTCGAGACGATTCAAAATTATCGTATCTGCTCCATGATCCCATAACCTGAGAATCCATGCTAACAAATGTTCTCCTGCATGCTGCCTGTACCTGGCAGCTAATTCTGTTAATTCTCCTGCAGTGTAACTCCTAGATTCCTCTGTCATGGCGGCTTGTGCTCCAACAGCTGCATTTCCTGCATCCATCCTATCTCCACTACGCTGTGTGACTTCTCTCTTAGTTTTTGTTATTAAAATTTGTCTGGCATGCCTTTCTACCCTCATCTATCTCACTGTCAGCGCTGTCCCATTCTAGCAAATCTTATTCCTGCTTGCTGCCTGTACCTGGTAGCTAATTCTGTTAATGCATTTTCTTTATTCGTTACAATCCTTTGAATCTGTTACAAAACAATGTGTATATTTGATTTTTTGTTATTTTATTTTGAATGGTTGAAAGGGGGGTGATTTGAGCTTTTATATTTTAAAAAATAGTTTTTTTTTTTACTTTTTGCATTCTTCAATAGTCTCCATGAGAGACTAGAAGCTGCACTACTTTGATGATCGCTTCTGCTACACACAGGGGATAATCAGATCGCCTGTGTGTAGCAGAAATGCTCACGTGCTATGAGTTGCTGTGGTTGTCACCCCGACCCATCGGTGACCCGCGTGTGGGATTTACGACACACTTCCAGTAAGCGCGAGTTAAATGCTGCTGTCAGAAATTAACAGCGGCATTTAACTACTTACTTAGATCCATGGGTGGATCGCAATTCCATCCACGGCTGTTGTGGGCACCTGTCAGCTGTATATATCAGCTGTCATGTGCCCAGAAAGTTTTGGGCTCAGCGCCAGAGCCTGCACCAAAAAGGGTGAGTCCGACATCAGCGTACTATTACGCCCGATGTTGGAAAGGGGTTAAAAGTCAAAGAGAAATAATTTGGCAACTAAAGATGATCGGTCACTTGCCATAAATTCAGTCATAGCCGGACGTGTTGTCACCCTTGAAATTGTACCAGAAAATTAAGTATTTCTTGCAGAAAATTAATGCAATTACATGTTTATTTTCTTTGTGTATTGGAACAACACACAAAAAAAGGCAAAATAAGGCAAATTGGACATAATGTCACACAAACCCCAAACCGGTCCAGACAAAATTGTTAGTAAACAACTTTCAAGCATGGCGTCTTTGAGATGCCATCACCGAGAAGAGTTTAAGACCACCCCTAAAGGACGCTTTGTGTCAGAAACAGGGAGGCGCAGGAACATTATAGAAACTTCAGATTCAGGAGAACAGCTGCATTCACACTAGGGAAAAAATTACAAATTATAGCAAGTGACAGGTTCTTGATGTATCGCAAAATTCTCTTAAGGTTCTTTATTTAACCCCCGATGTTTGGTGAATTTTCTTCCATCCCAAGCACTTTTTAACCAACTTGATGGTAAGATATGTTAATCTGTTAGCATGCGACGAGGCTTCAGAACTGCGGGAGGCTTTTGAGTTCCCATATGTTGATTTAACTAAATGCACAGAATTCCTCCAGCAGATTCACGTGACCTGTAATGTACCGTGATTGCAGAACATCTGTAGATAAATATCATAGAATGTTAGAGTTGGGGAAAAAAAACTGTACATGTAAAATCCGCATCATGATTATACTTCTTAAAAGTGCACACAATGAGGGAGAAAATCAAAAACTGTCTACTGGCAAAACCGGCGTAGTAAAATGTAAATACTAATTAATGACGAAATACTAATTGTAATGCAATAGCCTCAATAAAACACTTGAATGTTAAGATCTTGTGGTTTTGTTGAACTTGTAAAGATTTTTTTTTTTGCAAGCACTGTACACAGAGGAGAAAGACCTGTCTCACCTGCAGAGGCACTGGGAAGAGCCGGCCAGAGACTGACCCTGTGACAAGACTTCTCTGGGTCCGTCCCCAGCCGACTCTTCCCAGCACCGCAGCCAGATCCTTAAAGTACATTTACTCTGAAATGCCAGAGCATTTCAGTGTAGTATATATCTGGCCTCAATCGTGCAGCCAGCGGCGTGCATGCTCTAGATTTGCATGAGCGGCGCGCATGCTCTAAATTTGCATGAGCGGCGCGCCTGCTCTAGATTTGCATGAGCGGGGCGCATGCTCTAGATTTTCATGAGCGGCGTGCATGCTCTAGATTTGTATGAGCAGCGAGGACGCCGCTCGTACAGATTATATTATCACACCCACAGGGGCGTGATAACATGTAAAGAGGGCTGACTAGTCTGTGGCAACTAGCGCCCCATCGGCTAGTCAGAGCCCTCATTAGCATAGGAAAAGGGGACAAGATAAATGATTTTTTAGACCTTATTTTCACTCAATTACGTCATACAGGGCTGGTTAGGCAGCAAATTTGCTCATACATAGGTGAATGCTGCTGGGTTGGAGGCCATGGGGGGACGTGACAGGTTCCCTTTCATCATAATTGCATATAATTGGAGTTAAAAATAAGAATAAACCCAGAACTATACATTTGAGCTAGCCAGTTATTCGTTTCTTTTGCCTGGAGATTTCTAAGCCTCCGCTGACACCACTGATACATTCACCCTGGATAAATGCTAATTACAGCATACATAAGGAACATGGCTTCTCTTTTGCCCAGAATTCGTTGCGATTCACTAATCGCTGCATTGTAGTAAAACACCTGTACTCTCTTCTGTTCACTTACAAAGCAATTACTTCTGACCTAGTTTTCGGAGTTTTATAAATACGTAGGGCGTCACTTCTCAGAATGATGATGAGTTGGGCAGCAGAGACTTTTCTGCAGCTATTATGTTCTTCTATGAAGTCTTGCTTTCACGCTGAAAGCGCTCCACACATCTTCGATGAAGAAATGTCATCGGATAGTGAAAGAACCAAAGAAACTTTACAGTGAGCTGGATTTGCTGTGGAGTATTGTGAGACGAGTTAGATTTCATGAAATTCTAAATAGTCCTGGAAACTCTGCATGCGGCATCTCCCGGTGATCTGCTTTTGGTACAGACGCTTTCCTTTAGGCTCATATTTTTAATTTATGGCTTTACTTGTCAGAAAGGTTCTCTAGTTCTTTTGTGCATGGGAAAAGCTCTTCAAATTTTTAAAGTGAATTTCTTAAACTCTTTTCTGAAACATTTCTTTTACATCACCAGGTGTTTCTTTTTCCTGCAGACCGCTTTTTCTTCCTAATACAGCACTAGGAGTTTTTTTTTTCCTACAGACCTCTTTATTCCTAATTTATGAACAGCTAGTTGTCCACCACATTACAGATAAGTTACAGCACGGTCACTGGTCATTATTTTCTATAGCTCACATTAAACTTGTCAATTCTGTCTGCCTTCCTTTCCAACAGTTGATATACTTCTACCTTATTAAGCAACGGACTCTATTAAGTAATGCAGAGGCTGCTGTAATCACATGACTTTATTAATGAATGAATTCAGTCTACAGACAAAAACAGCTATTACTTCTTTGCTCCATCTGTCTATCTTTTTATAGCTCAAAAAATGGCAGCACTCCAATTTTTTTTAACAATGTTCTGTCAGCCGGGAGACAAAACAACTGTGTACATTATGCAGTAGACAATCTCAGGTACTGCAGCTCAACTCGCATTGAAGTCATTTGGTCAACTGAATTTCAGTACCACACAATGGCCACCACACGGTGTATGGAGCTGTGATGTACGTCTCGTCACTGTTAGACCTGTTAACAGATGATTGGGTATACAAGGTGTCAGACCTCCATTAATCTGAAATTGATGACCCATATTGAGGAAAGGACATAAGTATCTAAGTCCTGGATGACCTCTAATTTTTCTTCAGTATCTCTGATGCAAATGAAGTGACATTTGTGACTCAATGAAAACTGATAGGATATAGTTTGGTATGAATAGAAGTGTGAAATAACTTAAATTGGATGTGGCAGTATGTGAGTTCATATTTAAGGAGGACTTGTTAATAGGTCAAAAGTGGGAAATTTTTGCTTTTATTCCCGCTGCTCCTCTGGGTATGCCTTTTTTCTAAATCTGGCATTCGTTTCTAGAGATATGGGCCCTGAAGAAGCTATATGTGAAACGCACGTAGGTGTACTCAACAGTGTGATCTGCTTTTTGGTGCATTGATGATGGCCTGTGCAGTTGGGGTCCTTCTCATAATTGACGCTAATTTACCTAACTAGGTATATTTATAATTGAGATTCCTTGTAATTTTTATCATGTTTAGAAATGGGCGAATCTGAACAGTAAAGTTTGGCGTCCGTACGGAACACCTACTGTGTTCAGTATGGGCTGATTTGTGGTGACCTCGGTGAGATCACTGCTAGCCCAGTGAGAAAAAGTCTCACGTTGCAGAGACAAGTTCACCGCAGTTCAAATTCACGGCAGACGCCTCTCTATTACTAATCCGTGGGCTTGATGTCACCGGACAATACAAAGGTGACATCAAACCCACAAATATGAACCCCACTTGCCACCGCTACAGGGCAAGTGGGAAGAGCCGGGCAAAGCGCCAGAATTGGTGCATCTAATAGATGCGCCTTTTCTGGGCAGCTGCGAGCTGCTATTTTTAGGCTGGAGGGCCCTATATTCATGGCCCCTTACCAGCCTGAGAGTAACAGCTGTCTGCTTTAGCAAAACTGGTTGTCAAAAATGGGGGGGACCCTACACCGTTGTTTTTTTTTTTTAAATTATTTAATAAAAAAAAAAGTGTGAAGACTGCTCTATTCTTGATAACCAACCTTGTTAACACTGACAGCTGAGGGTTGCAGCCCCCAGCTGTGAGTTTTGCCTGACTTGTTATCAAAAATACAGGGGTACCAAGCTGTTTTTTTTTTAAATTATTTATTTACAGCGCAGGAGATGGCTTGCGAATACTGCCATTAGCCGCTCCTGCTCTCACTGTTATTAGTGGCAGCTGATGAGAGCAGTAGTCCAATCAGCCAACTCCAGTTACCGGAGGTAAACTTTATGCTGTTTTTTTGACAATGTGGGAACTGCGACTCTCTAACTGGCAGTAATAGTTTTACCGCCGATCAGAAGCAGTGTTTGCCGCGCTGTCATGCACATGACACCGTAGCAAACACTGGATGTTCGGGCCCCTCATTCAAGTGAATGGGGGTCGGGGACTGTTCTGGTACCTGAACCCGAACTTTTTTATAACTGTTCAGCTGAACCCGCCGGACCCGAACATCCACGGATCCGCCCATCTCTAATTGTTATCTTTTTTTGTAATCATGTTTTTGGTTCCTGAATTGAGTTTTGGTTATTTGTTATAGTGCTGTACCCCCACTGTATGACAAATTTATTATATTTATCATAGATTATTTGCCATAGTGTTACCATTGACTATTCATTTATTTTTGGGGGATTTATTCATAGGTTCAATATGGACCTTTTTACTTACTGCTATTCTTTATCATCTTTATAAAGGGGCGTTGTCCATAAGGTATTTATGCAGAGCAACCAAATGACACGCCCCAGAGGATCCTGTGAGCCATGCCCCCCTTGATACAGACCAGAAAAATTAGTATATCTCTGGAATCTTATGGTGGATTTAAGAAAAGCAAAAATTTAAATACTCAAGAAGTAGCAGGGAAAAATAAGAACAAAAAGTGTCCACTTTTGTCCTGGTAATAGGTCCTCTTTAAGCACTTTCGTACCTTAGATTCTTGTTAGCAATGATACTGTGTACTCTACTTGGACAATATTCCAATGTCAGACTTTTACCTGAGGATTTGCATTGCGTATTTATGAGTTATTTTACACTTTTGGTTTTCTGCTTCTGAAAACCTGCTTAAAACCTTTTATCGGCTACATCTCAAATGCTGGGAATATTGGACTATATTGTTGTCAGCACCATGTGCCAGCAGATAAGTAGATGAAAGTCATAACGAAACATAGTCTGGGAAGAATTAGCAGATATCTAAAGGAACACCTTTTTTGCTGATTTTTAGATGAGAATTTTGTTGGCATCACTTTCGTAGCGGAAAATTGTGTTTCGTAACGCAAGCATTATTTACAAATTGGACAAATAACACCTCGATTCCACCTACTGATAAATAAGTAAAATGTAACTATTATTATATACCGTAGATTAAATATCTATGTCTTCTACGGTACTTAAAATTAGCAGTCAAAATGATAGAAGATCTATACAGTGCACACATAAGTTTGAGCACAAGACACAAAAACAACAAAGGATTCAAAATTGCAAATTGAATGATAGGACACGACTGATGGTATCCAACGATCAGTGTGAAGACAAAGACGAAATAAGACTAACCTGTGATTAATTAGACTCCTCTGTCCCCATCTTGTCAGTGCTCACATGACTTTAATTATTCTTTGACTGGTGAGTTAGTGTTTAAGGTGTATTTACGCTTCGCAATGTATAGTGTTAAACAGCTACAACCAGACACCTGCTTGCCACTCGATGATCGTTACGCAGCCTGTTTACACAGCCAGACCAAGCTTCATTGATCGGTTAGTGTACATAGGCTGCCATTGTTTGCGGTAAAACCAAAAAAATGAGCCTGAGCATAAGTTGATATACATGCATTGTGTAAGCGCACGTTCACATAGTGGCCATTTAACAGACAAAACCTAAGAAAAAAATAGCTTATACTCTCTAGTAAGTAAGTAGTAATAGCATGTGTAAATAACAGGGTTAACACTATTTTGATGAAAAAGTATAAAAGTATAAAAGCCATCCCACAGCTACAAGGTACACCCAGTCGGGACGGTTCTGTCTCTCAAAATAGATGGGTGCAGAGCAGGAGCTAGAGCTGATTGTTCAGATACCTGCCCTGCAGTAGTTTCTTGTACTTTGTACAAACAGGAGAGTATCTCCTACTTTTAAACTAGACATTTGATCTATATAGCTTCCCATAGCCGGGTGTATTCACAGTGTGGCCCCAGTCCTTTTTCTGCTCCCATCTACGTTGAGGTCAGCTGACACAAGGTGAGGTTTTAATCGTAGAGGATCAGACTGTTCCAACTGGATACACCTTGTTACGGTGCAATGGCTTTTACACTTTCTTTTATGAAAATAGTGTTAACGAAGTGACTAAAGTTATTTACATGTGCTATTACTACTCACTAACTACTCATTTGTTCTTGGTTGCATGAGTCTGGTTTACTCTGTGCAATGCGCTGCCGAGAACGATGATCTGTAATTTCACCCAACGATCAATCTGTTTGATCGTTCCTTGGGTGATCTGTTATGTTTCGGTAGCTGAGGAGGACAGGAACAACAGCAGGGCAGCCTAACACCTGAGATGTTGGTAACTGGTGGGTTGCAGATTCCTAAACTAACGACACAACTAGAGGTAGCCGTGGAGCGTTCCTACGTTGATCCTAGACGCCTCGTCACAGCCTGAGAGATAACTACACCTAAAGGCAGAAAGATGAAAGCTATCTGCCCCAGAGCAGATCCCCAAAGAAAATAGGAAGCCCCCAAACATATAATGGCGGTTAGACAAGATGAAAATACAAACATAGGCAGAAAATAGACTGAGCAAACGCTGGGGCCACAAGCTGACTAAATAGGATAGAACAGGAGAGATTACTTTCTGCAACCCAGAAAACCCTACAAAAATCCAACAATTCTGATTACAAAAAATACTGAGATCACACGATCTCGCCACCCACTAAATCAGATCTCAGTGTGAACAAAAACCAAGCCGCAGCCGCTGAAAAAACAAGAAAAAGCAAATGAGCAAATAACAATGGCTGCAGATAAACTTTGAGGAGCTCAGGCCCCAGGAGGGGACCTGGCTGACCTCCACAAAAGTGCAGAAAACAATGCAAAAAGCAAGCACAAAAAGAAAAGCACAATTGAGACAAGAACAATTGATCACTGGCAACCATCATGGGAGGGAACCTCCCTTATATCAGACCAGTCAGTGAACCCAGATTGCCACTCCTCGCTGAAAGGTTCACTACTGTCTGTAACCACCAGAGGGAGCCTCTGCTCAGAAACCATCTCTAACACATTCATAACAGAGATCGGTAAGCTGTTTAGACTGCAGGATTTTCTTCCTAGGAACACTCCTACACAATAATCGTTCAGTGAAAATCAACCTTTTAGAAAGGGCAATTTTATTCCCTGATCACAATGGCAAAGATTAAAGAGTTGGCTGAGCAGTGCAGAAATGCTGATCTCTCCAAGCACAAGCAGACTAATGGGTACAAGGCGATCTTCGAAGACCTTGGTGTCCCAGCTTCGACAGTTCAAAAGAAGTTAACTACTCATGGAACAGTCAAGAACTTTCCCCAATGGAAAGAAGACAATTGATGAAAGAAGGTTTGAATTGTGGCAAATAGTACTTAAAAGTGTTAACCACTACTAGGAGAAGCACTTCTTGATCATAGGGTTTGACTCCTATAATAAATAATAAAGCCTATACTCACCTCCCACCGTGGTGTCGGCACTCACTCTCCCCTGGGGTTTTTTTTTTGCGTTGTTGTGACTTGTGACACCGGCACCCAATGAGTTCTGGTGTCACTGTCCCCGTCTTTGGACAAATTGATCATGAAGAGGAAGTTCAGGCTGCAGCTAATCCTGGACTTCCTCTTCATGTTCAATTTGTCCGAAGGCGGAGACAGTGACGCCAGCGCTGATTGAGAGTTGGCGTCACGTGTCGCAACACCGCACGAGAGCCCCAGGGAGAACGAGTGCTGACACAGCATTAATGGTTCCAGTATGGGAGGAGAGTATAGGTTTTATTATTTTATCAGGGACAAGCAAAGGGTATGACAAGAAGTTGTTCGGGTAGTGAACAACTTCTTTAAGGCTGAGCTGTATACATCTGGAGTGATGAGTTAATACTAAGCAACAAGTTGAATAAAATTGAGCTTTATGGTCAACGAAGACTTAGGGTGCTGCAAAAATTAAAATATAAAATTTATATTTCTCTCTCTGACCAAGAGAGTGACTGTCATGTATAGTGTACAGTTCCTATAGCGTCTTGTGCTTGGGTGCGAGGAAAACACAGGAGACATAGGTTGAAATGAAATGACTTGTATTACTTCATACAAGCATGCTGAAAAGTTCACACAGTTTGCAGGAACAGCGACAGGAGACACAGCAGGCCAGAGTAACTTCAAGCACTACAATAAATCTCCAAAGCAGGTTCAGGATCTCTTCTCTGTACCGTAATTCCTCTGCAAACATGGATTCACGAAACAGCAGGTTTCCAGAGTCCAAAAGTGTTCCAAGGTTCCTCAGTAGGGAATAGCTGGAGTACAAGTCCAAGGCTTCCAGGAGTCAGGTCACAGACTGACTGAGGCTTGATTCAGGAGCACTGATTGTTCAGCTGAGGCTGCTTAAGAAGCAAGAGGGAAGAATCAGGGCGGGAACATGAAAACTGGAAACTCCATATTAACTGAGGGCAAGAGCTGCAGAAAGACAGAAAGCAAAATGGCCGACGGAAAACTGAGTTTCAAGGAACATGTCAACAGAGACAAAGAACCTTACATTACTCCCCCCTTAGGGACAACCTCCGGATGACCTCAGACCAGGCTTGTCAGGGTACCTCTGATGAAACTGGCGGAGCAGGCGAGGAGCATTTACATTATTGACTGGTTCCCATGAGTTGTCCTCCACTGGGTAGCCCTGCCATTTAATCAAATATTGCAACTGATTTCTGTACAACCTGGAATCTAGAATCCTTTCCACCATAAATTCTTCCTGACCATCGACCAGCACTGGGTCAGAGCAAGGAGAAGAACGTCCAGGAAACGTATTGGGTGTTGCAGCCTTTAGTAGGGATACATGAAAGACAGGGTGGATTCTCATAGTTCTGGGCAGTTGAAGACGACAAGCAACAGCACTTATAATCTTATTGATCTTATAAGGTCCAATGTACTTATGTCCCAATTTAGACGATGGAATCTTTAATTTAAGATTTCTGGTTGACAGCCAGACCAAATCTCCTACCTTGAAAGCTGGTGCAGGTTTACGAAATTTATCTGCTGCTTTCTTGTACCTTTCCTGAGCCAATTCTAGATTTTCCTTTAGAAGATCCATATTCTTTTGTAAAGAAGTGATTCTTTCAGCCACTGCCGGCAAGGGCGTATCTATGGGAAATCGACTGTCTGTCCATTAGTCTGGGGATGAAAAGCAGAAGAAAGGTTTACTTTAATGTCCAATGCTGCACAGAAATTTTGCCAAAACCTTGAAGTGAATTGCACCCCTCGATCCGAAATGACCTCATCCGGTACTCCATGTAAGCGAAACAGATTCTTATTCATCAAGTCTGATGTCTGTTTTGCAGTGGGTAAGCCGACACAAGGGATAAAATGAGCTGCCTTTGTTAGACGGTCAACCACCACTAGAATGGTGTTCTTCTCTTGAGAGGTTGGTAACTCCACAATGAAGTCCATAGAAATGGATCCCCACGGGCGGGACGGGGTGGGAAGAGGTTGCAACAGACCAGTTGGTGAGGAGCGAGGTGTTTTGCATCTTGCACAGACTTCACATGAAGTGACATAGTTTAAGACATCTTTCCTGTAAGTGGGCCACCAAAAGAAACGAGAAAGAAATTCTTTTGTCTTTAGAATTCCCTATGCCCGGCTATCTTGGAATCGTGGATGAGTTGCAATACTCTCAATCTGACTGTTTCAGGTATATACAGACGTTGTCCCTGAATCCACACACCATTCTTAAAGACAAGACTTACGTCCCTTGGGGGTTGAGCCAACAAAGAATCCGCATGGTATGCTTCCTTGATGTCCTTAAGTAGGTCTTGATTATGAATCACTCCCAGGAATCTAGAGTCAGGAAGAATAGTCTTAGGAGGAGTAAGTGGACGTGTCTCTGCTGAATGAATCCTAGAGAGTGCATCAGCCTTTCCATTGCGCGATCCTGGTCTATAAGAAATGACAAAATTAAATTGGTTTAGGAAAAGATTCCAGCGAGCCTGGCGAGGAGTCAGGCACTTAGCCGACCTGATAAATTCAAGGTTACGATGGTCTGTCAGGACGACTATTTGCTGTGCAGCTCCCTGAAGAAGGTGTCTCCATTCCTTGAAGGTGGCAATAATGGCCAACAATTCTCTATTGCCCACATCGTAGTTCCTCTCAGCCGAAGACAACTGCTGGGAAAAGAAGGCACAGGGATGCAAGACATTCTTCTCACCTGTTCTCTGAGAGAGTATAGCTCCAACGGCACAGTCTGAAGCATCCACCTCTATTATGAAGGCAAGCTCGGGGTTGGGATGTACTAAGATAGGTGCGGTGGTAAATTTATCCTTTAAACAGGAAAATGCTTCCTGAGCTTGCGGGGTCCAGGAGAACCTAGACTGTTTCCGGGTAAGTTGGGTGATAGGTGACACTACCTCAGAAAAATTCTTAATGAAACGTCTATAGAAGTTGGCAAACCCGATGAAACGCTGCACCTCCTTCACATTTCTAGGAATTGGCCAATCCTTGATGGCTTGGGTCTTGCTTCCATCCATACTAATCCCTTGCGTAGATAGTACATACCCCAGAAATTGAATTTCGGTCCTATGGAATTCACATTTTTCAAGTTTGATGTAGAGATGGTTTTGTCTTAGGCGTTCTAAGACCATTCTCACATGTCCATGATGTTCCTCTGTGGAGTTAGAAAAAATTAGAATATCATCCAGATAAATCACCACAAATGTATCTAGGAGATCCCTGAAGATATCATTCACGAAGTGTTGGAAAGTGGCTGGGGCGGTACTCAGACCAAAAGGCATAACTAGATATTCAAAGTGTCCATAGCGTGACCTGAAAGCAGTCTTCCATTCATCCCCAGGTCTAATACGGACCAAGTTATAGGCCCCACGGAGATCCAGTTTAGAGAAAATTTTGGCATGCCGCACTCTCTCCAACAATTCAGGGATTAAAGGCAATGGATAACAGTTTCTAATAGTAACCTTATTGAGTTCCCTATAGTCTATGCAGGGTCTCAGAGATCCATCTTTCTTCTTCACAAAGAAGATGGGTGCACCTGCGGGAGATGAAGAGGGGCGTATGAAGCCCTTGGCTAAATTTTCGTCTATATAATCCTTCAAAGCTTTTAGCTCGGGCCCCGCTAGGGGGTAGATCTTACCAAAAGGTATCTCGGCTCCAGGCAATAATTCAATTGGACAATCATATGGACGGTGAGGAGGAAGCTGATCAGCGTTCTTCTTGTCACATAAATCCACATAGTCCTGGTATACAGCTGGTAGTTCAGGGACTGACATGGTTCCTTTAGGAACAGAGCAAGCTGAAACTCCTTGACTCATCTGTTTCTCCAGAAAGTGTAATTCCTTGGTCTCCCAGTTAATCGTAGGATTCTGCGCCTGCAGCCATGGTAGCCCTAGAATAATGGGAAAGTGGGGAGAAGAGATAAGCATAAAAGACATTTTCTCCTGATGATCTTTACCCATAAGGACCCTCAAAGGCTCTGTTTCTTGATCCACTGGTCCAGAAGTCAGTAGAGAGCCATCCACAGTCTCCATCTGTACTGGAGTAGCCTTCTTCACTGAACGTATCCCCTGTTTCAGAGCAAAGGAGATATCCATAAAATTTCCACTTGCTCCTGAGTCGATCATAGCAGAGCTAGACACCCAGACTGAGTCAACCCAGAGTTTGATGGAAAGGAAGCAATGAGAATTGTTTCTTTTACAACTCAGCTGGGACACCGCTGAGGAAACTTGAAAAATTGCAGCGTTTA
>JARQOD010000002.1:23844877-23939350 GCA_033576555.1 Oophaga sylvatica | reverse complement strand
CCCCTTGCTTATTGGTTGGCGACATGTTCTTTTCCCTGAAATTCTGTGCACTTTTGTTCTCCACTCATACTTTTGATTATTGTGGTCAAAGAGTTCAATTTTAACCTCATCGGTCCGCAGGACTTGTTTTCAAAATGCATCAGGCTTGTTAAGATGTTCTTTTGCAAACTTCTGAAGTTGGATTTTACGGTGAGGATGCAGGAGAGATTTTCTTATGATGACTCTACCATGACGGTCATATTCGTGCAGGTGTTTCTAAACAGTAGAACGATGTACCACAACTCCAGAGTCTGCTCAATCTTTCTGGATTTCTTTTGCAGTCTCTCTAGCAATTCTACGAGCAGCTCTCACTGAAATTTTGCTTGGTCTTCCAGACCTTATCTTGAACTCCACTGTTCCTGTTAACTTCCTTTTCTTAATTATATTTCAAGCTGAGGGAAGGGCAACTTGAAAATTCTTTGCCGTCTTCTTAAAGATTTCTCCTGCTTTGGGCCTCCACCATTTTTCATTTTCAGAGTGCTAGGCAGCTGCTTAGAAGAGCCCATGACTGCTGTTTTTGGCACAAGGTTGCCCAAGAAATTTGCATTTCATGGCCACTCCTAATGATGATAGTGAACAAGCCATAATCCTATCAGGATAATTAAGGTTTGAAACCTTGGTCAAAGTTATCTGAGCACACAAATCTCCAGATGTTTGCATCAGCCCATTTTCCTTTTTGTAATTTTTAAAATGGGAAAAAAAGACAAAAAATGACAAAGGAAATGTGTGATCTTTAACTTTAGCCCTTTTATAGATCATTTTGTTTTCAACTTGCAATAACAGTAATTTTGACCAGGAGTGCCCAAACATTTACATGGCACTGTATGTGCAAAAAAAACTCCATAATGTGCTTAAAACCATCTGAAATCGACATGTGAGAGGAACCTTTTTTAGGAGGGCACGTGTCCTCCCAACAATGCTGATCTGCGGAGAGCAACTAACTGGGAGGGCTCTCATCAAACGCCTCCTCCCTTCTACCCATTTTATTTGCATGCTTGCTCAGATTACAGCAGCACGATAAGTCCTGGGACTGGCACTACTTTTGCCCCATCACTGTTGTGAATGGGTTTGAGATGAGTTCTGAGCAGAGGCTCCCTCTGGTGGTTACAAGCGGTACTAGTGAGGATTGTGAGGACTGGGAATCAGGTGTTACTGATTGGTCTTATTTAAGGGAATCATTTTCCCATCAGGGTTGCCGGTGATCAATTGTTCTGGTCTGAATCCTTCTTTCCAGTTTCCCTTGTAGCCTGCTGTGTCGTGTCTGCATCTCCTGCTATCAGATAAGACAATTTCTTATTTTGTGTTTTTGCTATATTTTTGCATTTGGTCCTGCACTTTTGTGGGGGCCTTCTGGGTCCCCTCCGGGAGCTTTTGCCTCTCATGCTATTTCAGTCTGCCTAAGCGGGGAAGACATTTTGCACGCTCAGTTGTCTTGGGTAGTGTTCAGACTAAGTTTTTATTAACTGTCACTCTGATATGCTCTCTGTCCTCATTTTCTGCTCAGGCTTTCGTTGATTCTGGAGCAGCTATTAACCTGATGGATTATGATTTTGCTAAACGTTGTGGGTTTTCCTTGATACCCCTGCAGAAGTCTATTCCTTTACTGGGGATCGATTCTACCCCTTTGGCTGAGAATAAACCCCAGTTTTCTACTCAGGTGATAATGAGGGTTGAACCTGATCACCAGGAGTGCTGCAAATTTTTGGTTCTATATAATCTGCATGACATTATAGTGCTGGGTTTCCCTTGGTTACAGTCTCATAATCCTGTTTTGGATTGGAAATCTGTGTCTGTAACCAGTTGGGGCTGCCAATGTGTTAGTGCCAACACTCCTGTTTTTTCTGCCTCCCCCCAGGCTGAGGATGTTCCTGACTTTTTGTTTGATTTTTCTGATGTGTTTAGCGAAAGTAAATCTGCATTCTTACCTCCCCATAGGAGCTATGACTGCGCTATTGAATTAGTGCCAGGTAGTAAATTCCCTAAGGGTCGCCTTTTTAACTTGTCTGTACCTGAACATGACGCTATGCGGTCTTATATCAAGGAATCATTGGAGAAGGGTCATATCAGACCATCCTCTTCACCCTTAGGTGCCGGTTTTTTCTTTGTGGCCAAAAAAGATGGTTCATTAAGGCCGTGTATTGATTATCGTCTCTTGAACAATATTACTGTGAAATATCAATACCCGTTACCCTTGATTTCTGACCTGTTTTCCAGGGTGAAAAACGCTACTTGGTTTACCAAGCTTGACCTCAGGGGGCGTATAACCTTATTCGCATTAAGCACGGGGATGAATGGAAGACGGCATTTAACACCCCTGAAGGGCATTTTGAGTACCTTGTGATGCCCTTTGGGCTCACTAATGCTCCTTCCGTCTTCCAGTCCTTCATGAATGACATTTTCAGGGATTTTGTGGACAAGTTTCTGATTGTTTATTTGGATGATATCTTGATTTTTTCTAATGACTGGGACTCTCATGTGAAACATGTTCGAACTGTATTCCAGATTTTGAGAGAGAATGCTCTGTATGTGAAGGGATCAAAGTGTCTTTTTGGCGTACAGAAGATCTCATTTCTGGGATTCATTTTGTCCCCATCTGTTATTGAAATGGACCCGGTCAAGATTCAGGCCATCTGTGATTGGGTCCAACCTACTTCATTAAAGGCTCTTCAGAGATTTTTGGGTTTTGCCAATTTTTATCGTAAATTTATTGGTAATTTCTCTGTTATTGTTAAACCATTAACTGATTTGACCAGAAAGGGTTCTGATGTGGTGAACTGGCCTCCTGAGGCAGTCTCTGCGTTTCAGGAACTTAAGCAGAGATTCACTTCTGCTCCTGTTCTACGGCAGCCTGATGTTTCTCTGCCATTTCAGGTGGAGGTTGATGCCTCTGAAATTGGGGCAGGTGCCGTTTTGTCCCAAAAAGATCCAGAGACCTCTAAAAGTAACCCTTGTGCCTTTTTCTCTCGAAAATTTTCTCCTACTGAACGTAATTATGACGTGGGTAATCGGGAGTTATTGGCCATGAAGTGGGCTTTTGAAGAGTGGAGACATTGGCTGGAGGGAGCCAAACATCAGGTGGTGGTCCTTACGGACCATAAGAATCTGGTCTATCTGGAATCTGCCAAGCGACTCAATCCTAGACAGGCCAGGTGGGCCTTGTTTTTCACACGTTTTAATTTTATGGTTTCCTTTCTTCCTGGCACTAAGAATATTAAGGCGGATGCCCTCTCGAGGAGTTTCCTTGCGGACTCTCCTGAGCTATCTGATCCCTCTGTTATTTTGAAGGAGGGTGTAGTTCTTTCCGCCATCTCGCCCAATTTGAGACTTGCTCTGGAGGGGTGTCAGGAGGATAGGCCCGAGCGCTGCCCTGTTGGAAAATTGTTTGTCCCGGACCAATGGAAAAAGAGTGTGATGTCTGAGATTCATTGTTCCGCATTGGCTGGGCATCCCGGAATTTTTGGTACCAGAGACTTGGTTAGTCGGTCCTTTTGGTGGCCTACCTTGTCTCGCGATATCAGGGAATTCGTGCAGTCCTGCGGGACTTGCTCTCGCTCCAAGCCTTGCTCTCGCTCTAGTGGTTTGTTGATGCCATTGCCTGTGCCCAAGAGACCATGGACCCATATCTCTATGGATTTCATTTCCGATCTTCCTGTTTCTCAGAGAATGACCACCATCTGGGTAATTTGTGATAGGTTTTCCAAAATGATACATCTTGTGCCATTACCTAAGTTGCCTTCCTCCTCTGAATTGGTGCCGTTGTTCCTTCAGCACGTGGTTCGTTTACACGGCATTCCTGAGAACATTGTGTCTGACAGAGGAGTCCAGTTTGTTTCCAGATTTTGGAGGACTTTTTGTTCTAAACTGGGTGTTCAATTGTCTTTCTCCTCGGCATTTCATCCTCAGACCAATGGTCAAACTGAGAGAACAAACCAGACATTGGAGACTTATCTAAGATGCTTTGTGTCTGCTGATCAGGATGACTGGGTCTCTTTTTTGCCTTTGGCTGAGTTTGCTCTTAATAATAGGGCTAGCTCTGCCACTTTGATGTCTCCATTTTTCTGTAATTCTGGGTTTCACCCTCGATTTTCTTCAGGACAGACGGAGGCTTCTGTCTGTCCAGGTGTTGACTCTGTTGTTGAGCGTATGCAGCAGATTTGGGACCAGGTAGTGGAGAGGTTGTCCCTCTCTCAGGAGAAGGCCCAGCGGTTTGCTAACCGGCATAGGACTGATGGTCCTCGGTTTAAAGTGGGGGACTTGGTCTGGTTGTCCTCAAAAAATATTCCTATGAGAGTAGCATCTCCTAAATTTAAGCCTAGGTTCATTGGACCTTATAAGATCATGGAGATTATTAATCCTGTTGTAATGTATGTGGTACAGTTCATATAGCGTCTTGTGCTTGGGTGCGATGAAAATACTTGAGACACAGGTTGATAAAGAAAGTCTTGTATTGCTTCATACAAATTGGCAAAAATAAACACACAGGTTGCAAACACAGAAGCAGGAGACACAGCAGGCCAGAGTAATCTAAGCTCAGCAATAACTCTCCACAACAGATTCAGATCTTCTCTGTTACCGCAAGTCCATGCAAACGTGAGGCTCTCAAGAGCAGAGTTCAGAGTCCACAAGTGCTTCAGAGTTCCTCAGTAGGAATGGCTGGAGTACAAGGTCCAAGGCTTCAGGAGTCAGAACACAGGTTCACTGCAGGCTAGATTCTGAAGCACTGATTACTCAGCTGTGGCTGTTTAAGAAGCAAACGGAGAGAATCAGGGCGGGAACATGCAAGCTGGAAAACTCCATTTTGACTGAGGGCAAGATAGCTGCAGCAAAACAGAAAGCAAAATGGCAGACGAACAAACTGAGTTTCAGAAACAGATACACAGAACCTTACATTACTCCCCCCTTAGGGACAACCTCCGGATGACCTCAGACCAGGCTTGTGTGGGTACCTCTGATGAAACTGACGGAGCAAGCGAGGAGCATTAACGTTATTGACTGGCTCCCATGAGTTGTCCTCCACTGGGTAGCCCTGCCATTTAATCAGATATTGTAACTGATTTCTATACAACCTGGAATCTAAAATCCTTTCCACCACAAATTCTTCCTGACCATCGACTAGCACTGGGTCAGGGCAAGGAGAAGAACGTCCAGGAAACGTATTGGGTGTCGCAGCCTTTAGTAGGGATACATGAAAGACAGGGTGAATTCTCATAGTTCTGGGCAATTGAAGACGACAAGCAACGGCACTTATAATCTTACTGATTTTATAGGGTCCAATGTACTTATGTCCCAACTTAGATGATGGAATCCTTAATTTAAGATTTCTGGTTGACAGCCAGACCAGGTCTCCTACCTTAAAAGCTGGTGCAGGTTTACGAAATTTATCTGCTGCCTTCTTGTACCTTTCCTGAGCCGATTCCAGATTCTCCTTTAGAAGATCCATATTCTTCTGCAAAGTCGTGACTCTTTCAGCCACTGCTGGCAAAGGCGTCTCTATGGGAAATCGTGGTAGAATGTTAGGATGATAACCTAGATTAGAGTAAAAAGGAGACTGTTTAGTGGAGGCACTCTGAGAGTTGTTGTAAGAGAACTCAGCCAATGGAAGTAGATCCACCCAATCATCCTGTAGGTGGCAGATAAAGCAGCGGAGATACTGCTCCAGGGTTTGATTGGTTCGTTCGGTTTGTCCATTAGTCTGGGGATGAAAAGCAGAAGAAAGGTTTACTTTAATGTCCAATGCTGCACAGAAATTTTGCCAAAACCTAGAAGTGAATTGCACCCCTCGATCCGAAATAACCTCATCCGGTACTCCATGTAAACGAAACACATCTTTAATCATCAAATCTGATGTCTGTTTTGCAGTGGGTAAGCCGACACAAGGGATAAAATGAGCTGCCTTTGTTAAACGGTCAACCACCACTAGAATAGTGTTCTTCCCTTGAGAGGTTGGTAATTCCACAATGAAGTCCATAGAAATGGATCCCCACGGGCGGGACGGGGTGGGAAGAGGCTGTAACAGACCAGTTGGTGAAGAGCGAGGTGTCTTGCATCTTGCACAAACCTCACACGAAGTGACATAGTCCAAAACATCCTTCCTACAAGTGGGCCACCAAAAGAAACGAGAAAGAAATTCCTGTGTCTTTAGAATTCCTCTATGCCCGGCTATTTTGGAATCGTGAATGAGTTGCAATACTCTCAATCTGACTGTTTCAGGTATATACAGACGTTGTCCCAGAATCCACACACCATTCTTAAAGACAAGACTTACGTCCCTTGGGGGTTGAGCCAAAAAAGAATCCGCATGGTATGCTTCCTTGATGTCTTTAATTAGGTCTTGATGATGAATCACTCCTAGGAATCTAGAGTCAGGAAGAATAGTCTTAGGAGGAGTAATTGGACGTGTCTCTGCTGAGTAAATCCTAGAGAGTGCATCAGCCTTTCCATTGCGCGATCCTGGTCTATAAGAAATAATAAAATTAAATTGGTTTAAAAAAAGATTCCAGCGAGCCTGGCGAGGAGTCAGGCACTTAGCCGACCTGATGAACTCAAGATTACGATGATCTGTCAGAACGACTATTTGCTGTGCAGCTCCTTGAAGAAGGTGTCTCCATTCTTTGAAGGCGGCAATAATGGCCAACAACTCTCTATTGCCCACATCGTAGTTCTTCTCAGCCGAAGACAACTGCTGGGAAAAGAAGGCACAGGGATGCAAGACATTCTTCTCACCTGTTCTCTGAGAGAGTATAGCTCCCACGGCACAGTCTGAAGCATCCACCTCTATTATGAAGGCAAGCTCTGGGTTGGGATGTACTAGGATAGGTGCAGTGGTAAATTTATCTTTTAGACGGGAAAATGCTTCCTGGGCTTGGGGAGTCCAAGAGAACTTAGACTCTTTCCGGGTAAGTTGGGTGATAGGTGACACTACCTCAGAGAAATTTCTAATGAAACGTCTATAGAAGTTTGCAAACCCGATGAAGCGCTGTACCTCCTTCACATTTCTAGGACTTGGCCAATCATTGATGGCTTGGGTTTTACTTCCATCCATACTAATTCCTTGTGTAGACAGTACATACCCCCGAAATTGAATTTCGGTCTTATGGAATTCACACTTTTCAAGCTTGATGTAAAGATGATTTTGTCTTAGACGTTCCAAGACCATTCTCACATGTCCATGATGTTCCTCTGTGGAGTTAGAAAAAATTAAAATATCATCCAAATAAATTACCACGAATGTATCTAGGAGATCCCTGAAGATGTCATTCACCAAGTGTTGGAAAGTGGCTGGGGCGGTACTCAGACCAAAAGGCATAACCAGATATTCAAAGTGTCCATAGCGTGACCTGAATGCAGTCTTCCATTCATCCCCAGGTCTAATACGGACTAAGTTATAGGCCCCACGAAGATCTAGTTTAGAAAAAATTTTGGCATGTCGCACTCTCTCCAATAACTCAGGGATTAAAGGCAATGGATAACGGTTTCTAATAGTAACCTTATTGAGTTCCCTATAGTCTACGCATGGTCTCAGGGATCCATCTTTCTTCTTTACAAAGAATATGGGTGCCCCTGCAGGAGATGAAGAGGGGCGTATGAAGCCCTTGGCTAGATTTTCGTCTATGTACTCTTTTAAAGCCTTTAGCTCGGGCCCCGCCAGGGGTAGATCTTACCAAAAGGTATCTCTGCTCCAGGCAATAATTCAATTGGACAATCATATGGACGGTGAGGAGGAAGCTGGTCAGCGTTCTTCTTGTCACATAAATCCACATAGTCCTGGTATACAGCTGGTAGTTCAGGGACTGACATGGTTCCTTTAGGAACAGAGCAAGCTGAAATTTTTGGACTCATCTGTTTCTCTGGAAAGTGTAATTCCTTGGTCTCCCAGTTAATGGTAGGATTCTGAGCCTGCAGCCATGGTAGCCCTAGAATAATGGGAAAGTGAGGAGAAGAGATAAGCATAAAGGACAGTTTCTCTTGATGATCTTTACCCATAAGAACCTTTAAAGGCTCTGTTTCCTGATCCACTGGTCCAGAGGTCAGCAGGGAGCCATCCACAGTTTCCATCTGTACTGGAGCAGCCTTCTTCACTGAACGTATTCCCTGTTTTAGAGCAAAGGAGACATCCATAAAATTTCCACTTGCACCTGAGTCGATCATAGCAGAGCTAGACACCCAGGCTGAGTCAACCCAGAGTTTGATGGAAAGAAAACAGTGAGAATTGTTTTTCTTACAACTCAGCTGGGACACCGCTGAGGAAACTTGAAAGATGGCAGCATTTACACAGTCAACGTCCTCAGAGGTAACGGAGTTTAAGTCCGAGAAATCAAGATCTGTTGCTGCAGCTCTCTCTGGAGCCTGAGGCTCGGACCTGACAGATCCCCTCTCGCAACACTCACAATGAATGAGTGCTGCAGTAGTCTTGCGAGAACGGCTGGGACAGTTAATAATAAAGTGCCCTGACTTACCACAATAAAAACATAGATTCTCCTTAAAACGATGTTCCTTGCGTGCATCACTAACCCGTCGTAGTAAAGAGTCTACCTGCATGGGTTCAGGTTCAGGTTCCCGTGTAATCCTATTCAAAGGTTCCTTAGCTGGAGAGGAAGGTAGGAAAAGGTTAGTACGATTGCTTTCGAACCATCTCTCTTGCCTGCGTTCAGTTAAACGAGTATCAATACGGATGCAGTAGTTAATAAAGTCACCTAACGCAGTGGGAGGGTCGGCACGAGCAAGTTCATCCTTAATCAGTGGGATAACCCCTTTCGAAAAATAGATTTTTTGGCGGAATTGTCCCAGGTGGTATCAAGGGCCCATCTCCTGAAATCCAAGGCATATTCAGCTACCGAGTGCTTACCTTGGCGCAAAGCTAACATGGCTGCTTCAGCTGTTGCACCTCGATTGGGGTCATCAAACACCTGCCCCATGGCTGAAATAAAATCATCAAGGTGATTCAAACAATCATCCTCAGTCTCAATCAGAGGGTTTGCCCATATCAAAGCCTTGTTGGTAAGCAACATAATTATAGTAAGCACCTTAGATCGTTCAGTAGGAAATTGTGAAGCATGTGCAGAAAAAAAAAGATTGCATTGATTAACAAATCCCTGAATTTTTCACGTTCACCACCAAAACGAAAAGGGGGCAACTTGGGAATCCCAGAACTCGGGGCCACGGCAGGAGCCTGGACTCGCCCCTCCAGAACCTCAATCCTGGCTCGCAAATCCTGGGTAGTCTGTCCAACCACTTGCAAATTGTGATTATTTAGGTCCTGAAGATTTGTAAGACGGGTCTTTATATTCTGCAAATCTGCAAGGATATTATCAGTCACTCCGCAAAGTTCCTTTATGCGAGCCTCCATTTTCCAGATCTCTTAAGACAGGATACTGGAAGAAGAGGAGAGAAAAAAAAAAAACAATAGTGTTCACCTGTGGCAACACTGAAGAAAGAAAAAACTTTAAGGGAACTGCTCACCTGGAATGGTTGTGAGAAGTCACAACCACCATCATCACAGAAAGCTTTCAACCAGACATCTGATATCCAGAGTTTCAGCAGACAAAAAGAGAAGAGAAAAAAAAAAAAAAAACAATAGTGTTTACCTGTGATAACACTGCAGAAAAAAAACTTAAGGGAATTGCTCACCTGGAATGGTTGTGAGAAGTCACAACCACTGTCATCACAGAAAGTACAACCGGACATCCGATATCCACAGTACAGCAGACAAGCCTTTCCAGACCCAGCAGACACTAACGTTTGGCTTCAGAATCTTGTAATGTATGTGGTACAGTTCATATAGCGTCTTGTGCTTGGGTGCGATGAAAATACTTGAGACACAGGTTGATAAAGAAAGTCTTGTATTGCTTCATACAAATTGGCAAAAATAAACACACAGGTTGCAAACACAGAAGCAGGAGACACAGCAGGCCAGAGTAATCTAAGCTCAGCAATAACTCTCCACAACAGATTCAGATCTTCTCTGTTACCGCAAGTCCATGCAAACGTGAGGCTCTCAAGAGCAGAGTTCAGAGTCCACAAGTGCTTCAGAGTTCCTCAGTAGGAATGGCTGGAGTACAAGGTCCAAGGCTTCAGGAGTCAGAACACAGGTTCACTGCAGGCTAGATTCTGAAGCACTGATTACTCAGCTGTGGCTGTTTAAGAAGCAAACGGAGAGAATCAGGGCGGGAACATGCAAGCTGGAAAACTCCATTTTGACTGAGGGCAAGATAGCTGCAGCAAAACAGAAAGCAAAATGGCAGACGAACAAACTGAGTTTCAGAAACAGATACACAGAACCTTACACCTGTTTCTTTTCGTTTGCTTCTTCCAGGGACATTTAAGATCCATAACGTGTTCCACAAGTCCTTGTTGAAGAGGTTTGTTGAGCCAGTGGTTCCTGCTGCTGTGCCTCCTGACCCTGTTTTGGTTGAGGGCAATCTGGAGTATGTGGTTGAGAAAATATTGGATTCTCGTTTTTCTAGACGAAGACTCCAGTATTTGGTTAAATGGAGAGGTTATGGTCAGGAAGATAATTCTTGGGTGTTTGCTTCGGACATCCATGCTAGGAGACTTATCCGTGCGTATCATAGAACTCATCCTGACCGACCTGGTTGCTCAAATGAGGGTTCGGTGACCCCTCCTCAAGGGGGGGGTACTGTTGTGAATGGGTTTGAGATGAGTTCTGAGCAGAGGCTCCCTCTGGTGGTTACAAGCGGTACTAGTGAGGATTGTGAGGACTGGGAATCAGGTGTTACTGATTGGTCTTATTTAAGGGAATCATTTTCCCATCAGGGTTGCCGGTGATCAATTGTTCTGGTCTGAATCCTTCTTTCCAGTTTCCCTTGTAGCCTGCTGTGTCGTGTCTGCATCTCCTGCTATCAGATAAGACAATTTCTTATTTTGTGTTTTTGCTATATTTTTGCATTTGGTCCTGCACTTCTGTGGGGGCCTTCTGGGTCCCCTCCGGGGGCTTTTGCCCTCTCAGTTTAGTCCAGCCACTGTGTTTTGTACTTTTGCTTTTTCCAGTTTTTTCAGTGGCTGCTGTTTTTGTTACTCCAGAGAACTAATTTAGGTGGTAGAGGTCGTGTGATCTCAGGTGATTTTGAAATTAGTAGAGTTGGTGTTTTTCAGGGTTTTCTGGGATTGCAGTAAGTACCCTTCCTGTCCTTTTCTATTTAGATAGTTTGGGCCCCAGCGTTTGCTCATACTATTTTCTTTCTGTGTCAGTATTTCCTCTTGTCTAACCGCCATTACATGTTTGGGGGCTTTCTATTATCTTTGGGGTTCTGCTACGGGGCAGATAGCTTTCCTATTTCTATCTTTAGGTGTAGTTAGTTTCTCAGGCTGTGACGAGGCGTCTAGGACCAACGTAGGAACGCTCCACGGCTGCCTCTAGTTGCGGTGGTTAGTCAGGGTACTGCAATCTCATAGATTCCAACTGCTCTGGTGTATTTCCTTTTTTGCCTGCACTCCTCAGCTACCGTAGCATAACACATCACTGCCTCCGCAGATGAAAAGTGGTGTTACATGCTAGTTGTTTTTTTTTTCAAATTAATGGCCAATCCTGTATTACAGGCATGAGCCGAATCTGAGCCACTTATTGTTAGTGGCCTAGTCTAGTATTAGGCGTTGTTCCCTCTATGATATCCACGTTCCATATGAGGGGCTATTAATACAACAACTCTACGCTTGCTGGTGCAGAGATACAGACCACCAAGTGACTCTGGAATATCTTTTTGTACTGTGTTAGTTGGGTTTTACAATCTTCATATGCCATGTTTTGGCTGAATACATTTTCTGTTGACTGATTATTTTATTTGTAGGAATGTTTTCTGCACTCAGCCACTTACATAGTAATGAGAATATTTTGCTTAATGAATACACATTTGAGGATTCCGCTTTTATTACAACTTTTTGGCCACTTTAAGTCCCCAGTCCCTAGCCACCAAAATGCCCCCCTCCCAATGAACAGTGGGAATGAAGAAGTCAATATTCTCAGGCATATTCTATTACCATAATTACATTACTCATTTAATGTCTGCACATACACATTAGCAGTGTTCAGCGCCAGCCTCGAGTGCTAATAGCAAAATGCAAATATCCAAGCTCATTGTCTTAGTTTTACATTTACAAGTCAGGGAATAATACACAGTAGTAATTACTTTGGAAAAGCAGCCTCCAATTATTTTTCAATTTATTCCCCTTATTTTCCATCAATATGCATATTGGACTGTAATGCAAGACAATAAGACAAGTCATTTAGTCCCTAGCAGGAGCCAAAAAACAGGTGATTTCAGGACAACAAACAAGTTCCAGAGAATTTAAATCTCTCATAAATGTTTTAGCTCATAAATACTTTGTCTGTGCCTAAGCCCAATTCTACAGTTTACATGTAGAAATAATTGGCAAAGAGGTGTGAGTTGATATGTAAATATTATCCAGTGTTACATTCTGTATTATACCCCAGAGCTGCACTCACTATTCTGCTGGTGCGGTTACTGTGTACATACATTATATTACTGATCCTGAGTTACATCCTGTATTATACTCCAGAGCTGCACTCACTATTCTGCTGGTGCAGTCACTGTGTACATACATTACCTTACTGATCCTGAGTTACATCCTGTATTATACTCCAGAGCTGCACTCACTATTCTGCTGGTGCAGTCACTGTGTACATACATTACATTACTGATCCTGAGTTACATCCTGTATTATACTCCAGAGCTGCACTCACTATTCTGCTGGTGCAGTCACTGTGTACATACATTACATTACTGATCCTGTACTGATCCTGAGTTACATCCTGTATTATACCCCAGAGCTGCACTCACTATTCTGCTGGTGCAGTCACTGTGTACATACATTACATTACTGATCCTGTACTGATCCTGAGTTACATCCTGTATTATACCCCAGAGCTGCACTCACTATTCTGCTGGTGCGGTCACTGTGTACATACATTATATTACTGATCCTGAGTTACATCCTGTATTATACTCCAGAGCTGCACTCACTATTCTGCTGGTGCAGTCACTGTGTACATACATTACATTACTGATGCCGAGTTACCTCCTGTATTATACTCCAGAGCTGCACTCACTATTCTGCTGGTGCAGTCACTATGTACATACATTACATTACTGATCCTGTACTGATCCTGTACTGATCCTGAGTTACATCCTGCATTATACCCGAGAGCTGCACTCACTATTCTGCCTCCTCCCTGTGTATACCATTTAGGTGCTCTAGTTATATTATTATTTATTTATATAGCACCATTGAATCCATGGTGCTGTACATGAGAACGGGTTACATCAAAATACAATTCACAGTAGACAAACTAACAATGACAGACTGGAACAGAGGGGAGAGGACCCTGCCCTTGCGGGCTTACATTTTACAGGATTATGGGGAAGGAGACAGTTGGTCGGGGGTTGCGGTAGCTCCGATGGTGTTCAGGTGGCCACATGGTCATTACAGGTTGTAAGCTTTTTTGAAGAGATAGGTTTTCAGGTTCCTTCTGAAGGATCCAAATCTGGTGGATAACCGGACTTGTTGGGGCACAGAATTCCAGAGGACCCAGAGGAGAGAAGGAGGTCATGGGAGGACCGGAGATTTCGTGAGGGAAGATATTGAGAGATTAATTCAGAATATACGGAGAAGAAAGGTTATGGATGGCTTTGTAGGTCAGTGTTAGTAGTTTAAACTGGATCCGCTGTGAAATTGGGAGCCAGAGAAAGGATTTGTAATGAGGGGAAGCAGGAGTGTAGCGAGGAGAGAGATTAATTAGTCAGGCAGCATAGTTGAGGACGGACTGGAGGGGTGTGAGAGTGTTAGAAGGTAGGCCACAGAGGAGGATGTTGCAGTAGTCGAGGCAGGAGATAATTAATGCACAAGCATTTTGGTAGAGAGAGGGTTGAGGAAGGGATGGATTCTGGAGATATTTTTGAGCTGGAGGCAACAGGAGGTGGCAAGAGCATGGATGTGTGTTTTGAAGGACAGGGCAGAGTCGAGGGTTACTCCGAGGCAGTGGATTACCGGTACAGGGGAGAGTGTGATTTCATTTATTGTGATAAATAGATTAGGTAGGGAAGGTATGCGAGATGGAGGAAAGATAATTAGTTCAGATTTGTTCACATTGAGCTTGAGGAAGCGAGAGGAGAAGAAGGAGGATAGCTGATAGACACTCTGGGATTCTGAAGAGCAGAGAGGTGACATCTGGGCCAGAGAGGTAGATCTGAGTGTCATCAGCATATAGATACACTGCCAGGAAGTAATCGCTCCTGCTGTGCATCAGAGTTCATGCTCTCAGTTTACGGCAAGTGACAGCATGAACTTCGGTGAACTCTAGGCGGCAGAGTGATACACTGCGGAGGATTACCTCCTGTCACTGTATCACCGGAGGCCCTATAGAGCGGTCACCTCTCCCAATGTGACTGCCCTATACGGGAGATCGTCATGGGACACTTGTTGTTAAATGGTTTACATCGGAACAGGGAGTATTTGTGTTGGTTTATTATTTTATTTTTTTTGCAGGAGATCGAGTGCGTCAGGGATTAGCTGTTTGGTGAGTATGAATGTTTTTTTTTTTTTTTCACTATTGAACACAGTAGCCGGATGATGGGACTATTATCCAATCATCGGCTAATGCTGTCACTGTTATATGTGACAGCAGACATAGCCGGAAGAGACTTGTAGTCCCATCGGACGATGCCTGTCTACACACAGACACCCGCACACACAGACCCCCACAGAGCTCCGCAGGCACACACAGACACCCGCAGACAGACCTGCACATCTTCTCCGCTCACAGTCTCCACCCACACAACACAGTCTCAGCCAACACACTCTACATCTGCAGCAAATCCGCAAATCTTTTTACTACTGCAGTTTTGCTGTCAATTTGACTGACTCAATGTTAGTCAATGGGTGCAGAAATGCTACAGATCCGCAAAAAGAATTGACATGCTGCGGAAAATAAAACACTGTGAATCCGCGTGTATTTTTCCGCAGTATGGGCACACCAATTCTGGATTCCGATAGATTAACATTGGCTGGGCACTAAATTGCGGATTTGGTCCAATTCCACGAGTCAGAAAGTGCTGCGCATCTGCAACAAAATCTGAAATGTGTGCATATAGCCTTAGAGCGTATCTTAGCATCACAAGAGTAAGTGTGGAGGAAAGAGAAAGAAATTTAGTACATTTAATAACAGTGGTTAGTCGTACCTTCTGTTCACTTCTGGCTCTTTTCTGGCATATTTCTGCTGTATCCTTAAAGAGCCATACTTATGGAGACAGACCTGAGACTCCGGAATTTATAACAAGCTAAGTGCACATCAAATAGGTCAGGTGTAATCATGAGGGAGGGACAGCAGGGAGACTGATCACAGACACAGGAGAGGACAATTAGAACCCACAAGGGAAAATGCAAAAGGAAATAGTCAGATCCAAACGACAGATGAAGCCAACTGTGTGTTAGCATCAAAGAATTAAGGTGAGAGAACATGCAGGGGAGAGAAAAAAAACTGTAATGACAGATCAGATACAGGGTGAGTGGGGTTAGGAAATATGGGTGATGGTCATTCTCAGATACTGCAGATCAGATCTGAGCGGCCACTACATAGTGCACGGATCTGTGATAGTCCGACTCTGTATGCTGTGTATATTCTGTCGCTGTCACTGCAAACATCTAATCAGTGAAGTGCCGGTCATCAGAGAGCCACTAGTCCGAGATTGATAACCTATCCTAAAGATGGATAACCCCGTTTCATCCAGCACACCTTAGATTAAAGAGGTCGACCAGTATTGGACACCTCCTTGTTAACCGCTCCACTGTGTAACATAAAAAAACCAAAAACTGTAATAATTACCCTCCAGACCAGCACCATTCTTTCAATCTGAGTGCTGTGTCCCCCAACGTTCTTTGACTCAGACGGAATAGTGAAGGTTGCAGACGATTTTTGTTAAGTGATCGGCTGCTGTTCACATGGATCCCTGAATATTTGCTACTACCACCAAGATCTACACCCGATTCGGCTTTTTCCGGCCCTCGCCCAGGACTTCAGAGCTCATCACTGCGGCCCTTCTACTGGTTGTGGCCTGGCCCCCACGTGCTTCAACTGCCGGCGACGGCCGGGTATAGGCCTGACGCTCCACCGCCTTTTATTTTCAGGACTAGGTGAGTCGGTAGGTGATTCGGACTCATTGATCTGATCTGAGAAATGGCGCTTATTTTTTAAATTTTGCGCTGCACAGTGGTGTGATTTATAAGGGTTGTCCAGTAGTAGACTATCCCGTTAGGACCAGCGTGTGAAACATCAGGACAAAGTACATTAAGGGGAACCAACCTCAGTTCTAGGTTTCATTGAAAGCTCCTGTATCGGCAGAAGATCTGGGGTCAGTTCTCCAAGATGTTTGGAACAACCTTCTGCCGAGTTTCTTCAAAACCTGTGTACAAGTGCCCAGAAGAATGGAAAGTTTTTTGAAGGAAATGGTCGGTCACAGCAAATATTGATTTAATTCAGATTTTTCTTTATTCATTGACCGTATATTATGTTAACCCTTTATTGCTACACGATGGGTAAAGCTTGTCCGAGTGTTTGCAGCAGGCTATATGTAATATATTCGCCACCTGCCTTTATCAGCAGTCATTAGCTCTATTGCTGATCGCTGCTGTTAACCTCGTAAATGCTGCTATCAGTCACTGACAGCGGCATTTAAGCACTGCAATCCGGCCTGCGCCGTTTGTTCGGGAACCCACCATGCATTCGCAGGGAGCCGCCGTTATTTCGCCTGCTACGTCAAGCCACAGGCCACATCGCTGTATACGGTACAAGTGATAAAACAGTCAAAGGTTCAAGTCTCCTATGGGGACTGAAAAAAGAACTAAAATGGGGGGAAAAAAATCAAATGTTAAAAAAAAAAAAAAAAGTGAAATCATATCGCTTATCCTCAGATTTAAAAATAAAGAAATGTAAAAAAATAAAACCAGTGGATATATATTAGAATGTGCATAAGAATCCAGTCTGTGAAAAATATAAAATTGTTTAACCCATACGGTAAATGTCGTAAAGATTTAAAAAAAAACTCAATTCCAAGATTACTTTAAAAGGAAAAAACTGAACTGCAACTCATCCTGCAAGAAAAGACAAACTTTGGTTTGTACATATTGGCGGGAAAATAAAAAAGTTATGGCTATTTGAAAAAGGAGAGGAAAATATGAAAACCTAAAAACGTAAATTGGCCGCGTCCTTAAGAGGTTAACCCATTAACGACCGGAGGTATTTTCGTTTTTGCGTTTTGTTTTTTTGCTCCCCTTCTTCCCAGAGCCATAACTTTTTTATTTTTCGGTCAAAATGACCATGTAAGGGCTTTCTTTTTTGCGGGACAAGTTGTATTTTGAACGACACCATTGGTTTTAACATATTGAGTACTGGAAAACGGGAAGAAAATTCCACGTGTGGTGAAATTGCAGAAAAAAAAGTGCAATTCCACAGTTGTTTTTTGGCTTTCTTTTTACCATGTTCACTAAATGCTAAAACTGAGCTGCTGTTCTGATTCTCCAGGTCATTGCGAGTTCATAGACACCAAACATGTCTAGGTTCTTTTTTTATTTAAGTGGTGAAAAAAAAAAAACCAAACTTTGGTTAAAAAAAAAAAAAGATGTCATTTTCCGAGACCTGTAGCGTCTCCATTTTTCGTGATTTGGGGCTGGATGAGGGATTATTTTTTGCTCACCGAGCTGACGTTTTTATTGATACCATATTGGATTTTTGGACCATATTTGATCACCCGTTATTGCATTTTATTGCAATGTAGCGGCAACCAAAAAAGCGTAATTCTGAGGTTCTGAATTTTTTTCTCGTTACGCCGTTTACCGATCGGGTTAATTCTTTTTTTATATTGATCGATCGGGCCTTTCTCAACGCGGCGACACCAAATATGTGTATTTTCGATATTTTTTATTGCTTTATTTTGAATGGGGCGGCTCTGATAGCAATCCGGCTATTACAACAGTAGAGGTCTGCTGGAGACTTCTGGTTGTCATGCCAACCCATCGGTGACCCTAGATCACGTGACGGGGTCACCGATGGGCGGGATTTCCGGCTCTCTTACCGGAAGCGCGAGTTAAATTCCGCTGTTAGAGACTGACAGCGGCATTTAACAGGTTTACAGCTACGGGTGGATCGTGATTCCATCCGTGGCTGTTAGAGGCACATGCCAGCTGCTCAAAACGGTTGACATGCGCCGGGAAAGATGCGGGCTCGGCGCCGGAGCCGACATCAAAGGGAGGGTGTCCGACATCGGCGTACTATTACGCCCAACGTTGGAAAGGGGTTAATTGATAAAGAGAAACTATTAACTCTTCTATTTTTGCAGCATTTTTTCCACTCCTGCCTAAAACTTTGGCACAGTTCTGTACATGTATATTTCTTCCCGTGCTGCAGTGTTGTCATCCTTCAGCCCCTCTGCAGTGACGGTTCCTCATCCTCCTGCGGCGGGCTCGCTGACTGCTCGTTATCTCGGCTCCTCGCTCTGCTCTATGGCGTCCGGCCACGGCTGGTGGAGAGGAGAGATAATGCGGGGAATGTCTAAGTTCTGCAGAGCTGGTACTGCTCACTATCTCCCTTCTATGTCAGGACTGTGATGGTTTTAGAAGTCAGACGTTAAAAAGCTATTGGGATGGCTCACAGTGTTATTAACCCCTCAATGCCTCCCTGGCACTGTGTCTCAGTTGCCACTAAAGGGATCAAAAGATGTTTAATTGTAGAAGGAAATAATATTCTCAGGTCCGTTTAGGACAGATGTCCGAGTCCAGGTACCTGCAGCCAGAAGTGCAATCATCGGCCACCGGTGGACACATGGACATACCCTGCGGGAGAACGAGAGCCAAGGAAAGTTACCCTGTACAAATACATCCCTATAGTTAATGGTTGAGCCACCTGACAGCGTCAGGACCCCTATCTATAACGGACTATGGAGCCACCTGACATCACCTAGGACCCCGACTAATAGTGGCAGTGCTCAGGATCCCAACTATTCCTGACTCTGGAGCCACTGACGGCATGCAGGACCCCAACTAATATTGACAGTGTCAGGACCCCAACTATTACTGACTGTGGAGCCCCCTGACAGCACACAGGATCCCAACTATAGTGACAGCACTCAGAATCCTGACTATTACTGACTGTGGGTGGCACCTGACATCACACAGGACCCCCATACAACTAATAGTGGCCGCGCTCAGGACCTCCGTCTATAACGGACTGTGGAGGCACCTGACAGTACACAGGACCCCAACTATTATTGACAGTGTCAGGACTCCAGTCTATATCTGACTATGGAGCCACCTGACATCACACAGGACCCCGACTAATAGTGACCGTGCTTGGGGTCCCAACTATTACTGACTGTGGAGCCCCCTGACAGCACGCAGGACCCCACTAATAGTGACAGTGTCAGGACCCCAATGATTACTGACTGTGGAGGCACCTGACATCACACAGGACCCCACTAATAGTGACAGTGTCAGGACCCCAATGATTACTGACTGTGGAGGCACCTGACATCACACAGGACCCCCACCGACTGTTATTGACAGTGTGCAGGACCCCCAAGTATTACTGACTGTGGAGACAGCATGCAGGACGCCCAACTATTATTGATAGCAGCATCTGACATTTAGCAGGACCCCTGACTATTATTGACAGCGTCGGGACCCCTGTGTATAATTGATAGCGGAGGCACTTGACAGCACGTAGAACTCCCGTTTGTAACTGACAGTGAACACATGTGACATCATTGGTCACATTGGTGATGTCATCAGTTCTAGTAAGACCCTGGTAGATTCTGTTGTCAGTCTTGTTGGTGTAGGTGGGAGGGGGAGGCCATAAAAAAAGAAACAGGTCATTGTCAAGTCCAGCCGTGCCACATCCGTAATCGATAGCTATGTCATTTTTTTTTTGAAGGGCAAAATGGCTTAATTCAGCAAAGTTGTCCTCTTCTGTAAGATTAAAGGAGGTGTTTAAGAACAGACATATGGAGATGCCCCCAATGTCTCATATGACCCCCTCAAATAGTAACATGGCGGCAGCGTAGAAAGCATTGCACCGTGTTGGCTTCACACAACCTTCAATGCCGTCCTTCAGAGAAGGCCAAGTGGAGCCGACGAGACCACTACTCTTACCTAACCCTTTCCAAGACCACCCAAGCATAAAGGTGGTCAGACCCCCATCAATTGGAGACTGATGGCTTATACTAGAAATAGCCATCAATATCTGTCCTGAGATAACCCCCCATTTTACCATTGTCTGTTATATCGGGGGGTTCTTTTTGGAATATTGGGTAGCACAACCAGGTTGGCCTTCACTGCATCCTCCATATTAATGAGACCAGGTAGAATTGTGTAACATCAGAGTTATGTTTGTTCTCCTCCATCTTTTCCAAACCAGATATATTATATTTCTCATATTAGATAACAAGCACCAATCGACCCCGCTCTTGTATCTCTCTCCAGGTGCCATGGCCGTCTCCATTCCTCGACTTGACCTGGTGATCTCCTTTGTGGGTGCCGTGTGCAGCAGTTCGTTAGCCCTGATCCTACCCCCGCTGGTGGAAATTATCACCTTCTGCAAAGAAGACCTCCACCCTCTGACCGTAGTGAAAGACCTTTCCATCGCGGCCATTGGGTTTGTAGGATTCGTCATGGGAACGTACGTAACGGTTGAAGAAATCATTTATCCCACTCATTTATTATTGGTGTCCAATGTCACGGAGAGTCCACTGAAGGAGACCAACAGCAGCACTGCCTTGGGAAGTCCTTGAGGGCAACTACCTGCAAGAACATTCATATCACTGTGCCTTTAAATTGGGAAGAAGTTGGGAGCGACACTGTACTGTAGACTCTATTTATTAAAAGCAATACTTTAATATGGGGTTTCTTATAGATTTTATGCTTTTTTTAAATTAGGTGGTTTTTGGCTTGTAGGTAGTTTTTTTTCTGATATTTAATGGGGTTTTTCGGTATTGGACAACCCCTGTCCCCTAGATGCTGTTTGTTTTATGAACAACTTTTCTTTACTCACTCTCCCCAGGTCCAGTGCTGAGTCTCTGCAGCTTATATTTTCTGATGAAGAGTCCCTAGAAAGACATAAAACGGAGTAATAAAATTCTGGATATCAGCAGCCACCACTAGGTGGGGCTCACTGCATATGTTTTTATTACTTGAGCGCAATGTATACGTAAGCTCCCTCTAGTGGTGGCTGAAGGTATCCAGAATTTCATTAGTCAGCGCTATGTCTCTGCAGCGGCTTTGGAGCTCTGTAATAGTAAAACTGAGCCCTGACTGTTATAAGTAAAGAAATGAATCAGCTCTGAATGGTGTTAAGAAGGAGACATTGACTTTTAAAGGCCATTTTAGACAGGAGTATATTGTACCATATGGCATTGTGATCCTTTAAAGGAAACCTGTCGCCAGGTTTTCCCAATATAAAACTACGGCCACCAGCTTTAATGATTGTTTGGCACAGGTTGCTAGACTTGGTAAAAGTCACTAACACCATCTGCGTATCCAAAAAATATCCTTTATAATCCCTCCCATACAGCGCTGTTATGTCTGATGGGCGTCACTAGTCTTCCTTCAGTGCCTCCCCTTCGCAATGACCATCCTCCCGCATGCTTCATGTGGATGACTCGTCCTACATCACACAGCGCAGCCAATATCCCTCCAGCACAGACGTACTTCGCTCTGCCTGAAGTACTGTAATGCTAATGCGCAGACTGCGCTTTCTGTCCTCTCCTAGCACATGAGCAATACAGTACTTCAGGCAGAGCGACGTACGTCTGTGCAGGAGCGATATTGGCTGCACTGTGTGATGTAGGACGAGTCATCCACATGAAGCATGCGGGAGAACGGCACTTTCGACGAGAGAGGAGGCACCGAAACGAGACCAGTGACGCCCATTGGATCTCGCGGTACGAGGGGATTATAAAAGGTAATTTTTGGGACATGCAGAGAGGGTTAGGACTTGCTGGACTGCCGTAAAAGAGGCGTTAAAGTTGGTGGTCGTAGTATATATATATTGGGAAAACCTGGTGACAAGTTCCCTTTAGATGTCAGTTACAACTGGGACTTGTAGTTTCGCAGCTAATGCACAATGTAGCTGTCGGCACTAGACAATAACGTCGCGCCGCAGATGTTCCATGTATAGCGCCAAGAGGAGGCTGAAATATGGCAGGTAATCATTAGAGGACTTAGAATAGAATTTTGCAGCTTTCCCCTTTATTTGCCGGGTACATTCTGTGCTTCCAAAATAATGTGGATTATTCGCACAGTGTACAGTGACCAGCCGGCTCCACTAAACTCTTGTATCCCTGCCAAAAACGCCGCAATACAGAAAACCTGAAATACTTCACTTTAAGATTTCATACCCAGTATTTCTTCATATTTTCCCCGACCGTAAAAGCAAACTTGATTGATGACCCATTCAGCTCTGCTACATTTGTCCTTAAATCCTATATTCACCTTCTTGACCTAACACGATGAGAACAAAAGATACTTTGTAAATTATCATGGTTGTTGACTCCTTGACTTTTTTTGTATACAGCTCCCATGCTGACTTATGTGTCATAATAACAGCCTCCTGGCACGACTGATCCCAAACTGATCCTCTGCCCCCTAATTCGTTCATTTAGTTTATATACAAAAAGTAGGAAACCAATTCCTGACTGCAGGCTCTGACTACACAAGGGTTCGTAGTCTGTTACCAGGGAGATGCATCAGTCCGCGTCGGAGCTGTATGCTCTAAAGGAAGTTTTAAATCCATTTGCTTCATGTTTCATGGAGGCGTGTTATGATTTGGTAGCTGAGGAGGGCAGGAGCAAAAACCGCAAAGGCAGCCAAACACCAGAGAGGTTGGGATCTAATAGGTTGCAGACCCCTAAACTAACCGCACAACTAGAAGCAGCCTTGGGACTTTCCTACGGTGCCCTAGACGCCTCGTCACAGCCGGAGAGTTTAGCTACCCTAAAAATGGAAAGAGGAAAGCTAACTGCCCCAGAGTAGAGCCCCAAAGGAATAGGAAGCCCCCAAACATATAATGGCGGTTAGACAAGATGAAAACACGAACGTAGGCAAAAAATAGAATGAGCAAACGCTGGGACCCAAAACTGTCTAGATAGGACAGCACAGGAGAGAATACTGTCAGCAACCCTAGCGAAACCCTAGGAAAAACTCCAACACTTCTGATTCCAAAAATGCTGAGACCACAGGGTCTCGACCACCTATATCAGATCTCTGGTGTGAACATGCAGCTACCCAGCAGTAAAAAAAATCACAAGAACTGAGCAAATGAACAAATACAAAAAGAGAACAGAGACCAGCACAAGCCCCCAAAGGGGACAAGGCTGAACTCATAAAAAGCAAGGCAGCAAAAACAAGGAAAATCAAACCACAGAAAAAAAAACAGAAAGTAACTTATCTGAATGATAGCAGGAGACAGCAGAAAAGTAAGCTGAATTCCAACCAAGACCAGGAAGTAACAATTGATCACTGGCGAGGATCATGGGAGGTCAGCTCACTTATATCAGGCCAGTCCGTCCCCCCTGATAACCATTCATCAATTGCAGGTGGTGGACTTTTGCTGTTCAACATAGGTTCAATACCCTCAGCAACCACCAGAGGGAGCCTCCGCTCCGAAGTCATCTCCAACACGTTCACAACAGTACCCCCCCCTTGAGGAGGGGTCACTGAACCCTCACATGCGCCACCAGGCCGATCAGGATGAGCTCGGTGATAGGCACGGACCAGCAAACACCCAACAATTGTCCTCCTGACCATAGTCTTTCCATTTAACCAAGTACTGGAGTCTCCGTCTAGCCAAACGAGAATCCAATATCTTCTCAACCTCATACTCCAAATTGCCTTCAACCAAAACAGGGTCAGGAGGCGCAGCCATAGGAACCACAGGCTCGACAAACCTCTTCAATAAAGATTTGTGGAATACGTTGTGAATCTTAAATGTCCCTGGAAGAAGCAAACGGAAGGAAACGGGATTAAGAATTTTCACAATCTTATAAGGTCCAATGAACCTTTGCTTAAATTTTGGAGACGCAACCTTCATAGGGATATTTTTTGAGGACAACCGCTGGGCCTTCTCCTGAGAGAGAGAGACAACTTATCCACTACTTGATCCCAAATCTGCTGCATTCTCTCCACAATAGAGTCAACACCCGGACAGACAGAAGCCTCCACCTGCCCTGAAGAAAATCGAGGATGAAACCCGAAATTGCAGAAAAAAGGAGACATAAAGGTGGCAGAACTAGCCTTATTATTCAAAGCAAACTCAGCCAAAAGCAAAAAAGAGACCCAGTCATCTTGATCAGCAGACACAAAACATCTCAAATAAGTCTCCAAGGTCTGGTTCAGTTTGTCCATTGGTCTGAGGGTGGAACGCAGAGGAGAAAGACAGCTGAACTCCCAGTTTGGAACAAAATGTCCTCCAAAATCAGGAAACAAACTGGACTCCTCTGTCAGACACAATGTTCTCTGGAATGCCGTGCAACCAAACCACCTGTTGAAAAAACAAGGGCACCAACTCAGAGGAGGATGGTAACTTAGGTAGTGGCACAAGATGTATCATCTTGGAAAACCTATCACAGATCACCCAGATAACGGTCATTCTCTGAGAGACAGGAAGAAATAAAATCCATAGAGATATGGGTCCATGGCCTCTTGGGCACAGGCAATGGCATTAACAAACCACTAGAGCGAGAGCAAGGTTTGGACCGAGAACAAGTCCCACAGGACTGCACAAAGTCCCTGACGTCACGAGATAAAGTGGGCCACCAAAACGACCGGCTCACCAAATCTCTGGTACCAAAAATACCGGGATGGCCAGCCAACGTGGAGCAATGAATCTCAGACATCACATTCTTCCTCCACTGGTCTGGGACAAACAATTTCCCAACAGGGCAGCGTTCAGGTTTATCCTCCTGAAATTCCTCCAGAGCCAGTCTCAAATTGGGAGAGATAGCGGAAAGAACCACACCCTCCTTCAGAATAACAGCAGGCTCAGTTACCTCAGGAGAATCCGCAAAGAAACTCCTCGAGAAGGCATCCTCCTTAACATTCTTAGTGCCCGGGAGAAAAGAGACCACAAAATTAAAATGTGTGAAAAACAAGGCCTACCTGGCATGTCTAGGATTAAGTCGCTTGGCTGATTCAAGATAAACCAGATTCTTATGGTCCTTAAGGACCATCACCTGATGTTTGGCTCCATCCAGCCAATGTCTGCACTCTTCAAAAGCCCACTTTATAGCCAATAACTCCCGATTTCCCACATCATAATTACGTTACGCTGGGGAAAATTTTCGAGAGAAAAAGGCAGAAGGGTTACTCTTAGAGGTCTCCGGATCCCTTTGGGACAAAACGGCTCTTGCACCAATCTCAGAAGCATCAACCTCCACCTGAAATGGTAGAGAAACATCAGGTTGGCGCAGAACAGAAGCAGAAGTGAATCTCAGCTTAAGCTCCTGAAACGCAGAAACTGCCTCAGGAGACCAATTCACTACATCAGAACCCTTTTTGGTCAAATCAGTCAGTGGTTTCACAATACTAGAGAAATTACCTATAAATTTACGATAAAAATTAGCAAAATCCAAAAATCTCTGAAGAGCCTTCAATGTAGTAAGTTGAACCCAATCACAAATGGCCTGAACTTTGACCGGGTCCATTTCAATAACAGACGGAGACAAAATGAATCCCAGAAATGAAACCTTCTGTACGCCAAAAAGACATTTTGATCCCTTCACATACAATGCATTTTCTCTCAAAATTCGGAATACAGTCTGAACATGTTCCACATGAGAATTTCAGTCATTGGAAAAAATCAAGATATCGTCCAAATAAACGATCAGAAATTTGTCCACGAAATCCCGGAAAATATAATTCATAAAGATTGGAAGACGGAAGGGGCATTAGTGAGCCCAAAAGGCATCACTAGGTACTCAAAATGCCCCTCTGGGGTATTAAACGCCGTCTTCCATTCATCACCGTGCTTGATGCGAATAAGATTATACGCCCCCTGAGGTCAAGCTTGGTAAACCAACTAGCACCTTTCACTCTGGAAAATAGGTCAGAAATCAAGGGTAACGGATATTGATATTTAACAGTGATGTTATTCAGTAGACAATAGTCAATACACGGCCTCAATGAGCAATCCTTCTTGGCCACAAAGAAAAAGCCAGCGCCCAAGGGTGAAGAGGATGGTCTGATATGACCCTTCTCTAAAGACTCTTTGCTATAAAATCGCATAGCATCATGCTCAGGTACAGATAAATTAAAGAGCCGACCCTTGGGAAATTTACAACCGGGTACTAAGTCAATAGCGCAATCATAACTCCTATGAGCAGGTAAGGATGCAGACTTACTCTCACTAAACACCTCAGAAAAATCAGTCAAATAGTCAGGGACATCTTGAGACTGGGGAGAGGCAGAAAAAACAGGAGTGTCAGGACAAACACATTGACAACCCCAACTGGTCACAGACACAGATTTCCAATCCAAAACAGGATTATGAGTCTGTAACCAAGGAAAACCCAGTACAATAATGTCATGTAAATTATGTAACACCAAAAATTTGCAATTCTCTTGGTGGTCCGGGTAAACCCGCATTATCACCTGGGTAGAAAACTGGAGTTTATTCACCGCCAAAGGGGTAGAATCAGTGCCCAGCAAAGGAATAGACTTCCGCAGGGGTATCATGGGAAAACCACAACGATTGGCAAAATCAAATTCCATCATGTTTATAGCTGCTGCTAAATCAACAAAAGCCTGAGCCGAAAATGTGGACATAAAGCAAATCAAGGTAACAGTCAACAGAAATTTAGTCTGAACACTACCCAAAACAACTGAGCGCGCAAAACGTCTTCCTCGCTTGGTGCAGAAGGAAATAACATGAGAAGCGTCACCACAATAGTAGCACAACTTATTACGCTTTCGAAACTCATGACGCTGTGCCCCAGAAGTCACTCCGTGACACTGCAAGGGCTCGGGCTGGCTCGCAAGGCCTCACAAACTCATGCATATTTCTACGCTCACGCAGATGTCTGTCAACTTGAATAGCTAATGACATAGAGTCATTGAGACCAGAGGGGACAGGGAATCCCACCATAACGTCCTTTACAGTGTCTGCCAGACCCTTCCAAAAAAAGCTGCCAGAGCATCATCATTCCATTTAGTAAGGACTGCCCACTTTCGGAATTTCTGACAATACAGCTCAGCGGCTTCTTGACCCTGATTCAATGCCAACAAGGTTTTCTCAGCTTGATCATTAACATTAGGCTCATCGTACAACAACCCCAGAGCCTCAAAAAACACATCAACATAAGTCAAAACAAGATCCCCAGGTGTCAGGGAAAAGGCCCAATCCTAAGGGTCGCCACGCAACAGGGAAGACAATTTGAACCTGCTGCGTTGTGTTCCCTGAGGACTTAGGCTTCAAGGCAAAAAACAACTTACAGTTATTTTTAAAATTCAAAAATTTAGACCGATCCCCAAAAATAAATCCGGCATAGGGATCCTAGTTTCCACAACAGGCAACCCAGCTAGATTGATAGCAATACTCCGAACTTCAGCAGCAAGCTGCTCCACATGATCGGACAAATGCTTGACTTCCATTGCGAAAAAATTCCTCCTCTGCCCGCAGAGAAAACAGAGGGAAAAAATGTAACAAACAAACAAAAAATTTCTGACAACTTTTTTTTTTTTTTTTTTAATATTTTTTCCCTGCTGTTGAGTACCATAGAATTTCAGTATGACCGGTGATTCTGTTATGATTTGGTAGCTGAGGAAGGCAGGAGCAAAAAACCGCAAAGGCAGCCAAACACCAGGGAGATTGGGATCTAATAGGTTGCAGACCCCTAAACTAACCGCACAACTAGAAGCAGCTGTGGGACGTTCCTACGGTGCCCTTGACGCCTCGTCACAGGTGGAGAGATTAGCTACCCCTGAAGATGGAAAGAGGAAAGCTATCTACCCCGGAGTAGAGCCCCAAAGGAATAGGAAGCCCCCAAATATATAATAGCGGTTAGTAGAGTTGAGCGATACTTTCCGATATCCTAAAGTATCGGAATCGGAATGGTATCGCCGATATCACTAAAATATCGGCGATACCCGATACCGATACCGGAAGTCCCATGTAAGTCTATGGGAACAAAATATCGCAACTAAAAAAACCCCATTCTTTCCTTGTAAACACTAAATATACACACATAGAATACATATATATATATATATACATGTCATTGTGACATATATATATATATATACATATATGTATAGTTTATACACTTCTACATAGTAAAATATCCTTTGATTCAATTGCCGGGTAAAGCCGGCTTCAGTGAAAAGACAGAAGCACCCGACATGAAATGACACTTGGTGTACATAGGGTTAACCATGTCTTTTCATGTCCTTTGCTATCTAATTTGCACAAACAATTAAATCAGACTATGTGTGCAAAATTTCACACCTGTAGGGGTTAATTAAAGGTGTAAATTCGTTGTAAAAAAAACGGACTTTTTTGCTACGAATTTACACCTTTAATTAACCCCTACAGGTGTGAAATTTTGCACACATAGTCTGATTTAATTGTTTGTGCAAATTAGATAGCAAAGGACATGAAAAGACATGGTTAACCCTATGTACACCAAGTGTCATTTCATGTCGGGTTCTGCATTTTCACAAAAGCCGGCAATTGAATTAGCGGCTATTATACTATGTAGAAGTGTATGAACTACAAATATAAATATATATATATATATGTGTCACAAATTCAATGACATGTATATATATATATGAGGTGTAAAATTGCTGAAAAAAAATGTGTGGGCTCCCGCCCTATTTTCGCAACCAGACAGACAAAGCCAGTGAGTGGGGGCAGATAATAATAGCCCAGAGAGGGACCATTATTTTTGCCCCCCCCCGGCTACTAACATCTGCCCCCAGACACCCCAGGAAAGACAAATCTATAATTAGATTCGCCCTTTCTGGCACTTTGCCCGTCTATTCCCATTGCCCTGTAGCGGTGGCGAATGGGTTAATATGGGGTTAAAGCCACCTTGCTATTGAAAGGTGACCTTAAGCCAGGTTAATAATTGAGAGCTGTCAATTAGACAACTATCAATTATTAATCCTATTGCATGAAATAAAAATAAAACACACACACTTTAATTAAAAATCATTTTAATGAAATAAAGACACATGTTTTTGACCATCTTTTATTTTACTGCAAAAACCATTTCCTGTAATAAAAATAAAATAAAAAAGCTAAATTATTCTTACCTATCCCATGCACAGTCAGGTCCCACGGTGTAATCCTTCAGAAAGGGTTAATGTTTACTGCAGGGACCGCAGCTAATGCTGCAGCCTCACAGTAAACCCCAAATGAATGAGTTCCTCTCCTGCCTGACAGGAGAGTAAAGGCTGGGTGTCACATAACGATACACCAGCGATCCCGACAACGATATGCACTTGTCAGGATCGCTGGTGTATCGCTACATGATCGCTGCTGAGCTGCCAAACAGGCAGCTCAGGCAGCGATCTGGGACAGCGACACTGCGGGTAACATCGCTTAAGGGCCCGTCTCACATAGCGATATCGCTACCGAGATCGCTGCTGAGTCACTAGTTTTGTGACGCAGCAGCGAGCTCACCAGCGATATCGCTGTGTGTGACATTCAGCGACGATCAGCCCCCCTGCCGGGTATCGCTGATCGTCGCAGAAATGTCAGGACCTTTTTTTGATCGCTGGTTTCCCTCTGACAGGCACGCATCGCTGCGTGTGACAGGCGGGAGACCAGCGATCCGCTGTTAACCAAGGTACACAGCGGGTTTCCAGGCACCGCGCAGCGCTTGGAAACCCTCTGTGTACCTTGGATACCAGCTCCCTGCATCAGGGCGCTGGTATCCAAGGTACACAGCGGGTTTCTAGGCACAGCCCCGCGCCTGGAAACCCGCTGTGTACCTTGGTTACCAGCGGATCGCTGGTCTCCCGCCTGTCACACGCAGCGATGTGTGCCTGTCAGCGGGAAACCAGCGATCAAAAAAAGGTCCTGACATTTCAGCGACGATCAGCGATACCCGGCAGGGGGGCTGATCGTCGCTGAATGTCACACACAGCGATATCGCTGGTGAGCTCGCTGCTGCGTCACAAAACTAGTGACTCAGCAGCGATCTCGGTAGCGATATCGCTATGTGAGACGGGCCCTTAAGTGGAAAGCTTAATTGATTGCTTTCCACTTTCACTTCAGGTCAGCCAGGGACACAATCAGTGACGTCAGAGGGAACTGATTAACAAAAATAGGGGTTCCCTTCGAAAAAAAAATGGCGTGGGGTCCCCCCTATTTTTGTTAACCAGCCAGATGAAGCAGACCGCTGAGGCCTGGATTTTCAGGCTGTTAAGGAGCCAAGATCCATGGACCTTGCCAGCCTGATAATACCAGGCCACAGCAGTCTGCATATCTTGGCTGATTAACAAAAATAGGGGATCCCCTCGAAAAAAATTGGCGTGGGGTCCCCCCTATTTTTGTTAACCAGCCAGATGAAGCAGACCGCTGAGGCCTGGATTTTCAGGCTGTTAAGGAGCCAAGATCCATGGACCTTGCCAGCCTGATAATACCAGGCCACAGCAGTCTGCATATCTTGGCTGATTAACAAAAATAGGGGATCCCTCGAAAAAAATTGGCGTGGGGTCCCCCCTATTTTTGTTAACCAGCCAGATGAAGCAGACCGCTGAGGCCTGGTTTTTCAGGCTGGTAAGGATCCAATATCCATGGACCTTGCAAGCCTGATAATACCAGGCCACAGCAGTCTGCTTAGCTTGGCTGGTTAACAAAAATAGGGGATCCCCTCGAAAAAAAAACGGCGTGGGGATCCCCCCTATTTTTGTTAACCAGCCAAGTAAAATGCAGACTGCTGCGGCCTGGTATTAAAAGACTGTCAAGGCCCATGGATTTTGGCCCTCAACAGCCTGATAATACCAGGCTACAGCAGCCCCACATTTGGCGCATCAAAAGATGTGCCAATTGTGGCACTTTACCCGGCTCTTCCCACTTGCCCTGTAGCGGTGGCAAGCGGGGTAATAAGGGGTTATTGTCACCGTTGATTGCACGGTGACAATAAGCCCGGTTAATAATGGAGAGGTGTCAATAAGACACCGATCCATTATTAATCCCAAAGTTATTAAATGTATAAAAAAAAGACAAAGCAAGAAAAAAGTATTTTAATGAAATAAAAGAGACAACACAGTTTTCATTAATTTTATTGTACTCTCATTCCTGCGACGCCATCGATCTCCTGTAAAAAAAGGAAAAAAACAAACCAACAGTATACCACCTGTCCGACGCAGTCCATAACGACAGTCCCACGACGATCCAACTCTGCTACATCGCAATGACAGGCAGAGCCTGTCATCGCGACGCAGCACAGCTGATTACCTGCTTCCCCGGCGGTGACGTCATCGGACTGACTGCTTTACGGCCGGGATTACCCAGCAGTCACTGCAGTTATCGCGAGAAACTGCATGTGACCGCCGGGGAAAGAAGATTGCGGCCATGAAGCAGTGCAGGACGTGACCGCCGGAGATCTTCTGCCAGGTAAGTGCCGCTGACTCCTGACAGACCCGACCGACGGACACTGACAGTGACAGTGACAATCCCGATTCCGGTATCCGATAAGACGAAAATATCGGAACTCGGAATCGGAATTCCGATACAGCTAATATCGGCCGATACCCGATATTTGCAGTATCGGAATGCTCAACACTAGCGGTTAGACAAGATGAAAACACGAACACAGACAGAAAATAGAATGAGCAAACGCTGGGGCCCAAAACTCTCTAGATAGGACAGCACCGAAGAGAATACTGTCTACAACCCAGCAAAACCCTAGGAAAAACTCCAACACTTCTGATTCCAAAAATGCTGAGACCACACGGTCTCGACCACCTATATCAGATCTCTGGTGTGAACACGCAGCTACCCAGCAGTAAAAAAATCACAAGAACTGAGCAAATGAACAAATACAAAAAAGAGAACAGAGACCAGCACAAGCCCCCAAAGGGGACCCGGCTGAACTCAAAAAAAGCAAGGCAGCAAAAACAAGGAAAATCAAACCACAGAAAAAAAAAACAGAAAGTAACTTATCTGAATGATAGCAGGAGACAGCAGAAAAGCAAGCTGAATTCCAACCAAGACCAGGAAGTAACAATTGATCACCGGCGAGGATCAGGGAAGGTCAGCTCACTTATATCAGGCCATTCCGTCCCCCCTGATAACCATTCATCAATTGCAGGTGGTGGACTTTTGCTGTTCAACATAGGTTCAATACCCTCAGCAACCACCAGAGGGAGCCTCAGCTCCGAAGTCATCTCCAACACATTCACAACAGAGGCACTTATTTTTTTTCTTGCACATTACCGGCTGTAGAATGCATTAGATAAGAGTCCCATCAGTTGAGTGTTTGTCATTCTTATATCCCTCTTTTTTCTAAGCTCTTATGACTACAAACCAGATAAAAAAAGAGCGGATGTTTGGGTATGTGCATACGTTGCAGATTGGTCTGCAGAATTTTCTGCACAGAATCTACATCGCTTGGCAGAAACTGCAGGTCAAAATCTGCGCAGTTTTTATCCTTTTTTTGTCCGTTTTATCTGCAGATTTACTGCAGTTTTTGTGCAGATTTCCCCTGACTTTTGAGACCAGCAGATTCCTATAATGGAGCAGGTCTCAAAACGCTGCAGTTCTGCACAAAAGAAGTGACATGTTGCAGTTTTAAATCCGCACCAAATCTGCGCGGAAAAATCTGCAGCATGTGCACTGCATTTTTTGATTTCCATTGACTAGAATGGTACTGTACATCAATTGCAGTTCTGCTGCAGATCTGCAAGGCAAAATCCGCTGCAGAACTGCAACAGAATCTGCAACGTGATCAGAATTCAGCTGTGAGAAACTCTGCAAAAGACAGAAGAGTTCCAAACGGTGTCAAATGGAGCTCACTGGCAGATCCTTAGTTGGCTCATTCTGTAATTTTTTTAATGAAACCCAATTGCAAAAATTTATTTTTAATGCAAAATACCTGCAATTAAGGAAAAAAAATGCCCCAAAAGGTGTCTATATCCTTGAAACCATTTAAAGGGGTTGTCAAATTACTTTTTCACCTCCACAGGATATTCGGTCACTTATAAGGAAGTGATTAGAGCGGTCGTCTACTTGCATGCTTTGGGACTTTAGGACCCCACTTCCCAGAATTGCTGGGACCACCAATTATCATCCACCTGGGGATAAGGGATGAATATAATTATGAGACCCCCTGTAGATGACATACTAGAAGTTCCCTTATTCAGGATACCCTCTATTATTCAGAATGTCAGAGCTGACTCCTCTGTATATTAAATGGACGGACATCCATGTAGTGCGACAGGACTGATCACACAACGCTGCCCTTCCGTTAAAAAATTTTTTTTTAAATTTTCAGAAATGTTCATGTAGTTTATGGACTGGATGCACAATCTGCTTTTATTATTTATTTATTTATTTTAAGTCACATTGTTTTGTGCGTCTTGCATTATTCTTAGAAATTTTTTGGCTCCAAATTCTTCAGTAATGCACATGCCGTTCAAGAATTTTGCGCAAAATAATATATATATTTTAGATGTACATAAAATCACTCCATGACCAGATGGGTGAACATTTTCTTAAAACTTTTGTAACTTTTTAAGGAAAAAAAAAAAGTCGCGGGTAATGAATCGGTAAAAAAAAAACATTCGGAAATGCCAAACCTCACCCGCAGCGACGGACATAAGATAACAGACAGGCACACGTGAAATCGACTTTTAAAAGGTGAAATTTAAAATAAAGCACAAATGAAAAACTCAAAAACTGGACAAAAAAGGTGCAAATACAATAAAGAATCAGGCCGTGTATCTGCAGATACAGTGACATGTAAAAGTTTGGGCAAAATTACTGTTATTGTGAAAAGTGAAGCAATTTTAAGATGAAATGATCTCTAAGACACATAAAGTTAAAGATGACACATTTCCTTGGTGTTTTAGGCAAAAATATATATTTTCATCTTTTATATTTTAAAAATTACAAAATGAAAATGGGCCAATGCAAAAGTTTGGGTACCCTGCATGGTTAGTACATAGTAGCACCGCCATTTTTGAAAGTATCACATCTTATACAGCTTATAAACGCTTTTTGTAGCTATATATATATATATATATATATATATATATATATATGGAAAAGAAGACTGGAGACAAAGATGAAGGTGACACGAAGAGAAGTCAGCCAACTAACAGAAATACAGAAGGGTGTAAAGATTAAGAATAAGACCAAGCTGGACAAGTACAAAGGCCTGACCCCAGCTGAAGCCCTAGAGACTGCTAAACAAAGGCTCTCAGCACTCACTGCAAGACTAGAGAAGCTGAGGCCAAGAAGATAAATGCCCTGTTCTCCAGAGAACCATCCAAAGTGTACTCCCAACTACAGAGTAACAGCACAAAGGCAGCAACTCCTCCAATAGCAGAGACTGAACAATACTGGAGGGACATATGGGAAGAGGAAAAAACACACAACACCAGTGCAATGTGGCTGCAAGATCTGAGAATGAAACACAGCAACCACCTAGAGCAAGAACCGGTCACCAATACAGAAGCAGACATCCAGCAGCGGGTCAAGAACATGAAGAGCTGGACAGCACCTGGTCCAGACATGATCCTCACCTACTGGCTGAAGAAATTAACTGCGGTACATGAACGCATGGCAAAGCAGATGAACCAACTGCTAGACGCAGGCCACTACCCAACTTGGCTAACACAAGGTAGAGCAGTGCTGATCATGAAGGACCCTCACAAAGGAACAGTTCCATCCAACTACTGCCCGATAACCTGCCTTACAACAACATGGAAACTTCTGTCAGGCATCATAGCCACCAAGCTACAGAACCATATAAACCAGTACATGAATCCGACTCAGAAAGACATTGGGACCGACACCAAAGGCTCTAAGCACCAGCTCCTCGTAGACAGAGCAGTCGCTCAAGATTCAAGATCCAGACAGACTAATCTCAGCACAGCCTGGATTGACTACAGGAAAGCCTATGACTCCATGCCACACACATGGATCTGTGAATGCTTGGCTCTCTCAAATGTCAACAGGAAATTAAGAACCTTCCTCAGAATCTCAATGGGGCTATGGAGAACAACATTGGAAGTCAACTCAAGACAACTAGCACAAGTGACCATCAAATGCGGCATATACCAAGGTGATGCACCGTCCTCATTGCTGTTCTGCATAGGCTTGAACCCCCTCAGTCAGATAATTACAGAGTCTGGCTATGGATACAAGTTCAAGAGTGGAAGCCCCATCAGCCACCTCCTCTACATGAATGACATCAAGCTGTATGCGAAAAACGAATGAGACATCGATTCACTGATCCTCCTTACAAGGATCTACAGTGAAGACATCGGGATGTCCTTCGGACTGGAGAAGTGCGGCCGGTTGGTAATAAAGAGAGGCAAAGTAGTCAAGACCAATGGAGTGGAATTACCAGCAGGGCACGTAGCAGATGTACAGACACGCTACAAGTACCTCGTCATCCCACAGGGATACGGTAACCATGATGATGAGGCAAGGAAAGCAGCAACATCCAAATACCATCAAAGGGTAAGACAGGTCCTGAAGAATAAAATCCACGCCGTCAATACATATGCCCTGCCAGTTATCAGATGCCCTGCTGGCATAGTATGCTGGCCAAAAGAAGAGATATAAGGTGCAGATGTGAAGACACGAAAACACCTTACAATGCATGGAAGTCTCCACCCTAAGTCTAGCACCCAAAGATTGTATACCAACAGAAAGGAGGGTGGTCGAAGCTTGATAAGCATCAAGACACCATCACGGATGAAACAAGGAGTATCCAGGAATACATCAGAAGAATGGCGCCAAAAGATGAGATGCTGAGAAAGCCTAAGGCAGCAACAACAGATCTGGAAGGAAGAACAGGAACATGAAGTGCCATGGCAAGACAGCCTCTGCATGGGATGCACCATCGACAGATAATGGAGGTGGCTGACATGAAGAAATCCTACCCATGGCTGGAGAGAAGCTGGACTCTGAGACAGCACTGAGGCACTAATCATAGCGGCACAAGAGCAAGCACTAAGTACCAGATCCATAGAAGCATATGAGAAGCTGGAGAAATACCAGGGCCTCATAGGAGAACTGGAGAAGATGTCGAAGATGAAGACAACAGTGATTCCAGTGGTGATAGGAGCACTTGGAGCAGTGACCCCTAAGTTGGAAGAATGACTACAACAGATCCCAGGAGCAACATATGAGCTCTCTGTCCAGAAAAGTGCAATGCTGGGAACAGCTAAGATCCTGCGCAGAACCCTCAAAATCCCAGACCTCTGGTAGAGGACCAGAGTATGAGAAAGGACAACAAAGACCACCCCCAGTATGGTTGAGAAGAAAGTTTTTTTAATTTTTATTTTTTTCACTTAAAATATAAAGAAAATGTGTCTTCTGTAACTTTAACCCTTTCAGATCTTGTTCCATCTTCAACTTGATTAACTGTTCGCAATTACATGCCACTGTACAGTGGTGGGCAGAGCGCTATAGTAGGGAGTTATTTCCTTTAAGCGTTTACATTACATAAGATGTTTTGCTGTTTTTCTGAACTTTTTGTATTTATTTTGGAGTTTATATCTTAGTATTTTTCACTTGTATTAAGAATTAAAATGATGCGATTTCCTCTTCTTCTTCCAGTCTCGGTCTGTTCTTGTTTCAGATAATTTCTAGTTTTTTCTTCATTTTCCTAAGATCTTCATATCCAGGTCCCACCGCAGTCTACAAATTGTCAAAGAGGACATGAAATAACACTTCGGGGGAAATTTTATCAAAAACTGGTTCTGCTGTTCCTCGTATGAATAAATTGACAAGCGGATATAACCATCCCCATGGTCAGTAGGGCATTTCCCTTCACTCTATGGAACTAACCAATCAGTACTGACAGTGTTTGTATTAATACATTGCCAGGAGGAATATCAGAGGGATAGGTAATGCACGTAAATACATTGCCAGAAGGAATAACAGAGGGATAAGTTATGCAGCGTGTTAATATAAAATTAATAAGTGTGTGAACTGAAAAAGCTAATAGCACATACTTGAGTAATTATCAAAGGCAAGCTGACACTGTACAGGAGAAAGGTCTCTACCCATAAGAGCTGACACTCTACAGGAGAGAGGACCCTGACTCGCAACAGGAGAGAGGACCCTGCACATAAGAGCTGACACTCTACAGGAGAGAGGACCCTGCCCATAAGAGCTGACACTCTACAGGAGAGAGAACCCTGCCCATTAGAGCTGACACTATACAGGAGAGAGGACCCTGCACATGAGAGATTAAACTCTACGGGAGAGAGGACTCTGCACATAAAAGATTATACTTATACTAGATGGTGGCCCGATTCTAACTCATCGGGGATTCTAAAATATGTATGTAGTTCATTTATGCATGGCTGCGCTCCCACCCTTGTATGCATGGCTCCGCTCCCACACTCTCATCCTTGTATGTATGGCTCCCCCCTCCCATCCTTGTATACATGGCTCCCTGTCCCATCCTGTATACATGGCTCCGCTCACTCCTCCCCTCCTTGTATCTTGTATGCATGGCTCCGCTCCACCCTCCCATCCTGTTTATATGGCTCCGCTCCACCCTCCCATCCTGTTTATATGGCTCCGCTCCACCCTCCCATCCTGTATACATGGCTCCGCTCCACCCTCCCATCCTGTATACATGGCATCGCTCCACCCTCCCATCTTGTATACATGACTCCGCTCCATCCTCCATCCTTGTATGCATGGCTCCGCTCCACCCTCCCATCCTGTATATAAGGCTCCGCTCCACCCTCCCATCCTGTATTCATGGCTACGCTCCACCCTCCCATCCTTTTATACATGGCTCCGCTCCACCCTACCTATCCTGTGTAATGCATGGCTCCGCTACCACCCTCCCATCCTGTATACATGGCTCCGCTCCCACCCTCCCATCCTGTATACATGGCTCCCTCCACCCTCCCATTCCTTTTATACATGGCTCCGCTCCCCCTCCCATCCTTGTATGCATGGCTCCGCTCTCCCCTCCCATCCTTGTATGCATGGCTCCGCTCCCACCCTCCCATCCTATATACATGGCTCAGCTCCCACCCTCCCATCCTGTATACATGGCTTCGCTCCACCCTCCAATCCTATATACATGGCTCTGCTCCCACCCTCCCATCCTATATACATGGCTCCGCTCCACCCTCTCATCCTTATACATGGCTCGGCTCTCCCTTCCCATCCTTATACATGGCTCGCTCCCACCCTCCAACCTATATTATGCATGGCTCCCATCCCCCCTCCCATCCTTGTATGCATGGCTCCGCTCCCCCCTCCCATCCTTGTATGCATGGCTCCGCTTCCTCCTCCCATCCTTGTATGCATGGCTCCCCTGTCCCATCCTGTATACATGGTTCTCTCCCCCCTCCCACCCTTGTATGCATGGCTCCCATCCCCCTCCCATCCTTGTATGCATGGCTCCGCTCCCCCCTCCCATCCTTGTATGCATGGCTCCGCTTCCTCCTCCCATCCTTGTATGCATGGCTCCCCTGTCCCATCCTGTATACATGGCTCCTCTCCCCCCTCCCACCCTTGTATGCATGGCTCCCCTGTCCCATCCTGTATACATGGCTCCTCTCCCCCCTCCCATCCTTGTATGCATGGCTCCCATCCCCCCTCCCATCCTTGTATGCATGGCTCCCATCCCCCCTCCCATCCTTGTATGCATGGCTCCCATCCCCCTCCCATCCTTGTATGCATGGCTTCGCTTCCTCCTCCCATCCTGTATGCATTGCTCCCCTTTCCCATCTTGTATGCATGTCTTGGCTCCCCCATCCTCCCCCATCATACTTACCCTCACACCATCGCTGCACGTCCCTGCATCTCTATCCCGGCGCGTCAGCATCTTCCTCTGTGGTGCGGTCACATGGTACCGCTCATTAAGGTCATGAATATGGACGCCATGCCTATGGGAGTGGAGTCGCGTCCATATTCATGACCTTAATGAGCGGTACTACGTGACCGCACCACACAGGATAGAAGCAGACGCGCCGGGACAGAAGGTGAGTATGTACATGGAGATGACCCAAGGCTACCGTCGGGAGATCAGCGGCGCTGATCTCCCGACGATAGCAGTGGTGTGCCTGTCGCTGATTGGTTGCGTCCAATCACTTCCGGTCGGGCGCGACCAATCAGCGACGCAGGATTTCCATTACAGACGGAAGTGAAAAGTTAGACAATTATATAATAGATGGTAAGTATTTTAAGAATTGCTCCTATTCTTCTCAGGTTATCCATGTCAAAAGCCTTTTTGAGATTTTTTTTCTACTTTTTATTGAAATTGCCCAATGAATCTTTTACCGTGTAACATCAGAACAATAAATTATTTGATATTCAATGTGACATTTTCCTGGTAGTCTCCTCGAGAGCACTCAGAATGTGCCGGCAACATGACTTTTTCAGATAAACTATTCATTCTCCCATTATGTTTGAGAAAAACACGATTAGAGATTTTAAATCTGAAGCATTATACCTGAGAACATTAATATCTGTCTATAGAGAAGCTTCCAGGTTCTTTGCCGTCCTTACAGATCCTACATCCAATTTATTGAAATTAGAGAGAATTCACAAAGAGAATAAATGTTCTTTATTTTTGTTCTACTGAATTATTATGTCGTTACTTGGTGACAATAGACACAGGAAGTTTTTTTTTATAAGTTTCTGCTGTTCATATTTGCTTTTCTGTGGATCCACTCACTGAATAGTCATCGGTAGCAGGATAAAGATTGGTCTATCTGACACTTACATAATCTACGTCAGTCTGGATTCCTTGAGTCCAGCAGAAGAGATCATTCTGAGGTGGAAACCTCCATCATTATAGATCGTGACCTCCAGTTATCAATCTATAAGGTCTGGCAGGTTATTCGTGACTCATCCCATAAGAAATAGACCCTAGTGACAAGTGATTGATTCACGTCACATCGTAATGGGATTGTCTTCTTCTTGACCTTTTGGTCTCCCATAGTGTCGAAGTACTGTGGTCCCACCAGAGGATCTTTTATAATATGGTGGATCATCTAATCCTGAGCTTGCAAAGTTACTTCACCAGCTAGAAGTTACATTGGTTTGATTGTATTTCATGTAGCCACATTCTTATTATAGACATTTTTCTAGGCCTGCCTTATTGAAATGTTTTATGGTTTTTTGGTGTTTTTAATACCATGAAAAAGCTAACTCTAATGTAACACCACTTCTATAGATAAATCTCTTACAACTGTTCCAGCATGACAAAACATGTATATAAACAAAATCATCATTAGCATTCTGCCGGCAGCACTATAAGTGCATGAACTTCCTTTCTCTCCCTTCCGAAAATGGAATTCTCCTGCCACTTTCCAATAGCTTCCTTGCCCTGACTTGAAAATTCACCTTTCTGGTGCTTCTGTATGAACTTCGGCAGGTAGAGAAAGAAAGTTCAGCTCACACTTCCTGTATAGAGACAAGACTCACCCCAAACTTCCTATAAACATCCCCATGTCCACTTCCTGTGTAGAGACACTGCCCCACCTCAAGTTCCTTTATAAAGACAAAGCCCCACCTCCACTTCCTGTATAGAGACAAAGCTACCTCACTTCGATAGAGACAAAGACACCCACTTCCTGTATAGACAAAACTCCACTTCCTGTACAGAGACAAAGCCCCACGTCTGCTTTCTGTATAGAGATACTACCCTATCTCCAATTCCTTTATAACAGGGTTCCCCAACTCCAGTCCTCAAGGCCCACCAACAGGTCACGTTTTCAGGATTTATTTTGTATTGCACAGGTGATGCAATTATCACCTGTGCAATACTAAGGAAATCCTGAAAACATGACCTGTTGGTGGGCCTTGAGGACTGGAGTTGGGGAACCCTGCTTTATAAAGACAAAGCCCCAACACTTCCTGTATAGAGACACGGTCTCACCTCCACTTCCTGTACAGACACAAAGCTCCACCTCCACTTCCTGTATAGACACAAAGCTTAACCTCCACTTCCTGTATAGATACAAAGCCCCACCTCCACTTCCTGTAGATACAAAGCCCCACTCCATTTCCTGTATAGCCAAAACCCCACTTCCTGTACAGAGACAAAGACCCACATCTGCTTTCTGTATAGCGATACTACCCTATCTCCAATTCCTTTATAAAGACAAAGCCCCAACACTTCCTGTATAGAAAAAACCCATCTCAACTTCCTGCATATAGACAAAGCCCCACACCCTACTTCCTGTATAGACAGAAAGCCCCACCTCCACCTTTCCTGTATAGACAAAGCCCCACTTCCTGTACAGAGACAAAGACCCACATCTACTTTCTGTAGAGATACTACCCTATCTTCAATTCCTTTATAAAGACAAAGCCCCAATAATTCCTGTATAGAAACAAAACCCATCTCAACTTCCTGTATAGAGACAAAGCCTAAACTATATTTACCATATCCAGACAAAGCCCCACCTCCACTTCCTGTATAGAGACAAAGCCCCACCTCTACTTACCATATAGAGACAAAGCCCCACCTCCACTTCCTGTATAGAGACAAAGCTCCACCTCTACTTCCTGTATAGATACAAAGCTCCACCTCTACTTCCTGTATAGATACAAAGCTCCACCTCAACTTCCTGTATAAATACAAAGCCCCACCTCCACTTCCTGTATAGATACAAAGCTCCACCTCTACATCCTGTATAGATACAAAGCTCCACCTCTACTTCCTGTATAGATACAAAGCTCCACCTCAACGTCTTGCAGAGACAAAGCCCCGCCACCACTTACTGTAATGAGTCTCAGAGTCTCTATTGCAAGAGCAAACGGTGAGACACCTAATGGCTGACACTTTGGAGTGATTTTTTTTTTGGGGGGGGAGATAACAATGTATTAAAAAGCTGATTCATAGTTTATATTTCTTTTATTTTTGCATTCTTATGTAAGCCCAATATATTATTTTTTTTCTCCGCTTTTAAAATACATGTCTTTCTCAGTTATATATACCTAAATAAGCCATTAGCAGGCATATAATATTATACTTTTAGACAAATTATTTCAAAATGATTCCCTTCCACTAATTGTAAGATTTTGTTTAATCCTCTGTTTTTCCAGTATATTTGATCTAGTATTAATTCTCAGTGCAAATTATTCCAAAGTGGAGAACAAATCAGTAATCCTTCCACCTCCATAATCCTTTTACCTTCCCCAACATATATTGTGTCTTGTGCGTTTTCTTTCACTCCTTAAATCCCAATCTCCCAGATTTCGGTATCAAAAATATATCTTCATTTAATGAGAACTTGAGAGCGTAACAGGCTTTAGTTGGCTGGCCATAAAAGATGATCTCAAGTTAGGGATTGCTGACCTCATTCCATTCCCTTCTATAAATTGCAGATACATATGTTGCCCCTTAATGCATTGGTTTGCTATAAAAAATAGTCAATGACATTGCACTCCTACGCGGTCGTACTTCTCTGCCCTGACTAGGGTAAAGTACTGCAGTGCGCATGCTCCGGGACTTTTTGACCTTTCTCGGCACATGCGCACTACAGCACTTTGCTATGCCCTGGTCTGGGCAGATAAGTACGCCTGCGCAGGAGCGCTATGCCCGGGAATACTGTGTGGATGACGTAGGAAGCATCATCCTCACAAAGCACTGAAAAAGGACGGAATCGAAAGAACAAGGGAGGCGCCGGACCAGGACCAGTGACCAGGGCTGCCACTAGGAATTTTGGAGCCCCATACTGTCAAAATTTTGGGGTCCTCTTGAGACTCCGCTCAGGCTACACTTCCCAGTCCCGCCTCCACCCCTTAACCCTTCCACAGTCCCACCTTGTACTCTTGGAAAAACTCCACTTCTGCACCATGATTGACGCCCAGTCCATGCACTGCTGCTGCAAACAGAAAATCACTTTTTTTTCTTCCCAGAAGCCAACTTTCAATTAGCTTTATTTCAAGTGACAAAAAAACACACATGCAATGAAAAAAAGCATGCATCAAAAACGCATGTAAAAAACGCATAAAAAATGCAGGTGACCTGCCAGTGACCTCAGATGCAAATTTGGTGCAGATTTCAACTGCGTCAAATCCTGAGCAAATACTGAGCCATTCCTGATCGTGTGCACATACCCTAAAGAGTTGTGGATTTAATAGTGCTATAAAAGTGAATAAAATAAATAAATGGGGTGATCTCCCCTTTACTCTTGACTACTTTTTTTATATAATCACTTTGAGTTACGTTTTGAGGTGTATTTATGTTCTAGAATTTATAGGTTTTTAATAGATACCAATAAAGATAATTTTTAGTAGTGTATAATCAGTGATTATATGTGCAATAATATACACTGTTTTCATTTATTTGGTGGGCAGGCTGAGGTGGCAGCGGTGGGCAGGCCGAGGTGACCATTAGATTCTTCCTGACTGGGTGGTAGGCGCGGCGGCAACGTAAATAACAAGTCCATGTATTCGTTTGTCCACCATTTTAGTACGTGATTGTATGATACAATCATCCCGTCCCCCTCCCTCTTCCACTCCCCAACAAGAATGTATATATAAGCTACTGGATGATCCTGATCTGCTGCAAAAACAAACGCCCAATTATAACGTCAGGCAGCAGCTCAGGATCATCCAGTAGCTTATAAGTTGTGGTTTGGAAGGGGGGTGGGGAATTATTGATGCAAGTGAGTATATATGATCGGGAAACATGTGTCACGCGGTCTTATGATATGTGTACGATGTCAGTAAACTATTCTTAAAAGAACAACACTCTATACAACATATAGATTAGCAACATCAGCATGTAAATATAGAATAGATTTACCTGACACGATATCCGTTGAACTCAGGGTTAATCTTGAGGACTTGATACACTGTCACAGGAAAGAGGAGGACCGGGGGTCTAACCTGACCCTAAACTGGGGTCCTAACTAATCCCTCACCTTGGAGGTACTGATAATGGTTCAGAGGTCCAAGTCTCCAGCCTAACCCTGTCTCCTATCAGTCCCTGAACCCTGTAATCAGTCCTAAGAAGGATTCTGATTACCACCAAAGGGATATGGGCTGATCTCTGCTAAATACACAGATTAGACATATAGGACAGACTGGAGAAAACACAGACTTGCATACACACTCAAACACAGAAGGAACATAAATGATCTGGGATATTAAACTCTAAGCAAGGTGAGCTTAAAAACATAAGGAGCTCTTTAACTTAAGTCTATACAGATACAATCCTATCTGTGGTCTGCATGAAGAATTTCACTGGCAACTCCCAACACAGACAACCAGAGATTTAAAGGAAACCAATCAACAAATAATTAATTGCAGCCGGGAGAAAACTGCACCCAGTCCCAGAACTGAGCACAGACAGAATTAACTCCCTAACTGCCAAACACAAAGAAACAGCAACTCAGCTGTGAGAAGTCAGAATGTGCAATCGCGACGATCTTCGTGGCGATGCACACATGACAGTACCCCCCCTTCTACGAGGGGCCTCCGGACCCTCAGGGCCAGGTTTGCCCGGGTGAGTTCTGTGGAAGGTCCGCACCAAACGATCTGCATTAATGTCAGACGCAGGAACCCACGTCCTCTCCTCTGGACCATACCCTTCCAATGCACCAAGTACTGAAGGGACCGGCGATTCAGACGTGAGTCAATGATCTTTGACACTTGAAACTCCAAGTTACCATTGACCACCACTGGAGGAGGAGGTAGAGGTGATGGTATGACTGGTGCCACGTACCTCTTAAGTAATGACTTGTGGAACACATTATGAATTTTAAACGTAGGAGGGAGGTCCAGACGAAATGCCACAGGATTAATTATGGAACTGATCCTGTACGGCCCGATGAATCTGGGGCCCAGCTTCCAGGAGGGAACTTTAAGTTTTATATTCCTGGTAGACAACCATACCAGATCGTTCACATTAAGATCTGGACCAGAAACTCTCCTCCTATCAGCCATACGTTTATAACGGTTCCCCATAGCACTCAGATTATTCAATACACCTCTCCACACTGAAGCAAGTGACGACGAGAAACGCTCCTCCTCAGGAACCCCAGAAGGGCCCCCCCCATTGAATGTACAAAACTGGGGATGAAAACCATATGCCCCAAAAAACGGGGACTTACCAGTGGACTCGCTCCGCCTGTTGTTAAGAGCGAACTCTGCCAGAGGCAAGAAAGAAGACCAGTCCTCCTGGTTCTCTGAGACAAAACACCGAAGATAAGTCTCTAGGCTTTGATTCAGACGCTCTGTCTGACCATTGGTCTGCGGATGAAAAGCCGAGGAAAATGACAATTGCATCCCCCGACGTAAACAAAATGCCCTCCAAAACTTGGACACAAACTGAGACCCCCTATCTGACACCACATCAGAAGGCAACCCATGAAGTCTCACAATCTCCCCAATGAACACCTGCGCCAGAGTTTTAGCATTAGGGAGGGCAGGAAGAGCAATGAAATGTGCCATCTTACTGAACCTGTCAACAACCACCAGTATGACAGTCTTCCCTGACGACTGAGGAAGGTCCGTGATGAAGTCCATAGACAAATGAGTCCATGGACGCTCCGGAAGTTTCAAGGGTAAGAGGGTCCCAGACGGACGGGTATGAGGGGTCTTAGAGCGAGCACAAACCCCACAGGACGCGACAAAAGTTAAAACATCTTTATTAACGTTAGGCCACCAAAACCGGCGAGAAAGGAGATCTAAAGTAGCCTTACTCCCTGGATGTCCTGCTAAAGCAGAATTATGATGTGCCTCAATAACCTTTTGTCTCAACTGATTTGGGACAAACAGTCTCCCTGGAGGTCCTGCAGGGGCGTCCCCCTGAGCCTCTAACACCTCCTCCTCAAGCTCAGAACATACAGCCGACACTACCACCCCCTCCTGAAGGATAGGAATCGGGTCATCCATTTTCCCGGCCCCTGGGAAACTGCGAGACAAGGCATCCGCCTTAACATTCTTAGATCCAGGGCGATAAGTGACAACAAAATTAAACCTGGTAAAAAACAACGACCATCGAGCTTGTCTGGAATTCAGACGCTTAGCAGATTCCAAATACAGCAGGTTCTTGTGATCAGTAATGACGGTGACCGGGTGAACTGCCCCCTCCAAAAAGTGACGCCATTCTTCAAAAGCCAACTTAATGGCCAAAAGTTCCCTATTGCCGATATCATAATTCCTTTCGGCGGACGACAATTTTTTAGAAAAGAAAGCGCACGGATGCCATTTACCAGGGGACGGACCCTGGGACAATATTGCACCCACCCCTACGTCAGACGCGTCCACCTCCACAACGAACGGCTGTGATGCATCTGGTTGGATGAGAACGGGTGCCGAAGCAAAACATTTTTTCAAAGAGGAAAAAGCTTGGCAAGCTTTGTCCGACCATTTAGAAAAATCCGTCCCTTTTCTTGTCATGTCAGTGAGAGGTTTGACAACAGATGAGAAATTACAAATAAATTTCCGGTAGTAGTTAGCAAACCCCAGAAAACGCTGCAGAGCCTTAAGATCCTCTGGCTGATCCCATTCAAGCACTGCTCTCACCTTTTCAGGGTCCATACGGAAACCGGAGGCTGACACCAAGAAACCCAAAAACTGAAGTTCCTGTACGGCGAATACACACTTTTCCAGTTTGGCGTATAGTTTATTGTCTCGCAAGATCTGCAACACCTGTCTCACATGCTCCTGGTGAGACACAAGATCTGGTGAGTAAATTAAAATGTCATCCAAATATACGACCACAAACAGCCCCACCAGATGACGAAAAATGTCATTAACAAAATGTTGGAATACTGCTGGTGCAGTAGTCAGACCAAAAGGCATGACAAGGTTCTCATAATGTCCCTCCGGCGTGTTAAACGCCGTTTTCCACTCATCCCCCTCTTTTATCCTAATCAGATTATACGCCCCCCTGAGATCCAATTTAGAGAACCATTTGGCGCCAACAATTTGATTGAAGAGATCAGGAATCAGAGGGAGTGGATACGGATCTCGAACAGTAATCCGATTAAGTTCGCGGAAATCCAAGCAAGGGCGTAGGCCTCCATCTTTTTTCTTCACAAAGAAGAACCCCGCGGCCACTGGGGAAGATGAAGGTCTAATATGCCCTTTGGCCAGACTTTCCGAAATATAATCTTTCATAGCCTGCCTCTCAGGACCAGAAAGGTTATATAACCTAGCTTTAGGTAACTTAGCATCAGGAAGTAAATTAATAGAGCAGTCATACACGCGATGAGGAGGCAACTCCTGACACCCCTCCTCAGAGAACACATCCCCAAAGTCCTCCAAAAAAGGAGGCAAAGTACTAGGCACGACCGCACTGATGACTGTGTTCATGCAGTTACTTTTGCAAAACTCCCCCCATTGGCTTATATCTCTGGACTGCCAATTAATCACAGGGTTATGTTTAACCAACCAAGGAAGTCCCAACACAATAGGAGTAGGTAGACCCTCCAACACATAACAAGATAATAGTTCCCTATGTATTGCCCCTACCCGAAGGTCAATGTTATGAACCTCATGAACAAAGCTACCTTGGCCGAGAGGCCTGGCGTCAATGGAGAATATAGGGATCGGTTTGACCAATACACTCAGATGCATACCTTGAGCCTGAGCAAACTGAGCGTCAACCAGATTAGCCCCGGACCCACTATCAAGAAGAACAGAAAATCTCTCCACTCTCGTACCAACCACCACCTCCACTGGTACAAGGAACTGAGAAGAACTAGCAGACGAAATACATACTCCCAGGTTGTCGTCCACCACACAACCTGGGATTAACAGTTTTCCGGCGACTTTTTGCTCAACAAGGCACGGGATGGACATCCCCCAACAAAATGTCCCTCTTTCCCGCAGAAGAAACACCTTCTAGTCCTGCGGCGTACCGCCAATCCCCTCCTACGAAATGATGTCCCTCCCAACTGCATAGGCTCCTCCGAACAGACAAGGGGAACCTCAACATAAGGGACTTTAGTAGTAGGTGGAGTAACAACAGGGGGCGGAGTTACCTCGCACCTCTCCCGGAGCCGTCTATCAGTACGGATAGCTAGGGCCATAGCAGCCTCCAGTGATGGAGGAGAATCATACTGAGCCAAAACGTCCTTTAATTTGTCAGAAAGCCCATGACAAAACTGGCTCCTAAGAGCTGGGTCATTCCACTGAGTATCTGTGGCCCATCTACGGAACTCAGAAGCAAATTCCTCCGCCGGACGATCTCCCTGCTGTATCTTACGTAATTTTGTCTCAGCAAGAGAGACCCGATCTGGGTCATCATATACCAAACCCAGGGCAGTAAAAAATCGATCTACTGACAGTAGAGCCGGGGATCCCGGAGGAAGGGAGAAGGCCCAGGATTGAGGGTCCCCTTGTAGGAGCGAGATAACAATTCCCACTCTCTGCTCTTCACTCCCTGATGATCGAGGCCGAAGCCGAAAATACAATTTACATGCTTCCCTGAAGGTAAAAAATTTGTCTCGCCCACCAGTGAACCTGTCCGGGAGAGCTACTTTAGGTTCAAATCTGGTTTGCTCCGAGGGAGACAAAACTTTGGACTTAATGTCCATCAGCTCCATGGATAATCCCTGCAACTGCAGAGCCAGCTGGGCTACTGGATCCATGGCAACTGGGAATAATTTTATAGGCCAGTGAAAATGTCACGCGGTCTTATGATATGTGTACGATGTCAGTAAACTATTCTTAAAAGAACAAACACTCTATACAACATATAGATTAGCAACATCAGCATGTAAATATAGATTTACCTGACACGATATCCGTTGAACTCAGGGTTAATCTTGAGGACTTGATACACTGTCACAGGAAAGAGGAGGACCGGGGGTCTAACCTGACCCTAAACTGGGGTCCTAACTAATCCCTCACCTTGGAGGTACTGATAATGGTTCAGAGGTCCAAGTCTCCAGCCTAACCCTGTCTCCTATCAGTCCCTGAACCCTGTAATCAGTCCTAAGAAGGATTCTGATTACCACCAAAGGGATATGGGCTGATCTCTGCTAAATACACAGATTAGACATATAGGACAGACTGGAGAAAACACAGACTTGCATACACACTCAAACACAGAAGGAACATAAATGATCTGGGATATTAAACTCTAAGCAAGGTGAGCTTAAAACAACTAAGGAGCTCTTTAACTTAAGTCTATACAGATACAATCCTATCTGTGGTCTGCATGAAGAATTTCACTGGCAACTCCCAACACAGACAACCAGAGATTTAAAGGAAACCAATCAACAAATAATTAATTGCAGCCGGGAGAAAACTGCACCCAGTCCCAGAACTGAGCACAGACAGAATTAACTCCCTAACTGCCAAACACAAAGAAACAGCAACTCAGCTGTGAGAAGTCAGAATGTGCAATCGCGACGATCTTCGTGGCGATGCACACATGACAACATGTTTATTATTATAGCAGTGTAATTTTTGAAAGGGGAAAATCGGTCTGCGCTCGCAATATATTGTGGTATGTTCCCACGGTCAGTAAACGCTGCGGGTTGGATGCTGCATACATCCGCAGCATCCAACCCGCAGCGTCCAGCTGTTACAGAACAGTGGATGGGATTTCAAGTAATCCCATGCCCACTATGCGAGCACCGATGCCCGCTGCTCACCTGCAGAGATGGACATGCGGCGCGTCTTTCCAGACCGCAGCATGTCAATTTATGTAGCGGAGATGCTCAGTCTCCGCTGCTTAAATTGCCCATTCACTATCATTAGATGCGGTAAAACCGCATTATCTTCCTAGTCGCATGCGTATTAAGTGTGGGAACGCAGCTTACTACATGTGTACTAATTTAAATAATGGTGAATCTTGTGACACAGCCAGATGTACACGACACAAGAAGTGGAAGAAAGCCCAGAGAGAGCTCCCCTCCTTTTTAATAAATAAATAATAATTTTAAAAAAAATGGCATAGGGTCCCCCAATATTTGTTAACGAGCCAGAGTAATGCAGACTACTGGGACTGCTATTTCAGGTTGGTAAGGATCCAATATCCATGAACCTTACCAACCTGATAATACTGGGCCCTCAGTCTGCTTACCTTAGATGGATAGCAAAAATAGTGGTATCCCCTCCAAAAAAAAAAATTGTGTGGGGTTCTTCTAGTTTTGTTAACCAGCCAAAGAAAAAGCAGATAGCTGTGGCCTGGTATTCAGGCTGGCGAGGTCCATGGATTTTGGCCCTCACCAGCCTAAAAATAGCAGCCCGCAGCCGCCCACATTTGGTACATCTAAAGATGAGCCAATTGTGGCACTTTACCCGGCTCTTCCCACTTGATGTCACCTTTGTATTGTCAGGTGACATCAAGCCCACGGATTAGTAATAGAGAAGCGTCTATAAGACACCTATCCATTACTAATCCTATAGTTAAATGGTAAATAAAGACACAGCCAGAATAAAGTCCTCTAATTGAAATAATGACAGACTCCTTTAATAATCCTAATTAAACCATACATACTGCATCGCTTAATTCCACCGACGCCCTCGTTCTCTTGTAAGAGAATTAAAATAAAAAAGCAACAATGTCCTTACCTGTCTGCCGAGAAGATATACATACTGTCCCACGGCGAGTCCAGCTCTGCTACATCTGGATGCCTTTGGCTGAACGGTGTCATTATGCCAATATCCAGCATGACATCCAGATACAATCGGAGATGATCACCGGAGATAACTCGGTCCCTGACGGTCTTGTGCACTGCAGTTCTCGCGGTCAGCTGACCGTGAGAACTTGGCTAGTGACCGGAGATGACCTCGTCCTCGGTGGTCACATGCACGGTAGTTGTCGCGGTCAGCTTAGATGTTAGTTTATTTAATAATAATCATGGGACAATGAAAAAGGGATTAAAAGTGACGGCTACAAGTAACATACAGAACCGCAAATGACACAGGCGGCAAGACCCAATAGGACTAACCAGAGTATGTATAGAGTTATTGACAGATTCATATCAATTAGAGCAGTATAATGAACACACGATCATATAATATATCAACCATGCCCTTAACACGATATACACAAAGGCTTATCTGAAGAATCATGGTCATATGTCAAAGTATAACCTAATGGATAACATACATACCGGGTGTCAAAGGGTCTCCCGCCCACCCCGACGCGTGTTTCGGAAGATCCTTCCTCAAGGGCCATGCAGGGGGCATTCTGTATGTTACTTGTAGCCGTCACTTTTTATCCCTTGTTCATTGTCCCATGATTATTATTAAATAAACTACTATTTTGTATCAGCATTTTAGACGTTTGCACTGATTTGTTGGTGTGTGGTCTCTATATGAGTTTCAGTGTGTCTATACACAATTCCATATATGGACTAGTGATATGATCATTCTAATTTTTCATATAATGTGCCAATATGGTCTGTCATACTAGTCCTATGTGTTTATCTGCTTTTTGTTCTTACATAAATTGACATTCTGCAGTCTGGAAAGACACGTCACATGTGCGTCTCTGCAGGGAAGCCGGAGGAGTCAGTGCACGCATAGCAGAGATGGGATTTCTTGAAATCCCATCTACTATGCTGTAACATCTGGATGCTGCGGACGTACACAGCGTCCAACCTGCAGCGTTTACTGACCGTTGGCACATACCCTTACATTTGTCAACTATTCTTGTTCCTACCTGTTCGCAGAGGTTGGCACCCTCTGTAAACGCAATCGTTGACTAGCCCTGGTTGTCCTCGCCGCCTCCTGTGTCCCGCAGCAGATTACCCCTGCAGGACAAAGTCTCACCCTAGCAGCCTCTACCAGCAGGACACACACTCCCTGCAACAGATTTCCCATGCAGGATGCCAGACTCACTCTGGCAACCTCCACCTGCTGGACGCAGACTCCCCTCTGCACCCTTCCCCTACTAGTCTCCCCTCACTCCACTCAGCAGCTTCCCCTCACTAGCCTCCACTCACTCAACTGAGCAGCCTGCCCTCACTAGCTCTCCCTCACTCCTCTGAGCAGCCTCCCCTCACCCTGTTGGATGCGGCCCCCAGTCCCCACTAGCTTCCCCCTGGGCCTTGTTCGACGCGGCCCCAGTCCCCACTAGCCTCCCCCTTGGCCCTATTGGATGCAGCCCCAGTCCCCACTAGCCTCCCCCTGGCCCAGGGGGCTCCCTGTCACCACTAGCCTCCCCCCGGGCCCTGTTAGACGCGGCCCCCCCGTCACCACTCGCCTTCCTTCATCAGCCACACACTGCCATGCGCAGCCATCTGAAGCCTCTTCTCGCCGGAGAGAGCGGACGCAGTCTCCTCACATTCCTCTGCCCGCCCGCCGCCTCACCCTGCTTGTCCTCCCGCCATCTCACCCTGCTCGTCCGCCCGCCTCCTCACCCTGCTCGTCCGGTCCGCCCACTGCCTCAGCCTGCTCATCCGGTCCACCCGCCGTCCGCTCGACGACACGTGGCACACCGCACGCTCTGCTTCGGAATGAGGAAGTGTGAGCAGCGTGACGTCGGAACCATGACGCACCAGGGCTGGCCGCAGCTTAAAGGTACAGTGCCCATTTCCTTCCGCTGGATGCATTAACAACACTGTAGGTGTATCTTTAAATCACCACAGTGTTGTTATGCATCGGGCGTTCAGCAGGCTTGAACAAAATGTCCAGTTGCCCGATGAGCAGAAGCAAAGAGAGGGGGGACCGAGCAGACAGGTTGCGAGCATGTTCAGGCCCCACTTTTTGCGTCTGATCACCGGGCCTCATACAGTAGTAAGGGCAGTAATGCCCTGATGGCGGCCCTGCCAGTGACACCCATCGGATCGGACTGTTCCCCAGATAAGTATAATAAAAGGTGTTTTTCCTTTGTTGCAGGTCAGGTTGGGGCCATATATCCAGCATATTGGTATGCTGTATATGAGCGCTGAAAGGTGCTGGCCGTATCTCATATGGGGCAAACCTGGTGACAGTTTCCCTTTAAATGGAGGCTATTTGCTTTAGTCTCTCAGTATATTGGCGCTTTTGTATTTATATAATAACAATAATAATAAAACTAAGCACACCCTCTTTGAAAGTCTTGGTTATAACATATCAGAACATAACAAAAAAGAAATCTGATCCTTAAATGGTCATATTAGATGATCAACAGCAACATGACAAATTAAACTGTATCATTATTTATTTAATAAGCATCATGTGAAATTTTAAGTACATCCTTACTTCTTCCATAGTAGTCATGAGAGTTCGTAGCAGCTAGGTGCTGATAATCAAATGCCTTTGATTAAATGTTTATCTGCTTTATAGAAGCAGAGGTTTGGGCAGTTTGCCTCTCTGGAGCATTCAGGCATAAATTACCACTTTGCCAAGGAGGAAAGACATCAGTAATAATCTTAGAGAAGAAATTGATGCTGCCAATCAATTTTGAAAGTGTTAAACCTCTTCAAAACCATTTAAAACAACGTTTTACAGTCAGAAAGATGATTAACAAGTGAAGCAGTAAAGATATATATCTTTGTACCGTGTTAGACAGTAGATAGAAAAATATTTAGAGTTGAGAGTCCTCAGTGGTTGATACCTTTTAATGGCTAACTGAAAAGATGGTAACAAATTGCAAGCTTTCGAGACTACTCAGGTCTCTTCATCAGGCTAGACTAAAGGTACTGCCACACTAAGCTATCCCGCTAGCGATCTCGTTAGCGTTGCATACTAATGAGATCGCTAGCGGGATTGTTTCTATATCGCTAAATGCGGCCACATTTAGCGATATAGTTAACGACGCTATCGCCGTTAGCGATCTTCTTAACGACTTTAGCGGTACAAAAGTACCGCTAAATCGCTAAGAAAAGGTGCCACACAGCGATTAGATACTTACCCAGCGGGAGCGCCGACGAGAAAATAGGGTCCGGAACGATTCCAGCGACGAGCGAGATCACAGCAGGAAGCTCGTCGCTGGAAGCTGCCGCACTGAACAATATCGCTAACGGGATCGCTAAATAGTGACGTTTTTTAGCGATCCCGTTAGCGATATTGTTTAGTGTGGCATACCCTTAATACAAAACCTGAAGAATCACATATTTATACACAACACAGCAAGTGAAGAACATTCAAGATAGTTAACAATCTTCTCAGCAGTGGGTGTCCCAGCAAACTTACCCCAAGGTCAGATCGTGCCATGCACAGAAAAACTGTAAAAATCCCAAGAACTACTGCTCAGACTCTAAAGGTACTCAACATGTTTAATTGCTCAAGTTCATGAAAGTACAATTGGGAAAAAAGACTGAACAAGTATGGCTTGTTTGGAAGGGTTGCCAGGGAAATATCTCATCTTTCTACAAAGAACAAGCCATCAAACCAAAGTTTGCAAAGTTGCATCTGGTCATACCATAAGACTTCTGGAACAATGTCCTTTGGAAAGACGAGATTAAACTAGAGATGTTTGGCTATAATGAACTGTACAATGTTAGGCAAAAACTAAATACAGCATATCAGCACAAACATCTCATAATAACAGTCCAGCATGGTGGAGGGGTGATAATTTAGGGTTTGTTTTGCAGCCTTAGGATATTGCAATCATTGAGATAATTCCTCTGTATACCAAGGTATCTTAGTCATATGTGAGGCCATGTACCCAAAGTTAGAGCCTGGCCAAAACTGTGTCATTCAACAGGGCAATGATCTCATGCATCCCAGCATATCTAAAGAATGGCTGAAAAATTAAATGATCAAGGTATTGCAATGGCTGATTCACAGTCCTGACCTCAAACCAGTAAAAATGCTGTGAGGGACCTTCGAGAATTGAAATAAATGTCCACAAACTGAACTTAACCAACGCTGTAAAGAAGAGTGGCCAAAATTCCTCCAGAACGATGTGAGAGACTGATAAAGCCATACAGAAAACCATTACTGCTGCCAAAGATGGTTCTACAAGCTATTGATTCATGGGGTGTGCATAGTATTTTACACAATGCTTCTTTATTTTGGCTGAGTTTTTGACTACGTAAAATTTGCCATGTATTCTTGTTTATCTGATGTTGAATTTACTTAGTTAAAGGGAACCGATCACCAGGTACACCTCATATAAAATATGGCCACCACCATTAAGGCCTCTTTTTCAGCATTCTAGTAGACTGTAAAAAAAAGTTTGAAATCACCTCTGCAGATCCCAAAAAATAACCTTTTATTATACTCACAGACAGCGCGGTATGGTCTGATGGTCGTCGCTGGTCTTGGTCTGGCACCTCCCCTCTTCCTTCAGTCACCATTCTCCTTCCCTGCTTTATGAATCCTACATCATCCACACAGTGTCCCCCGATCACACTCCTGTACAATCGACTTTTCTTTTCCAAGGGCAGAGCACAGTACTGTCATGTGTATGTGCCAAGAAAGGCCAAAGAGCGCCCAATGCCCGGCAGTAAAGCGCAGGACAAAGAGTAGTGCGCTTGTTCAAGTGAACGACGGCGAGCACTGTGTGGATGACGATGGACGCATCATCTATAACAAGTAGAGAAGGAGAATGGCGATTGATGGAAGAGAAGAGGAACTGAATCCAGATCAGAGATGTCCATCGGATCAGGCCGCGCCGTCTATGAGTATAGTGAAAGGTCTTTTTTTTTGGACATGCCAAGTGGATTGGGGAGTTTTTTACAGCATTGTAGTACTCAGTAAAAGGGGTCTGAAAGGTGGTGGCTGTGCTTTATATAGGGAAAATCTGGTGACAGCTTCCCTTTAAGACTTTCTAAAAACCAGATTTTTTTTTTTAAATTATGTCCTGACTTGTAAAACTATGAAATTCAAAGAGTCTGATCCATGGCAAAAATAAAAACACATTTGAAAAATGTGTTTCAAGCCATTTGGAACTGCCAATTTTGGCCCCGGTTGACCCATTGATCGGTGTTTGCTTACTGACCTGTTTACAAGAGCCAATAAAAACTTCTAGGAACACAGCACTCATTAATACACCCCATAATCTGTCCCCTTACAGCAGTGTTTCTCAACTCCAGTCCTCGGGACCCACCAACAGGTCATGTTTTCAGGATTTCCTTAGTAATGATGCATGTTCTATTCCACCGGACCCAAATGGACGGATACATACCAAAAATGACAGCATACCAATCCGGGTGAAGATTAAAAAGATTCCTTTATTTTGCCAGATGCAACGTTTCAACCATCATAGGTCTTTTTCAAGCATACTGTACATAACACCTCTCTCACACAGAGGCATCAGTCTCCTTGACTTCTCTAGCAAGACACTCCTACTTACACTAAGTCATGAGAGTACAGACTGTCAGGTGTGGAAAACTCCTTGCCCCACCTGGAACTTAATCCCTTACAGGCATATGCATTGTTCACATGCAGGAATAATCTTCTGTGCTATGGCTTCCTTCATCACTCTAATGGTAGTACTGTCATGCAAGTAGGCTACTTTCCTCACAGAAGAAATGGCACCGACTGCTGCTTTCTGGAGCTCTTTTTCATACTCCACTGTCTGTGCCCATCGCTAAGCTCTGGAGAAGGACTGCTTAATAGTAAGTGCTAGACCCACTTTGTAGATATGGTGTCGCCATTTTTCTGTGTTGCATAGCTTGTCTAGGCTTATACTGTATGCTCTCGGGGCCCTACTCGATTGGCATGGGATTGGCATTCCAACGCCAATCCAATACTGCACTCTGATCCAACCATGTCACCTCAGTGCACATCTGTCTATTAGCCTCCTCCAACTGGAATAAACTGCAAATCGGAAATCTTTTTATATGGTAGAGGCCGATGAGCAGGACTGTTCACATGCTCCTTCATCAGTAGATAGGAGAACATGAGAGCTGTGCAGTTTTTTAAGGAAGTAGGAGGAGAACCTGTAATATTTATATATTAGCAAGTGCCATAAGATCATGTTCCCAACACATTTGTTAAAATAAAATGGACAACCCCTTTAAGGCTGCATTCACAGAGTATGCATAAGTTCATTTGACTTTATACAGTGACATATATTGGAAAAACCTCCTGATGTATACTTACAACTTATACTCAGGCATAATGGTCAGAGAGATCGCAGAGGAGGTGACCATGACCAAGCCATGCAGGGAGGGTGCCTGACAATGCCACCCCAATTTTACCTGGGTGTGCGTCCTCCGACATATTTTTCATTTAAAATGTATTACAGAGCAGAGACCCTCCGACTCCCTGCACCGCAATACACTCTGCTGACCAATGAGAGGCACACATTGGCTTTCCTGTGACTGGCGGTGTATGGCAGTGAAGTCATGCACTGCCCGTTCAGATACACCGAAGTCAGCGGCCGACCTCTGCATCGGCTATAGAGGAGGAGGATGCACGTCATGTGAATAGGGGAAGATGAGAATAATCATTTGTTTCTTTTTAAAATGTGCTGGAGAATAATGGAAGGAGCCTGATATGGGGGGCATCATACCAGGAAGGGGCCCATGAAGGGGGATATTGTTACTGGAAGAAGCCAAATTGGGGACATTATTTCTGAAATTTGCAGAGGATGAGGGACATTATACCAGAAAGGCCCCGGATGGGGGACATTGTTATAGCATGTGGCCAAGAATGAAGGGCATTATTAATGGAAGGGCTAAAGATACATAGTAACATAGTTATTAAGGTTGAAGGAAGACTTTAAGTCCATCTAGTCCAACCCATATCCTATCCTAACCTGCCCTAACATGTTGATCCAGAGGAAGGCAAAAAAAAACCCAAGTGGCAAACAGTAAGCTTCACATTGGGGAAAAAAATTCCTTCCCGACTCCACATACGGCAATCAGACTAGCTCCCTGGATCAACGCAATATCTAGGAAACTAGTGAATATAGCCTGTAATATTATACTTTTCAAGAAAGGCATCCAGTCCCCTCTTAAATTTTAGTAAGGAATCACTCATTACAACATTAGACGGCAGAGAGTTCCATAGTCTCACTGCTCTTACAGTAAAGAATCTGCATCTGTGATTATGGCTAAACCTTCTTTCCTCCAGACGTAGAGGATGCCCCCTTGTCCCCGTCACAGGTCTAAGAGTAAAAAGATCATTAGAAAGGTCTTTGTACTGTCCCCTCATATATTTATACATTGTAATAAGATCACCCCTAAGCCTTGTTTTTCCAGACTAAATAACCCCAAGTGTAATAACCTGTCTTGGTATTGCAGACCCCCCAGTTCTCTAATAACCTTGGTCGCTCTTCTCTGCACCCGCTCCAGTTCAGCTATGTCTTTCTTATACACTGGGGTCCAGAACTGCACACAGTATTCTAAGTGTGGTCGCACCAGTGACTTGTATAGAGGTAAAATTATGTTCTCCTCATGAGCATCTAAGCCTCTTTTAATGCATCCCATTATTTTATTTGCCTTGGCAGCAGCTGCCTGACATTGGCCACTAAATGTGAGTTTGTCGTCCACCCATACACCCAGGTCTTTTTCAGTGACAGTTTTGCCCAGTGTTTTACAATTAAGCACATAATTATACATCTTATTTGTTCTACCCAAGTGCATGACCTTACATTTATCCCCATTAAAGCTCATTTGCCATTTATCAGCCCAAGCTTCTAGTTTACATAAATCCTCCTGTAATATAAAATTATCCTCCTCTGTATTTATTACCCTGCAGAGTTTAGTGTCATCTGCAAATATTGAAATACTACTCTGTATGCCCCCTACAAGGTCATTAATAAATATGTTAAAGAGAAGCGGCCCCAATACTGACCCCTGTGGTACCCCACTGCTAACCGTGACCCAGTCCGAGTGTGCTCCATTAATAACCACCCTTTGTTTTCTATCCATGAGCCAGTTCTTAACCCACTTACACATATTTTCCCCTATCCCCATTGTTCTCATTTTATGTATCAACCTTTTGTGTGGCACTGTATCAAAAGCTTTTGAGAAGTCCATGAACACCACGTCCACTGCATTCCCTTGGTCCAGTCCTGAACTTACCCCTTCATAAAAGCTTATCAGATTAGTCTGACAAGAACGGTCCCTCGTAAACCCATGCTGATACTGTGTCATGAGGTTATTCAGCTTCAGATACTCCAATATAGTATCCCTTAAAAAACCCTCCAGCATTTTACCCACAGTAGATGTTAAGCTCACTGGCCTATAATTTCCAGGTTCAGTTTTTGCCCCCTTTTTGAATATTGGCACACATTTGCTATACGCCAGTCCTGTGGTACAGACCCAGTTATTATGGAATCTTTAAAGATTAAAAATAATGGTCTATCTATAACTGTACTTAATTCCTGCAGTACTCGGGGGTGTATCCCATCCGGGCCCGGGGATTTGTCAACTTTAGTGATTTTTAGACGCCGCCGTACTTCCTGCTGGGTTAAGCAGGTGACATTTAATGGAGAAATTTTTTTATCTCTGATCATGTTATCTGTCATGGGATTTTCTTGTGTAAATACAGTTGAAAAAAAGTCATTTAGCATATTGGCTTTTTCCTCATCCTCATCCACCATTTCACCCAGACTATTTTTAAGGGGACCAACACTATCATTTTTTAGTTTCTTGCTATTTATGTAGTTAAAGAATATTTTGGGATTATTTTTACTTTCTCTGGCAATGAGTCTTCTGCCTCAATCTTTGCTGTCTTGATTTGCTTTTTACAGAATTTATTCAGTCTTCTGTATTTATTTAATGTCTCTCACTACCTACTTGCTTTAATTCCCTAAACGCTTTCTTTTTGTCCCCTATTGCGCCCCTTACAGCTCTATTTAGCCATAGTGGTTTCCTCCTAATTCTAGCATGTTTATTCCCATAGGGTATATACTGTGCACAGGTCCTATTCAGGATACTAATAAACGTCTCCCAATTTCTTTGTGTATTTTTATGTCTCAGGATATCGTCCCAGTTTATTGCACCAAGATCATCTCTCATCCGTTGGAAATTTGCCTTCCTGAAGTTTAGTGTCCTTGTAACCCCTCGACTACACATCTTATTAAAGGATACATGAAAGCCTATTATTTTGTGATCACTATTACCCAAGTGACCCCCAACCCTTATATTTGATATGCGGTCTGGCATGTTGGATAATATTAGGTCTAGCAGTGCCCCCCCTCTTGTTGGGTATTATTATTACCGGAAGGGGTCAGGATGAGGACATTATTACTGGAAAGGGCCAGGATGGGGACATTATTTCTGAAAATGGCCAGAATGAGGGACATTATACCAGGAAGGAGCCCAGGATGGGGGACATTGTTATAGCATGTGGCCAAGAATGAAGGCCATTATTCATGGAAGGGCTAAAGATGGGGTATTATTATTACCGGAAGGGGTCAGGATTAGGACATTATTACTGGAAGGGGCCAGGATGGGGACATTATTTCTGGAAATGACCAGGATGAGGGACATTATACCAGGAAGGAGCCCAGAATAGGAGCTATTGTTATAGCATGTGGCCAAGAATGAGGGGCATTATTAATGGAAGGGCTAAAAATGGGGTATTATTATTACTAGAAGGGTTCAGGATGAGGACATTATTACTGGAATGGGCAAGGATGGGGACATTATTTCTGGAAATGGCCAGGATGAGGGACATTATACCAGGAAGGAGCCCAGGATGGGGGACATTGTTATAGCATGTGGCCAAGAATGAGGGGCATTATTAATGGAAGGGCTAAAGATGGGGTATTATTATTACTGGAAGGGGTCAGGATGAGGACATTTTTACTGGAAGGGGCCAGGATGGGGACAATATTTCTGGAAATGGCAAGGATGAGAGACATTATACCAGGAAGGAGCCCAGGATGGGGGACATTGTTATAGCATGTGGCCAAGAATGAGGGACATTATTAATGAAAGGGCTAAGGATGGGGTATTATTATTAGGGTGAGGATAAAAACATTATTACTGGAAGGAGCTAGGAGACATCATTACAGGGGGGTTGAACACGTATGTCTTTATAGGCTCTAGAATGCTGCAAGGGGGTGCACATCTCACCAACATGCTGGTGGGGTCCAGGTCCAAATTTTTTACCGAGGCCTATCAGACTCTAGTTACGCCACTGCGTATACTGCGAGAAAAGTAAGAATATAGCCTGAGGCGTACAAGACATTAGTAAATGTAGTTCTAAAAGTTTCTAATTTGTATAAAGCTTTTTCATTACAACTTCAAATTTGTTTACCGTTCCTCATACTTTATGAGCCATCAGAGCTTTACTAGCATGAGACGGTCCTTAGGTAACATTATTAATTTCTAGCTGCAATTTGTAGAGTTCTGAAGAGCATACACTTAGTTTCGTTACATCGACGACATTCCATTAGTCTATGTCACACCAAATCAACGTATGAATTAAAAATTTCTTAATACAACTGCAAATCCTCCTTGGTACAAGAAAAAAAATTTCACACTACGTTCCTCAACATCACAAGTAAACTAATCTTTAATTTATGGCTAAATAATAGGCGGTAGATGAATGCTGCTTGCTTAATGCTTCATCATTTCAGCCTTCCAGGCTGATGCAGGTTGATTTATGGAATATTATGAATCTTAATGTGTTCCTGGGACAGAACCATTATTGGAGTTTAGTGAAAATCCTACTAGGAAAACCTCACAATGACCTGCTGTACCCAGATAATATAAAATCAGCACAGCTTATTATTGTAGAAATGAAAGTCCAGCTCACCAGTGCAGCATACCAGGAATCGGAGCAAGGAACCGCTGTGTCAGACGTAGAACATTGCAAAAAAGAAAATCCAGCTCAACGATGAAGTGAAGATAAAAAAATCTTTATTCACTTGTCATTCCAAATACAGAGGAGTATCAGCATAGATGGCAGCAGATGAATGCGTTATCAACGCGTTTCAGGTGACGCAGCACCCTTCATGACTAAGGGTGCTGCGTCACCTGAAACGCGTTGATAACGCATTCATCTGCTGCCATCTATGTTGACACTCCTCTGTATTTGGAATGACAAGTGAATAAAGATTTTTTTATCTTCACTTCATCGTTGAGCTGGATTTTCTTTTTTTACAGCTTATTATTGCCGAAATAGCTGACACGTCATTTTCCGCCATAGCTTCTTGTTTATCTCCTGGAGCTAATTGTTTCTTTACAAACCTTATGAAGTCGGTATTGTTACATTGTTTCCCAGATGCTCAGATTTTTGTTTTCTCACTGTTTGTCATTTGCTCCTATGTTCATTTCTTGAATTGACTTGTTATTCTGTAGTTTCCATTTCCATTTCAATTCAACAGATGTAAAATGTCTACCTGGTTAACCTTGTCTTGCCTGGCAAGCTGTGCTAAAATGTGTAAGGCAGAAGTAAGAATACTTCCATACCTACCTTAGACTAGTAATGCGTGAAGATGCAGATTAAACTTTTTTTTTCCAGACACAGGATATCCACAAGTGTGGACAATTGTCTGATACTGGTCCCATTTTAAGGACCTGCACCAGTGTCAGAAGTAGGGTCAACAACGCTCTTTGGACTCAAAGTTCCAAATGTCTTCTTGTATTAACATTAGCAAAAAAACCTGTGCTGGGAGCTGAAAGCCATGAGTTTCTATGGCCAATCAGCTGCACACAGCCGTACATCACCAAGCACAGTGCAGAGCGTCGGATGGAGTGATGTAAAGTTGTCATCACTGGGCTCTGAAGGAAACGTGTTCCTCAGTGCAAGACAAAGTTAGCATATTACCTGGAACTTTTAAATGACCGCGCCGATGCGGCGGTGAGTATGTCGTCGTCCCTGCATGAGGGAGGAAGGGGAACCATGCAGGGCCGCCGGCATTAGCGTTACAAAGGACATTATACGGCAGTACTAAGCAGCGTTATTGTGAAACTAGCTCTGGGGTGAGATGAAACACTTACCAGAAAGCTGGCACACATTTCTGTTTGTGTTTGCACTTCTCTGATTTTCATTCTTTCCTTCCTCCACCCTTCTCATAGGCTTCAATAGGCAACTGTAACCTGAACCCTCAGTGAGTTGGCAGTTTGTCGATGAGCGACAGATGCCACTGTATTATTATGTTCTGACTAATGTTGACAGGAAAAATCTGTGTATGGCATTTCACACAGTCTGCGCATTTCTAAAATAGCAAGCTTATAATTTTGCTTCTATTTTGAAACATTAGTCTTTGTATTGCAGCTTGTATTGTAATTGCGCATGGTTCTTCAATTAATCCAGCTCGACCTCTGATATTCCATTATTATTATATAGCATATTTTGATAGGCATTAAGATTCTGCGCTGGGGATATGAATCTCTGATTTATCACATTTTGCTGTTATTTTTACGGCCTTCCAAATGATTAAATTATTTATGACTATTAGTTATCAGCAATGTACGATTAATCATTTTATCTTTCATTCCTGTCCACTACTCGCTGCCTGGTGTAAGTTTTAGCTTTTAGTCCTATTCTCTGCTTATCGACAGATATTAATAAAGTATGTCCTCAGTGCAAATTATTCTAATAAGTATTTATGTACCCAGCTTTTGCTTGTATGTTCATAACCAAATGCAAAAGTTTGTACCAATTCCCCCCCATACAATAACCATTGAGTTTTCCCTGACACACGGGCTCAGATTTCCACCTTTGCTTCCCTTATGAATAAACTACTGACAATGGAAAGTATTGCTGTTTGCATGTTGTCAAAGATCACAGCCAGTGGGGTCACGCTGAACCCCTTACACTGTTACCTTTTTGGCACAAAACAGCCCTCTGCTGCCCCCTATCGTTTGGACAATTACGCAATTGACCAGTGATTAACGGAGGAGACCGCAGGCTGTTTCCACTACTAGGCCGGTTATTGTAGAACTACCAGTGAGTTTATGGTATATACACTTTCGATTCCAATGCACGGAACATATATATATGTACACCATGTTCCAAATTATTATGCAAATTGGTTTTAAGTGTCATAGCGTTTTCTTTTTTTTTTTTTGTAAATGAAACCCATTGATGGTATTGTGTCTCAGGGTTCTTTGAATCACTGAAATCAATCTCAGATACCTGTGATAATTAGTTTGCCATATGAGCCCAATAAAAGGAAAACTGGATGTTCCACACTATTAAGCAGACAGGTAATATGGGAAAGAAAAAGGATCTCTCTGCTGCTGAAAAGCATCAAATAGTGCAATGCCTTGGTCAAGGGATGAAAACATTAGATATTTCCCGAAATGTTAAGCGTGATCATCGTACTGTTAAGAAATTTGTCGCTGATTCTGAGCACAGACGTGTTTGTGCTGATAAAGGCAGAATGAGGAAGGTTTCTCCAAGGCAAGTTCATCGGATTAAGAGAGCAGCTGCTAAAAAGCCATTACAAAACTGCAAACAGATATTTGAAGCTGCTGGTGCCTCTGGAGTCCCTCGAACCTCAAGGTGTAGGATCCTTCTAAGGCTTGCTGTTGGTGCATAAACCTACTATTCGGCCCCCCCTAAACAGTGCTCACAAGCAGAAACGGTTGCAGTGGGCCCAGACATACATGAAGACTAATTTTCAAACAGTCTTGTTTACTGATGAGTGTCGAGCAACCCTGGATGGTCCAGATGGATGGAGTAGTGCAGGGGTGGGGAACCTCAGGCCCCAGGGCCATTTCCGACCCTCGATGACCTTTTATCTGGCCCCCGGGCAGATTCTCAGGGACCGCAGTGCTTTGGCAGGGAGCTGTATTTTGAGCCACCAGCTCATTAATTTCTTCTTGCTCTGTTAGCACTCACACGCAGTGTTCACTACTGAACACTGAAGGGCATGCAATGAAAGATTACGTCCTGACACCAGTGCCAGAGTCAGGATGTACTTTGTGGGCGGAGTTTGTACGGCCCTCGAAGGATGGTATAAATATCCAAATGGCCTTTGGCAGAAAAGAGATTCCCCGCCCCTGGAGTAGTGGATGGTTGGTGGATGGCTACCATGTCCAAACAAGGCTGCGACGTCAGCAAGGAGGTGGAGGAGTCATGTTTTGGGCCGGAATCATGGGGAAACAGCTGGTAGGGCCCTTTAAGGTTCCTGAAGGTGTGAAAATGACCTCTGCAAAGTATATACAGTTTCTGACTGACAACTTTCTTCCATGATATAAAAAGCAGAACGTTCCTTCAGGAGCAAAATCATCTTCATTCATGACAATGCACCATCTCATGCTGCAAAGAAGACCTCTGAGTCATTGGCTGCTATGGGCATAAAAGGAGATAAACTCATTGTGTGGCCCCCATCTTCCCCTGACCTCAACCCTATAGAGAACCTTTGGAGTATCATCAAGAAAAAGATCTGAGAGGGTGGGAGGCAGTTTACTTCAAAACAGCAGCTCTGGGAGGCTATTCTGACTTCATGCAAAGAAATACAAGCAGAAACTCTCCAAAAACTCACAAGTTCAATGGATGCAAGAATTGTGAAGGTGATATCAAAGAAGGGTTCCTATGTTAACATGTAACTTGGCCTGTTAGGATGTTTTGGAGTTAAGTAGCTTTTTTGTTCAGTGAATGTGACCTCCTAATGCTGCAAATTCCACAAATGAGCATTTTAAGTTCTTTTAAAACAGATCAAATGTTCAGAAATTCTACTGGGCCTAATAATTTGGAACAGTGCATTTTGAGTTTTTATTCATTTTGGAGATTATACTGTTATCATTGGGAGGTTTCTTCAATAAAATTCGATGTATACTCTAACGGGTGACGACTTTTATTAGACTGACTAATTTGCACCGACCACTTAGGAAAATCAGAGAAAAATATTTGCATAATAATTTGGAACATGGTGTATACTCCCGGTACCATCAATGCCAGCTCTGCAATAACAAAAGTAACTACTTGCTGCCAATCTTTTACAGGTCGATTGGACACCTGGTTTTAGGTAGCATATGGCTTTCAGGAGTGCGGTTTGCAGAATATAAGGAACAGAACTGTTAAATTTTATATTAAATCCAGAAAGATAGGCAGTGTTTATAAAAAATATAAAAAAGATTTTACAAAGGGGACGAAACAATACGGCATATAAAATTACATAAAATAAAAGGATAAACAAAAGAAAATAACTAAACCTGATGTCACTGCAATGGTTTCAGAGCTTAGTGGATGGAAGCAATCCGATTGAAAATATTCATAAAGGTGGATCAAGCCTGCATGGCGATGTATCTTCCAGCATTAAATGTTCATAATTTGCCTAGTGTTTTTTTTTATCAGCACCTAAGTTACAGCCACACACCTCCCCTTGATGACCTCATGTGGGTCAGATTGTGGGATGTGGCTTTAGCTTCACAAAATTATGATATTCCCAAGATTCATGTTATTTTTGCTCCCGATGCTCACAATCGTTCACGAGCTGTTGTCAGCTACCTGGTCTTTGTTGGTTCACTATCCATGACTATAATTGGTAAGCCATATAGTTTTATAAGTCCCTACTAAAGCCTTTAATTGTGCCATTCTCCATCTGATGCTGCTGTACTTTGAAGGTATTCTTACCATTCATACCCTTCATGCCCTTTAAATAGTAGTTAAGGTCCTCATACACATTACGCTAAAGTTGGCCAAACCAATATTCTGTCACGCTGTATAGCAGATATATATATGTGATGTCAGTAATCTATATCAAAAGGGCAACATACTATATAACATGCGCATAGATATATGATAACATAGAATTACCTGACAGAATGTCCAGTGGGTCAATACGGAATCCGTTATACGCTGTCTGTGGCTAGAGGGTGACCGGGGTCTAAGCTGACCCTAAACTGGGGTCCTAACTAATCCCTCAACCTGGAGGTACTGTTAAAGGTACAGAGGTCCAGGCCACCAGCGTAAACCCTGTCTCCTATCAATCCCTGCCAACTGTATTCTAGTCCTAAGAAGGACCCTGAATACCACCAAAGGGAATGAACAGGTAACGGTTAAATGAACAGAAAGACATACAAGAAAGACAAGAAATAAAGTAAATAAAGTCTTACATACAACACTCACACACAGTAGGAACACCTAAGGTCTCAGAGATAAACTATAAGCTATAAGAGTAAAAACAACTAATGAACTCTTAGCTTAAATATTCTCAGAACCGATCCAGTCTGCTAGACTACATAAAGGCTTTCACCGGCGTCTAACACCCAGACTGGCAGGAATATAAAGGAAAACTAATTAGAACATAATCAAAAGCAGCCGGCCGAGGCTGGACCTAGTCTTAGCAAAGAGCTAGGTAAAATTAACTCTCTCATTACCAAAAACAAAGAAACAGCAGCTCAGCTGTGAGAAGTCAGAATGTGCAATCGCGACGATCTTCGTGGCGATGCACCCATGACAGTACCCCCCCTTCTACGAGGGGCCTCCGGACCCTCATGACCAGGTCTGTCCGGGTAAGTTGTGTGAAAGGTCCGAACCAATCGATCTGCGTTAGCATCAGACGCAGGGACCCACGTCCTCTCCTCAGGACCATACCCCCTCCAATGAACTAAGTACTGAGGGGATCGGCGACTGAGACGTGAGTCAATGATTTTCGACCCATGAAATTCCACGTTATCATTGACTACCACTGAAGGAGGAGGTAGAGGTGACGGTATGACTGGTGCCACATACTTTTTAAGTAATGACTTGTGAAACACATTATGAATTTTAAACGTAGGAGGGAGGTCCAGACGAAATGCCACAGGATTAATTATGGAACTGATCCTGTACGGCCCGATGAATCTGGGACCCAACCTCCAGGAGGAAACTTTAAGTTTTATATTCCTGGTAGACAACCAAACCAGATCGTTCACCTTCAGATCTAGACCAGAAACTCTCCTCCTATCAGCCATCCGTTTGTAACGGTTCCCCGTAACCTTCAGTCTTAAGCGATCTGGAACTATCAGTCTCCCTGGAAGTCCCACAGGGGCGTCCCCTGAGCCCCCAATACCTCCCCCTCAAGCTCAGAGCATACAGCTGACACTACAACTCCCTCCTGTGGAATAGGAACCGGATCATCCGTCTTCCCGGCCCCTGGGAAAGTACGAGATAAGGCATCAGGAAGCAACTTTATTGAGCAGTCATATGTGCGATGAGGAGGTAACTCTTTACACCCCTCCTCTGAGAACATCTCCCCAAAGTCCTCCAGAAAAGGAGGCAAAGTCCTAGGCACAACCGCACCGATGACCGTGCTCATGCAGTTATTCCTGCAAAATTCACCCCACTGGCTTATCTTTCTGGATTGCCAATCAATCACTGGGTTATGTTTAGCCAACCAAGGAAGTCCCAACACAATAGGAGTAGGTAGACCCTCCAACACATAACAAGACAATTGCTCTTTATGTATTGCCCCTACTCGAAGATCTATGTTATGAACAGCTTGTACCAAGCTACCTTGACCAAGAGGTCTAGAATCAATAGAGAGTATAGGGACCGGTTTGGCCAATACACTCAGTTGCATACCATGCACCTGGGCAAACCGAGCGTCCACCAGATTAGCCCCGGACCCACTATCAAGAAAAACAGAAATCCTCTCAGTTCTAGTACCAATCACCACCTCCCCGGCACGAGAAACTGAGAGGGATTTGGGGACGAAATAACACACTCCCAGGTTAACTCCTTGGCTCAAAGAGGTCCGGGATGGACACCCCCCAATAAAATGTCCCTCTCTCCCGCAAAAGAAACACCTTCTAGTCTTGCGGCGCACCGCCGATTCCCTCCTACAAAATGATGTCCCTCCCAACTGCATGGGTTCCTCAGAACAGACCAGGGGAACCTCAGTATAAGGGACTTTAGTAGTAGGTGGAGTCATCACGGGGGGCGGAGTTACCTCGCGTCTTCCCCGAAGTCGTCTATCAATGCGAATAGCGAGGGCCATAGCAGCCTCCAGTGATGGAGGAGAATCATACTGAGCCAACACATCTTTTAATTTGTCAGACAACCCTTGACAAAACTGGCTCCTAAGAGCTGGGTCATTCCACTGAGTATCTGTTGCCCATCTACGGAACTCAGAAGAATATTCCTCCGCTGGACGATTTCCTTGCCGTATTTTACGTAACCTTGTTTCAGCAAGGGAGACTCGATCCGGATCATCATATACCAGACCCAGGGCAGTAAAAAATCGATCCACTGACTGGAGATCTGGGGAGCCTGGAGGAATAGAGAACGCCCAAGATTGAGGGTCCCCTTGTAAGAGCGAGATAACAATTCCCACCCTCTGCTCTTCACTCCCAGATGACCGAGGCCGCAGCCGAAAGTACAATTTACATGCCTCCCGGAAAGTAAAAAATTTGTCCCCCCACCAGTGAACCTGTCCGGGAGAGCAACCTTAGGTTCAGATCTGGTTTGCTCCGGGGGGGACAAAACCTTGGACTTAATGTCTGCAAATTCCATGGACAACCCCTGCAACTGTCGGGCCAGCTGGGCTACTGGATCCATGACAGCTGGGGAGAATCTTTAGTTAGGCCGGTGAAAATGTCACGCTGTATAGCAGATATATATATGTGATGTCAGTAATCTATATCAAAAGGGCAACATCCTATAGAACATGCGCATAGATATATGATAACATAGATTTACCTGACAGAATGTCCAGTGGGTCAAAACGGAATCCGTAATACGCTGTCTGTGGCTAGAGGGTGACCGGGGTCTAAGCTGACCCTAAACTGGGGTCCTAACTAATCCCTCAACCTGGAGGTACTGTTAAAGGTACAGAGGTCCAGGCCACCAGCGTAAACCCTGTCTCCTATCAATCCCTGCCAACTGTATTCTAGTCCTAAGAAGGACCCTGAATACCACCAAAGGGAATGAACAGGTAACGGTTAAATGAACAGAAAGACATACAAGAAAGACAAGAAATAAAGTAAATAAAGTCTTACATACAACACTCACACACAGTAGGAACACCTAAGGTCTCAGAGATAAACTATAAGCTATAAGAGTAAAAACAACTAATGAACTCTTAGCTTAAATATTCTCAGAACCGATCCAGTCTGCTAGACTACATGAATGCTTTCACCGGCGTCTAACACCCAGACTGGCAGGAATATAAAGGAAACTAATTAGAACATAATCAAAAGCAGCCGGCCGAGGCTGGACCTAGTCTTAGCAAAGAGCTAGGTAAAATTAACTCTCTCATTACCAAAAACAAAGAAACAGCAGCTCAGCTGTGAGAAGTCAGAATGTGCAATCGCGACGATCTTCGTGGCGATGCACCCATGACATATTCCACATGTTTTGCCGACAGTCTAATGTGTATAGATGCCTCTGACTGATGATTGTTAGGGAGATAAGGATCTAGCTAGGGATGAGCAAATGTGCTCGCTGATACTCGGTTATCACTCTAGTATCACAGTGCTCGGATGTGCTCGTTGCTCAGCGAGTAATAGGCGGTGGTCAATGTAAAGCTTGAATCCCCGCCCTGCATCTTTGACGCCTGTTACGCAGGCAATAAACATGGGGGGATTGCCTGTGAGTCACTGTAATGCCATAGCCATCTTGGTTATGGGATTACTGTGATTGGCTGGCCATCTGACATCATTAGGGATTATAAAAGTACAGGCGCTGCCCGGCTCAGCACACGGGCGCCATTGCACAGCTCTGTGGCACTTCGTATTGGAGGGAGAGGGTGCTTGTCTAGGCGTGCATGAACAGTATAGCGAATCCAAGGCCTGTAGTGTTGATGCTGGTACTGAAGCTGAGCCATCATACTAACAGCCCTACTAAGGGCTAAACGTTTGTATCACATACAATCTGCATTTAGGCCTGTGCAGTCTGTTGGCAAATATATAGCTGCATTTCTTTTGTGGGGGCTGAAAAAATGTAATATATTTTGATCATTCAAGTACAACGTGCTTTGAGGTCCTTTTTTAATCTATATGACATACAAAACTCATTGAAACATTTTACTAGGCTACATTTTTCAGCCATACACTATTCCATAGTATGGAGTACATTTATGTGATCTCAAATACTGAGAAAAAGCTTTTAACAATGTTGTAGTCCTCCATTTCTCAGACCAAAAGTGTTGCGTGGTCTATGAACATTTCTGTGATCTCTAAAAGTGAAGAAAAGCTTTAAAAAATTTTGTAGGCTTGCATGTCTAAGGCATATTGTGTTACATGGTCTGTAAACATTTCTGTGATCTCTAAATTGATAAAAAGCTTTTAAAAAATATTGTAGGCTTCCAATTCTCAGACATATAGTGTTACGTGGTCTGTGAACATTTCTGTGATCTCTAACAGTGACTGAAAGCTTTTAAAAAATTTGTAGGTTTCCATTTCTCAGACATACAGTGTTATGTGGTCTGTGAACATTTTCGTGATCTCTAAAACTGAGAAAAAGCATTGAAACATTTTTCTGGATTGAATTTGATCATCATCCATATACTTTTGTGTTCTTTCTGTTACATTACGGTGGAGTAAACACACAAAAACAGCTTTGATTGCTGCAGGTGACCATTTTTTTTTAAATTTATTAAAAATAAACTTGGTATCAAGAGACCTTGCCATCACAAAATGCATAAGGGACTGGGAAGTGAAATGCTGATGATGGTGCACACACACCCATACACGACATATAGGTTCCCAATTTGTAGGGAGGCACAGTACACCACTTCAGAAGCCAGAGCAGTGCGAACAGGTGGTCAGTTGGAAAGTAAATAATGCTTCCAGTAGACTTGTCAGCACCACACAGTCTTACCAGCCTAAAGTCTGGATCACTTAATCCTCACCCTGTTCCTTATTCCTCCCACCATGAGTCCCAGGAGACTAGTGATCCCACACTAGCACACTCTGTGGAGCTCTTTACAACATAATTTCTTCATTGTGGACTCTGAAGCATGCTCCAAGATGGGTAGGAGGACGTGCTGTTTAGTGATGCATAAACCTTAGCGCAGCCACAGCCACGAGAACATGATGGTGGGTGTGGAGACATGGGGGGGCAGCAGGCATCCTGGTCCGCTAGCTGAAACTGCATGGATCAGTGGTCGTCCCACCGAATGCACGCTCTCCTTTTAGTGTAGGCATAACGCTACTAAATAAAACAATAGATCAACATTTCAGTTACTAAATATATCATAGCATGGGGCTTATACTGACATAGTGTCAAAAGTTAGTGAACTGAATATATATCGGACTAGATGGACCAACTGCATACATGGTATAGAACAACACAAAGAGAAACAAGCAGTCAAGAGGTCGAAAATATAAAGAAAGTAGAAAACACTTTATTAATGTAACAAGATAAAAGTATAGCACAGCGAAACAATACTGCATGTGCCCAAGAACAGATACAATAAGCAAGGGAAGCCGCGTGTGGTGAACAAAATACATTAGTAGCACATGCTACTTATAACCGATGGTATATAGCATAATTACAGTGTATAAATGCCCATATGCAAATAGATACATATATATACAACAGTAAGTAGATGTGTATACAGCAATAGAATAAATGGTGATGTAGTACATACCAGAACAATCACAGTGTAACACCACACCGACTGCCCCTGCCACCCCAGGTGTATCTATTTGCATATGGGCATTTATACACTGTAATTATGCTATATACCATCGGTTATAAGTAGCATGTGCTACTAATGTATTTTGTTCACCACACGCGGCTTCCCTTGCTTATTGTATCTGTTCTTGGGCACATGCAGTATTGTTTCGCTGTGCTATACTTTTATCTTGTTACATTAATAAAGTGTTTTCTACTTTCTTTATATTTTCGACCTCTTGACTGCTTGTTTCTCTTTGTGTTGTTCCATAACGCTACTAAGACAACACAGGGTGAAGGTAAAACAGTGTTGCAATACTTTATTGAACCACAAAACAGGCAGATAACACATAGAACAGTCACAGCACAGTGCCCAAGATGCTGCACATTAGAGTCTCACCCTTCCGCTGATTCGCTGTGATAATAGTTGTGGTTACTTCAGATCTTCCAGGGCCGATTACCCCACCTGTGGCACGCACACAGAGAGTAGGTAACAACAAGTGTAAGAAGATGACAAAACGTTGATTCGAGTCCAGCTGATTAAAAGACTGAATTTATTCAAAAATGGTAAAACCGTACCAAATTACATATGGCACCCAGTACACGCAGCAACGCGTTTCGAACACATGCTGTGTTCTTTGTCAAAGCTTTGTAAGAAGATGACGGTCAATTTAGGTACAAGGCCAGTTGACCATAGGGTCACAATCTGGCTTCATCTTCTAGGGCCGACTACCCCACCCGTGGCACGCACAGAAAAAAGGTAATGACAAGTATGGGAAGATGACAATCCATTCAAGTACAAGGCCAGTTGACCGGAGGGTCACAGTCTGGCTTCTCCAAACATCTCCATGGAGTCAGGTGACCAGCGGGTCTCAATCTTGGCTTTCTCCAAATGTATCCATAGATTCCAGGTGACAGGCAGGTCCCAACCTGGTTTTCACAAATGTATCCATAGTTCAGCGATAGTCAATGGAAAAGATCTGTATTCTTCCAGCAAGGGCCAAAGTCCCCTAAGCTGGCATCCTGTAGAATTATAAATCTGTGTCCCTTGTGATGGAGCCATGATGTATTGGCTGCTGTCCTGTAGAGACTCTCTGGATGTCTTGGCTGAATTTCTGGCTCTCCTTCTGACTCTTACAGAGTATCACCTCTATTCCAGGGTCAGTAAGTCATTTCCTTGGTATATAACCCTTAAAAGTGCATAGCCTTTATGAGTCTAGGAGACCAATACGTGACAATGTGAACAGAATGTGTATGAAGACCCTCCATTATGTCTAATACATCAATATGAGATTCAAGCTACCCAGGACACTGAATTGTAAGGATAGGATTAACGTTCAGTATTTAGGCCTGCTAAATCTTACAATTAGGGCTCGTGCACACGAACGATTTTCTCTTACGAGTGCTATCCATGTTTTTCCGGATATCACTCGGAGCTATGATATTCTATGAGGCTATACACATGTCTGATATTTTCCTTGGACCGAGTGGTCAGCGCAAAAAGTCGGAGACATTTCTGATTTTGATTTGATGTATCTGAGTCCCTTATTTTTGGCAGTTCTTGCTTCTTTCATAAACTAAACTGAAATTTCCTATTTTTTAATAAAAAAAATTTGGGTTAATTAAATGATATATTTTTTACATAATTTAAAATGTTGCCTTATATACAACAAGAAAAATTGTTTAACTTTTTTTTTCCGGTAAAATGAAATTTCTTGTAGGTTTGGAATGTTTTATTGTCAGTTCTTAAAGTGGAGTAGAAGTGTGACACCATTGTTCTCAGCAGTGATCTGGGAGTCAGAGATGCTTCCAGGGGTTTTCCCCATGCTGTTCTCCTTCCATTCAGCACTTTTCCCATCCATTTGAACAATTTCGCAACCCCTAGACCTCTTTGTAGGGTCTGCCGGAAAAATGCTTGGCTTTCCCATTGACTCCCATTATACTTGGTATTGTAAACAAGCAGGCAAGTATTAAAAATTGCTCGGTTCGAGTAACGAGCACCCAAGCATTTGAGTGCTCACTCATCCCTAGATCTAGCAAGTCTGATTTTGCATTGGAGACTCTTGTTTTCTAAGTTAAAGCAAAAGAGAACACAAGAGTTCTCGCAGACTGAACACTCCTGTATATGGGAGAATCGGCAAGATAGCTGCCTACAATGTATTATTATTATTTATTATTATTTATTTATAAATCACCATTGGTTCCATGGTGCTGTACATGAGATGGTGACTTCGGTCAAACAGTTGTTTATCTGACATATATGACCTTATTCAGACAAATGTAGTTTAAATCTAGCACACTGTCTCCATAATGATTTAGTATCAAGTTTAATAAATTAAAAATTACTACATCAACATGACTACATCACCGGAATTAGCTGAAAAACACCCCCATAGCATGATGCTGCCACCACCATATTTCACTGTTGGGATTGTATTGGGCAGGTAATGAGCAGTGCCGGGTTTTCTCCACACATACCGCTTAGAATTATCACCAAAAAGTTCTATCTTCATCTCATCAGACCAGAGAATCTTATTTCTCATAGTCTGGGAGTCCTTCATGTGTTTCTAGCAAACTCTATGCGGGCTTTCATGTGTCTGGCACTGAGGAGAGGCTTCCGTCAGGGCCACTCTGACATACAGGCCCGACTGGTGGAGGGCTGCAGTGATAATTGACTTTGTGGAAGTTTCTCCCATCTCCCTACTGCATCTGTGGAGCTCAGCCACAGTGATCTTGGGGTTCTTCTTTACTTTCTCACCAAGGCTCTTCTCCCACAATTGCTCAGTTTGTCTGGACAGCCAGGTCTAGGAAGACTTCTGGAGGTCCCAAACTTCTTCCATTTAAGGATTATGAAGGCCACTGTGCTCTTAGGAACCTTGAGTGCTGCAGAAATTCTTTTGCAACCTTGGCCAGAGGTGTGCCTTGCCACAAATCTGTCTCTGAGCTCCTTGGCCAGTTCCTTTGACCTCATGATTCTCATTTGGTCTGACATGCACTGTGAGCTGTGAGGTATTATATAGACAGGTGTGCGCCTTTACAAATCAAGTCCTAAATAAACTCAGCTGGACTCCAATAAAGGAGTAGAACCATCTCAAGGAGGATCACAAGGAAATGGACAGCATGTGACATAAATATGAGTGTCTGAGCAAAGGGTCTGAATACTTATGACTATGTGATATTTCAGTTTTTCTTTTTTAATAAATTTGCAAATTTCTACATTTCTGGTTTTATCAGTAAAGATGGGGAGCAGAGTGTACATTAATGAGAAAAAAATGAACTTTTTTGCAGTTACCAAATGGCTGCAATGAAACAAAGAGTGAAAAATTTAAAGGGGTCTGAATACTTTCTGAACCCACTGTATACAGCCATTAAGAAATATGTATTATATACCTGGAAAAGGACCAAGAGTCACAGTGCTCATATGTATAGGTCAATCAGACATAATGAAACATGCAAGGAATAGAAGTGAATAGATGAAAATTAGCTAGTATGCAAACTCATGCCACACTGTAGTGATTTAGATTTGGTGGACGCAGTGTCCATATTGCAAAAGCTGTGGAAAAAGATCGATGGCACTAAGGAAACATCTACTGTTATGATTTGGTAGCTGAGGAGAGCAGGCAAAAAAGCAATACACCAGAGAGGTTGGAATATACTGGATTGCAGTACCCTGACTAACCACCACAACTAAAGCAGCCGTGGAGCGTACCTACGTTGGTCCTAGACGCCTCGTCACAGCCTGAGAAGCTAACTACACCTAAAAACAGAAAGAGGAAAACTATCTGCCCCGGAGCAGATCCCCAAAGAACATAGGAAGCCCCCAAACATGTAATGGCGGTTAGACAAGAGGAAATACAGACACAGACAGAAAATAGTATGAGAAAACGTTGGGGCCCAATCTTCCTAGAAAGAAAAGGATAGGAAGGACACTTACTGCAATCCAAAAACCCTAAAAAAATACCAACTCACTAATTGCAAAAACACCTGAGATCACACGACCTCTACCACCTAAATTAGTTCTCTGGTGTAACAAAACTAAACAGCAGCCACTGAAAAAACTGTAAAAGGCAAATGAACAAATAACAGTGGCTCAGATAAACTGAGAGGAGCACAAGCCCCCGGAGGGGACCTGGCTGACCTCCACAGAAGTGCAGGACAAAATGCAAAAAGCAAGCACAAAAATAAAAGCAGAAAATATCTTATCTGTTAGCAGAAGATGCAGGCAAGACACAGCAAGCTTCCAAGTGAACCAGGAACCAAAGTTGAGACAAGAACAATTGATCACCGGCAACCCTGATGGGAGGGAACCTTCCTTATATAAGACCAGTCTGTAACACCTGATTGCCAATCTTCACAATCTTCATTGAATAGTTCATACTGTTTGTAACCACCAGAGGGAGCTTTGCTCAGAATTCATTTCTAACACATTCACAACAATCTACTATATAATCGTCTTATTCTGTCTGTCTGTAACAGAAATCCTGCATCGCTGATTGGTCGCGCCCGGCTGGACGCGACCAATCAGCGACAGGCGCAGGGAGTGGTGCGGGCACGCCCCTGGATACCAGACTGCGGCCTTAGCAACGTCACAGGGACTGTCACAGAACCTGTGTTAGAGAGCAAATGGAGGGGAAAATGAGCAAATGGAGGGGAAAATAATTATTGTGGCATGATTTATTTAAATACAGTTAGATATTCATGTAATAGTTTATATATTTTGATGATCTGTTTAATAATTTAGTTCAGTTGTATTAAGTTCTATGAGCAATAACATTTAATGATAATGTACATATTTTACCCGGAAAATCCTGTGTATTCATTGCATTATTCTTAAATCTTCATAAATAAACTACATACATATTCTAGAATACCCGATGCGTTAGAATCGGGCCACCATCTAGTATTTCTCTATAATAGTAGTGAGCCACATGGAGATTATTACCTGTGAGAGTGGTGATCCTGAAGAGCACAGTGCGGTGCTAGCGGCACGAACGCGGAGTCCACCGCTTTTTCTGAGGCATGCTAGTTTATAGCAGTATCAGCAGAGACTAAAAGGACCAGGGGGCAGGGTTTCCGTGCATTTGGACAAATTGGGACGTGGGCACATGACCGAAAATGACGTCGCGTGTGACGCCGTCAGGTCCTATGCGGCTGTGTAGTTACCAGATCGCTGAGATAAAGTGAGCTGGGAGGGGCAGTAAAAGGTTTTTGCATCTAGATTGTAGATTTATGCTTGGATATGTGATCCTTAACTGCTTGTGTGGTTTCATCTATATGAGCCCACATGAGCATTTGATAAGGTGTCCCAAAAAACTGACATATACGTTACGCAGACTGACCGGAATGGCTTACTACATTATCATAGTCACCACCGTACGTCCATTATCCGTTCCATCCCCAAGTCACAATTCTTACGAGTACAACGCATAGTCAGCGACCCCACCCTTAGAGATCAGTGACTGAATGAGATGCATAGCAAATTCTCTGAAAGAGGCTATCCTCCAGATCACATCCAAGAATCCCGTGGGCCCGCCATGATTCCTATACCTCCGCGATAAACAACACAAAATCGGATCCCCTTAGTCCATACATATCACCCCTTTATCTACATTTTGCATAAAACTATCCGGAAATACTGGTACATTTTACACACAGCTTACCCTATAGTCAAAGAGTTTCAAGTACCTTTTTTTACCTTGCTTTAAAAGAGCACCAAACATCACAGGCACACTTGTACGGGCTGACTTGGGTACCTCTAAGAAAACAGCCAAACAGAGGTTCTTACAAACACCGAGACTGAGTACATTTCCATGTCTCCAATGCAACCAGTGCAACAATGTACAAAGATGGAGTCTAATTCATCATTCTTACACCGGAAAAAAATACCACATTATTATTATTCATTTTTTTAGCGCCATTTATTCCATGGCACTTTACATGTGAAAAAGGAGGCATACATAGACAAGTACAATAAACATGAGCAATACCAGGCACACACAAGTACAGAAGGAGAGAGGACCCTACCCGCGAAGGCTCACAGTCTACAGGGGATGGGTGAGGATACACTAGGAGAGGGTAGAGCTGGTCGTACGGCGGTTCAGTAGACTGAGGATCACTGCAGGTTGTAGGCTTGTCGGTAGAGGTAGGTCTTCAGGTTCCTTTTGTAGGTTTCCATGGTAGGCGCGAGTCTGATATGTTGGGTTAGAGAGTTCCAGAGTATGGGGGAAGCACGGGAGAAGTCTTGTATGCGGTTGTGGGAAGAAGAGATGAGAGGGGAATAGAGAAGGAGATCTTGAGAGGATCGAAGGTTGCGTGTGGGTAAGTACTGGGAGACCATGTAACAGATGTATGGAGGAGACAGGTTGTGGATGGCTTTGTATGTCATGGTTAGGGTTTTGAGAACCCTTAAGGACTACTTTACATGCAATACCTCCTATGTAACCCTGGACATACTGCTCCGTTTTTTTGGTATCTCCTACGTAATCTACCTTATCAAATGCCCATGTGGGCTCATAAACATAGGTGAAACCACACAAGCAGTTCAGGATCGCATATCCAAGCAAAAATCTTTCACTGCCCCTCCCATCCCACTTTATCTCAGCTGATGGCTGGTCCTCACCAGCAACCACACTCTCCCTACTGAAATATGCTGTGAAACACATCTTCTATCTGCTGGCACGCAATCATTGCGATCTGGTTACTACACAGCCTCATAGGATCTGACCGCGTCACACACAACGTCACTGCCGATCATGTTCCCGTGTCCCGATTGGTCCAAATGATCAGCACACCCCACCCCTGGTCCTTTTAGTCTCAGCTAATACTGCCATTCACTAGCATGCCTCAGAACAAGCGGTGGACTCCGCGTTCGTGCCGCTAGCACCGCACTGTGCTCTTCAGGATCACCACTCTCCCGAGGCTCAGTACTATTATATAGAAATATGTTTCCTTAGTGCCATCGATCTTTTTCCACAGCTTTTGCTATTTGGACACTGCGTCCTCCCCATCTAAAATCACTACAGTGTGGTATGAGTTTGCATACTAATTTTCATCTATTCACTTCTGTTCCTTGCATGTTTCATTATGTCTGATTGATCTATACATATGAGCACTGTGACTCTTGCTCCTATTCCAGGTATATAATACGGATTTTTTAATGGCTGTATATACTTTGGTTGTTTTCTTATATTTTTCTTGTTTCTAAAATTTTTTTTTAGTTCTCTGATGAAGGTCATTGTGGACCGAAACGTCTGCAAACTGTACTGTTAAACCTGCATTAAAACCTATTTTTTCATATCTACCTCTTGAGACTGGGATGGAGGATCACCTTCAAACAAGACGATGACCCAAAGCATACTGCTAAAGCAACACTCAAGTGTTTAAGAGGAAACATGTAAATGTTTTTGAGTGGCCTAACCATACATTTTTTCAATTATTATTTTTTTTTAATTTACAGCGGTTCGATTTTTAAAGCCTCTGTGTGGCGCTATTGGCGGCTACAGAATAAGTTAACTGAGAGTCTATCAGGGAGCTCATTCTAACAGCCTGACATGAGAGTTTCTACCTCTTTTATTATTTTCGATCAAAATAGTGTTAGTTATGTACCTTATATTATTTACATGTACTATTGCTATTTACTTACTATAAGGTATATGCTCATTTTGTTTTGTTTTTGCTATATGGCCGCAGTGAGAATGTACTACTATGCATTCCTCATATACCAATTTTTTTTTCCAGCTCATTTGTTTGGTTTTTCTTTAGTTTTTTGTACTTTGCACAAACAGGACATGGCTCCCCTTTTTGAGCTAAATACTTCATCTATATAGCTCCCCATGGACAGTCGGACCTGGATTCTGCTCTGCTCTGACCTTTATTGAGGCTGGCTGACACAAGGGGAGGTTTTAATACTAGAGATAAGATTGTCCCGATTGGGTACACCTATTTATTGGGTAGACCAGTGGGATGACTTTCATGATTTTTTGATCAAAATAGTGTTAACTAAGTACCCCATGTTACTTATGTGTACTGTTACTATTTACTTACTACAGGGCCTATGCTCATTATGTTTTTCTATTTCTTGTATTTTATACATTTTGACATCAACTATTTGACTAAATCTATGCAGTAGACCGGTGGGATGGCTTTCATACTTTTTTGATCAAAACAGTGTTAACTAAGTACCCCATGTTACATATATGTACTATTACTATTTACTTACTACAGGGCCTATGCTCATTATGTTTTTCTATTTCTTGTGTGTTATACATTTTGACATCAACTATTTTACTAAATCTATGCAGTAGACCGGTGGCATGGCTTTCATGCTCTTTTGATCAAAACGGTGTTAACTAAGTGGCCCATGTTACTTATATATACTATTACTATTTACTTACTACAGGGTCTATGCTCATTATGTTTTTCTGTTTCTTGTATTTTATACATTTTGACATCAACTTTTTTACTATATCTATGCAGTGGTTTTTCTCTTTATCTCTACTCCATATCATGGAAAGACGAATATATTGAGGGTCCCATGTTCCCCTTTAACAACTTTATCTTTAATACTAGTAAAGGATATCCCAGCAGGTAACGCTTAGCTGGTATTATTGTATTTTTCAATATATATCTGTACAAATGAGATAGAAATGAGTCACATCTCATTGTTTTTGAAACAATCTGGATGGTCTAAGTTCATCCGTTATGTCGAGACTCATGCGGAGCGCCCCTCTCCCATTCTGTATTTTAATGAAGAATCACACCATGTAACTATTACACGTAGGCGAGATAAAAGGGACTTTTAATTGAAGCGCATCATCTGTCGTCCGACTTACTATTTTATTCAGTAAGACTCGAATCCAAAGTGATCTATGGTACACGATGTGATAAACTGCTCCTTGGAAAACACTAATGTTATAATATAGAAAATTTAATTAACAGCTTGGTGTGTTTAGGCACCATTCGATGACAAAGACACCCTCTAATTGCAGCACCCCATAATCATCCAAATTACAAATACTTTCATCTGATTACCCCGAGCCCGTGTCCTGCTAATGGACAGTCCGCTCATATTAAGATACAGGAACATTGCTCACTCTGTGTCTTACATTTGTTCCACGCGGATTACAGTTTTATTAATATCGAATCTGATCACAGAAGACGTTATATCAGTAGAGCGAAACAATGATTCATGGGCAGAGACTTTCTAGCTTGTATATACACTTACAGGGTGCTAAAGAGAAACACCTTCCATGTGCCTATGAATGTATATGATAGCCTATACAATGGCCGTATTAGCTGTGAAGACTAGGCGCATCAATGGTTGTGTCTTAGAAAACCATCCTAAGAGAGTGTTAGGTCTCAGTGGAAGAACTGTTGAGGGTTGTGACTAAGCTGTGTGGACACAGTGTGTTTCTGTTCCTCAGTAATTAGCTATGAATTCTGTTGTTTGCTATTATGTATGAGCTCCCTAATTTTATGTACGGAACGCCGTTAGGCTTTTTTTACACTTACCGGGTTTTTTTGCCGCCCGTTATTGCGGGCTTTGCGGGCGTATCGTCACAAAAAAGGCGGTCTGCCGCAATAACGGGCCGCAAAGAACTTGCGGATCGCCATTTTTCAGTTTTCCAATACTGTGGAAGAAGTATTGGAAAAAAAAAAACAGCATTCTGCAAAACCGGAAGTGATGGTGCACCGCAAATCCAAACTTCTATTTGGTTTTTGGGCCCCATTGCTTTTCAATAGGGGCCATGTCTATACACCGTGAAAAAGATCGAGCAGGCTTGATCTTTTTTCACGGCCGCAAATACGGCCCTCACGGCCATACGGCACAAGGCGCACCGTGGAATTTTTGCTGGCCGATTTTGCGGCCCCATACAAATCTATTGGGGCCGCAAAACCGGCCCACAAAAACACGGCAAGTGTAAAACCAGCCTTATTCATGAAGGGTATAAAATATACGAACACTCCTGCAAGTTCTGGAGATTTTTGGAAATCACGAGCCTACGTATTTCATCTGTTTTTGCTTGTCGTTCACTGAATTCCAGAAACGAGTGATGGCAAACTCGAACACTATTGTTATATATATTTTTGTATCATAGGGTTATTCCCATCTTTTTGATATTTTGAATAGATATGCAATAAATGAGGCAATAAGATAGATGATAGATGTGGCTAGTGTCGTCGCCAGCACCCAGCCAACCTGGGCAATGGCAGGGGAACTACATGACTAGACTTCTGAAAGGTGTCTACAGCATTAATAAATAAACCATGACACTGAGTGAGGATGGAAATAATGGCCACAGCAGCCTTTATTGATTACAATATTCCTTCTCTGAGGAGATACTGGATTGCCTGTCCAACACTGGGCAGTACAAACTAAAACGCCCCCCAGTCGCACCGCCCCAACTTGACAAACTGTCATAGTACTGCCCACATAACAATTTCTCTGTTCTCCGGAAACTGATCCAGCGGTAACAAACCATACCTTTTGATTCAAGGTCACCATACCCCCAATGTTCCCAAACCCCAATTAAAGGCGATCCCTGACCTCCTCACCTCCAGCTGCCATGAGAAGACAACACAAAGGAAACCCACACACCACCAACAAAATTTGGTCATTGATAAAATGAGGTCGGGGGAGATAATTGGTGTATTGCTCCCAATGCCAGCAACATGATTGTGAGTTGCCAATGCCATTTTTTCCTAAAGGATAATTTGACAATACAGTGCAATTTTACAGTGTATTGTACATGCAATCGAGTAACGGCAAATTCAAGGCCCCAAGGTAGGCCAATAAAAACATGTGTATATATATATACAGTGCCTACAAGTAGTATTCAACCCTCTGCAGATTTAGCTGGTTGACACATGCGGAATTAACTTGGCATTGTGACATTTGTACTGTAGATCAGCCTGGAAGTGGGAAATGCACTGCAGCAAAAAAAAAAAAATTAATTTTTTTTTTTTTTTTTTTTAAAACGTTAAAAGTTAATTCAAAGTGTCATTTATTATTCAACCCCTCAAACCACAAGACTTCTGTTTGGTCCCCCTAAAGTTTTAAGAAGTAGTTCAGGCACCAAGAATAATGAGCTTCACATGTGTGGATTAATGATCTCTTTTGCCAGCCTTTTCTGACTATTTAAGACCCTCCCCAAACTTGTGAACAGCACTCATACATGGTCAACATGGGAAAGACAAAGGAGCATTCCAAGGCCATCAGAGACAAGATTGTGGAGGTTCACAAGGCTGGCAAGGGTACAAAACCCTTTCCAAGGAGTTGGGCCTACCTGTCTCCACTGTTGGGAGCATCATCCGTAAGTGGAAGGCTTATGGAACTACTGTTAGCCTTCCACGGCCTGGACAGCCTTTGAAAGTTTCCTCCCGTGCCGAGGCCAGGCTTGTCCGAAGAGTCAAGGCTAACCCAAGGACAACAAGGAAGGAGCTCCGGGAAGATCTCATGGCAGTGGGGACATTGGTTTCTGTCAATACCATAAGTAACGTACTCCACCCCAATGGTCTCCGTTCCAGACGAGCCCGTAAGGTACCTTTACTTTCAAAGCGTCATGTCAAGGCTCGTCTACAGTTTGCTCATGATCACTTGGAGAACTCTGAGACAGACTGGTTCAAGGTTCTATGGTCTGATGAGACCAAGATCGAGATCTTTGGTGCCAACCACACACGTGACGTTTGGAGACTGGATGGCACTGCATACGACCCCAAGAATACCATCCCTACAGTCAAGCATGGTGGTGGCAGCATCATGCTGTGGGGCTGTTTCTCAGCCAAGGGGCCTGGCCATCTGGTCCGCATCCATGGGAGGATGGATAGCACAGCCTACCTGGAGATTTTGGCCAAGAACCTCCGCTCCTCCATCAAGGATCTTAAGATGGGTCGTAATTTCATCTTCCAACAAGACAACGACCCAAAGCACACAGCCAAGAAAACCAAGGCCTGGTTCAAGAGGGAAAAAGTCAAGGTGTTGGAGTGGCCTAGTCAGTCTCCTGACCTTAACCCAATTGAAAACTTGTGGAAGGAGCTCAAGATTAAAGTCCACATGAGACACCCAAAGAACCTAGATAACTTGGAGAAGATCTGCATGGAGGAGTGGGCCAAGACAACTCCACAGACCTGTGCCGGCCTGATCAGGTCTTATAAAAGACGATTATTAGCTGTAATTGCAAACAAGGGTTATTCCACGAAATATTAAACATAGGGGTTGTATAATAATTGACCCACACTTTTATGTTTAAAATTTATTAAAATTCAACTGAGCAACATAACTTTTTGTTTTGTAAGATTTATGCTTCTGTTAATAAATCCTACTCTCGTTTGCAGTTTGAAGGCTCTAACTTATTTGCATCTTATCAAACCAGCTAAATCTGCAGGGGGTTGAATACTACTTGTAGGCACTGTATATATATATATCGCACATTTTTTTTCAAATACACAATTTTTAAAAGTAAAATTTAAAGCTTTATCTCTACCCCCTTTTTCCTGAACGAAATAACTATAAAATCAAATCAAAGCAAAATAATAAATATATATTTGAATGGCTGCCGTTGTAACTGTCCAAACAAATAAAATGTCATAATATTTATCCAATACGGTCAAAGGCAAAGTATAAATAAAATCCAAAAGGCGGAATGTCTGTTTTTTGTTAACTTTGGTTCACAAAAAGAGAATAAAAAGAGGTCAAAAAATTGTATGCACCCCAGAATAGTAATAACACAAAAAAGTACGCCTTACCCAAAAAAGAAGCAAACCCTGATACAACTCTACTCCACAGAAAAATGAAATGGTTATAACTACTGGAAGGCAAAGAGGAAAAATTAAAAGCTAAATGGGGCTTACTGGAAATGTGTTCATCAGAGGCTCGCATGAACCTGGATCCGGCTCTGGACGTGGGTCTATCTGAAGAACAAGGCCGAGTCGTGCGAGTCTTCTTCTCTGACAACGGTACATGGCAGGGCCCTGTTCTCAAAATAGTCGCAGGTTCCAGCGTTTGGCCCCGTATCTATCACACATTTGGTGTATGTGCGCACGGGATTTTTTTGAGATCTGCTTAAAAAAGACAGCTGGAAAAAATTACTTAAAAAGCGCTTGACAGACTCATTCATTTCTGTTGTAAAACAACTTTGCTGTTCATATGTTCAGTCTTTTGAGCATTTTGTTTTTCGCTTCAGGTTTTGAAAACACCTGGTGTAAAATAAGAAAGTTATTATTATTATTTATTATTTTAGCGCCACTTATTCCATGGCGCTTCATGTAACTTTTTTTTTTTAAGCAATTCCTGATGGAATATGCTTCAAACTAGGCGCTGTCCAATCAAGTGCTTCCGGAAAAAAATAATTCTGCAAGGCTATGTGCACACTGAGTTTTTCGAGGCTTTTTCAGAGCAGAAACTGAGTGGAAACTCTCCAAATCCTCCACCAAATCTCAAAATTCCTCAAACACTTTGAGTTTTCGCTCAGTTTCTGCTGCAAAAACTCAGTAAAAAGATTCCATATGGGCAGAGCCCAAAAACACTTCAAAACTACTCTAGGGTTAATGTCAGGAAATGAAAAATGCCTCCAAAAGTTCCCCAAAGAATAGCATTTTCTAAGAAGAGGGCGATGCAGCTGCTGTTTCTCTTTGAGACTAATGCTGTGAGAGGGAGGAGGGAGCAGCATTAGGATAAGACATCCAGTTAACCCAGAGCATAGACTTCTGACATCACACAAAGACACAGCTCTAGGAGCCATTGCTGTGACCCTTAAAAACAGAAATCACTATTACTAGGACTGATTATTAGGGAGGCAGAGAACTTTGATTCCAATATTGATATCACAAAGGGCAACGACTAGGACCAAAATCTTCTCCAATTCCAGCCATTGCCAAGGGGTTATCGAGAATGACGCCGATTTTTTTTTTTTACAAAAACCACACTAAAAAAAGTGAAAAAAAAATGTAAACACTTGGCATTGTGAAAAAAAGTTGAAATTTTCCTTTGTTGTCTTGTGCCATTTTGCATTGTCTACTGTAATCACCAAGTTCTAGGTTAAACAGAGCTCCTGTTTGGTATTGCACCAGTCTACATGACCAAAAATAATAAAGGGGTTGGCCAGTGAAAGCAAGATATCTACTATTCACAGGTGATCTGACCACTGGGACAAGAATTGATCCGAACTGGGAGTTTTATCCCTGTTAGAATGGAGTGGCCCGGTGCTTACCCGACCGGCGCTCAATTCGTTCACTATGGGGCTAGGAGCGCTGCACTCACCTTTTTCAGCAGTCCTATAGGGAATGAACGGATCTGCAGTTGGACATTCGACCTGCCACAATATTTTGTAATGAAGATAAAAGTTCTCCGTTGGGATAAAAATTCCTTGTTTCGGCGATCAGTGAATGTCCCGGTGGTGGAACACCCTCGATCAGTTATCACCTATGCTATAGATAGGTGGCACCTTGTCTTCACATAACAATCCCTTCAATATTTAGGTTAGTATTGGAGATTTAGGTGAATAATTATTCTCCTCTAGCCAAAAGTAACCTTTGTCATTTGCGTGTGAGCAGCTTGTCCCGGGAGAGGATGACTGCCTGGAAGAAGTTGTACATCCTGAGGGACTCTGATGACTCAAAGGCCAATATCTACAGGATAGAAGAAAGGCTAAAAAGCTGAGAGTATAGGAGCGCTCCACAGGGAAATAACTGCAGGAGAAAGTGACGAGCCGAGAAATGTCACCAGAAGGCACATTATCTAATCTACTGTACAGTGACTAATCCCAGTAGTGGTCACAGCGGATGGACACAGGAAACTCGAGGACGGAAAAAAAATTCAGAATCAGAGGAGCATCATGAGTCCCAATAAAATATCTGAAAATCTGAAATGGCCCCTACCTACAGAATTGGAGGAACTATATTTTAGTGTGTGTCCACAGAAGAGGTTGAACAGTTTAGCTGAGATTTTGTTAAAAAACTTACTGAACCCTTTCAATCTCACTTGTAGGTAGTTGTTGGTTCCTTTGTTAAATGAGAGCTCCGCAAAGGGTGATAGAAACACTAGGGGACCTCTAGTGATAGAAACACTAGGGGACCTCTAGTGATAGAAACACACTAGTGGGACCTCTAGTGATAGAAAAACAAAAGGGGATCTTTCTCGTTTTTTTTCATTCATTTTTCTTAAATTTTTGTCAATTTTTGTCTTTAATTTTTGTGGCCGCCATTGATGTTTTTGCTCCAAATTCTTCCAAATTGTGCACGCTGTTCATAAATTTTACGCGAACTCAAAAATTTCTTTATTTTTGCCTTTTAAAAAAGTCGCAATTGATGAGTCAGCTAATAAAACATCTGGAAAATCCAAACCCCATCCAAAATGATGCACGTAAAAAAAGTACTGACGAGCACGTATAAAGTACACTTTGAAAAGGCTCAATTAAAAAAAAGTATATGGTACAAATTAAAAAGAGGTGGAAAACAGCAAAAACTAGAAAAAAACGCACAAATGCAATAAAGACTTGTGCCCGTATTCTCCTATAATGCCGTACAACAGAACATGTGATATACGGGATGTGAGACGGCAAGTCATACAAGATAAGACTTGGAGACGCACGTGACTTGATATTTTTGGGCCTTAGCAAAATTTGCAACAGCGCCCCTTCACCATGTATCACCTTTTAAAGGTAAAAAAAATAATATTCTTAAAGAGCGTACCGTTCTGGTTTATTCTCCGTCAGCTATTCCAGAAGAACAATAATGTACTCCATTTCCCTTCACTAGGATCTTCTCCAACCAGGGAATCAGCCAGAAGTGCAGACCTAAACTAATGATCTATTGATCAACCTAAGTTTCTCCATTGATGGCGCTGACCTATTTACAACCCTATGAAATAATCGGATGGTAAAACTGGGTCAGTTAACCATTCAGAGCTTGTTTTAATGTTTTTTTTCTTCCATTAGACTTTCTTCATACTCGCTATTATTCAAATTTAATGTGATTTTAATAATACTACATTTCTTAATATATTGGTTATCGATCTCAAAACATGGACACAAAGTTAAATGCAATTCTGGCTACCTTGTGCCACCACTAGCGGGAGCTTAGGAGTTTACTGCAAACTTCTGGTGGCAGCCGGTATCTTATATTTTATGATTTTTCTAAATTGGATATTTTTAGAAATTGCATTGGAAAACTTAAGCTCTCATCACCTATAAAGATATATTATTAAAATAATAATAATATATATAGAATTTATGAATTGGATGAACCCCTTCCCAAGATAATTTGTACTGGTATGTCATCTGTTGAGTCTCCGTCTTTGATGCGGGCTCAGGACCTGAGTTTGCAACATTTACTCAATGTGTCACCGGAGGGATGAGTGATTACTGCACTGCTCTGTATATGATGGAGAAGGGACCTTCTTATTAAGATTTTTCCCTTTTGTCCTTTCACATATACATCTAGTTCCTATTCTGTTTGAGCTCCTGTTTCACCATCTTCAGCACTATATGTTCATATGTTTGTGGTCAGCACAGCCTGGGGAACACAAGGATCAGCAGTATAATGTATAGAGAAGCCTACCCAGTCTAGATAATTGCTTATTTCACGAGAAAGCTCTTAAGGCATTACTTAAAGAGTGTTACTCAATGACAAATAGTCAAGAAGAAGTTTTGTGAAAGTCAAAGAAAAGTTCAAGCTCAGAAAACCTTCTGCTGTAGGTGGTGAAGAACCGCGTTGTTACGTTTTAAAGAACTTTACGTTTTTATGTCGCAAAGTAAATGATCAAACTTGATGACTGTCCTATAAAATATGTCTTTACTGGAATAATGACCCTAATTAGGTAGAATTAGAAAACAAATTGGGGAAAATAGGCAAATATCTCTCAGCCAAGAAAAAACATGACCTCAAAAGTAGAATCTCCCTAGGAGTCCGGTGCCAGTCCAGAGGTAGTCTGAGAACATGATCAGACATTGAACATTCGTGCACGGAGTTGAGGGTAGTGATTTCCACAGATGTCCGTTTGGCAATCCTCTCTAATGATGAAGAAATGGAGATGCATGGATAACACTCTCTCCATTGAAGTCTTAGGAGGTCACTTACCTACTTAGTTACATACATGTGTGGCTTCCTCTCCTGTGCACGAGTCCATCGTTACCTTTATTTGAATTTTTTACTGGAAGGACTGGAAAAATGAGAGGTTGGATCTGAGCGCTGCCAAGGACGGTCGGAGACTGAATGTGCATCAAGACAGGTACCTGAGGAAGGAGTGGAACCGACTCCAAAATGCGTTGTGTGAATAAATCTCCTACTTTGACACGTTTAGTCTCCGAGCTTCCTTGGCGGTGCCCGGTTCCAACCTTTCCATTTTTCCGGTCCTTTTACTACCAAGGTATTTGTCAGCAGCCGGGGCTGGAGCCTCTTGATTGTCCATCTTCACTTTCAATGGAGAAGTGCCGGGACACAACTCACTTAGGTAAGTGGTAATTTCCAGTGTCCTTTTCACTTGTTATTGCGGTAACACATGGAGCGCCTTAGTCCTTTCGTTTTAGAATTTTGTTACAGACTACAATTTTTTACTGTAAACAATCAATACATTAACACGCCAAGCTGGCAAAATCCATAAGTTTGGTCTTTATGGTCCACTTCTTAGATTTTACGCTTTTTCTGTTTCTAAGTTAAAGGGCACCTGTCAGTAGGATCAACCCTTTTAAGTCATCTTTATGGTCATAGCAAGTTCAATAAAATGATACCTTGATATCTGCGATACGATGTGTTATTCCAGAGAAATCCATGTTTTCCTTATAATTGTTAAGACCTATGGGATGGACATAGAATTCTCTGAGAATCTGCCTCCAGGCTTTTTTTTACATTAAGGGGGACATTAGAATTGAAAGACACTTACCAGTTAACCAGTGTCTGACACTTGTTTCATTGGCACACTTAGGTTTACTTTTCTGTGTCTAATGAATGTCTGGGAACATACAGAAAATTAATGTATATTTCTTGGATTGCCAATACATTAAAGAAGCATTGTTCACACCTGAATACAAGGAGGGCTGAAGTTTTCTACATTGATGGAAAATTCCTTGAAGGCTGCAGTGCACATTACAATCACTGGGTGGTCACATATCGACACATATAACATAAATGTCTCCCAACAGAATATATAGAAACATATAGCATAAACATCTCCTGACACAATAGACACATATAGTATAAAGATATCCTGACAGAATATATACACACATATAGGACAAACACTTCCTGACAGAGTATATAGACACGTATAGCATAATATCTCCTGACATAAGGTGTAAACACATATAGCATAAACATGTTCCCATAGAGTATATATAGAAACATACAGCATAAATAATATAGTAACATAGTGTAAACACATTAATATAGAAAAAACATCTCCCGACAGAAAAATAGAAACATATAGCATAAACATCTTCCTACAGAATATATATGCACACTGTAGGGTTTCACTTTCTCTGGTAGGCAATAGGCCTTAGGTAGCATTCACACAGGCAATGCAGGTTGCACAGCACCAAATAATCTCATAAATATCAATCCCTTGCCTTGTCCAAGTGCTAACTAAACAGAATAGACCCTGGCTACTCATACACGGTTGAGTTAACCCCACCTTGGTCAAACAAAACAGCAATTGTCAATAGGAACCACTGATACTTGCCGTTCTCTGCACACGACTGGTGTAGATTTGTCAGAGAGGGATTCTGTCCTTTCTTTCTCTTCAGCTCCAAAACACATCCAGTCTGGTCAGCTTCCTTGAGCTGACTGACCGAGGAGAACATCTAGCTTAGTTATATGCAGGGCTAGCTAGGTGATCTTATCACAATTTAACACTAGCCTACCTGGCTTTGCTACATACCCACCACCTTTCTGCCAAAAGCCAGGGGCTGGGCACCATCTGCCAACACAAAGCTTACAGGACTTTAAATTGATCAGAATGTGAGGTTTATGCGTGATGACACGGGGGTGACCTAGTATCTCCAAGAACCTGCCCATTTTTTAGGGTACAGGTTTATGGCCATGATGAATTTGGGAAGGCAGCAAAGTTTTTTCTACTTTGATACCCACCAGGTGGGCTCCTGACCAGGTCAACAAACAAGGGGTTTCAAGTGGGTCCCTACTCTTCCAGGGTATTAGCATGTTGCCATAATGTATGGGAAAGGCCTTCCTTTTCCCTGGTTGGTGTAATTTATAGTTGACCTTTCCCTTTTTCCACCACCCAATAAGGCCCCTGTCACTGGGTAAGGAACTTACTCTCCTTTGTGGGCAACAACACAAGTACCTGATCCCCAGGCTTAAATTGTCTCACTCAAGCCAACCATTATACTCCCTGGATTTTTCTTCTTGGGCTTTGAGGAGCTACTCCTTTACCTAATCATTCACTTTGTTCCCACTACACAACAAATCATTATGCCTGACCCCTTGTGGAAACCGACAATTGGCTCCTGACTCCTGGAGAACCACATTTGCATTTTTCAGAGTACCTTTACTGTTATTCTTAAGTCTCTGAGCTGGGAAGTCCTGAAGTTGTCCTGGGCCTCCTCCAGGTCAGGGATATTGGCTTCAGGGGAAGACTGGCTGCTACAGCTTTAGCCAATAAGTCCCAGAACAAAGGAAAATCTTTCCCGAAAACAATAGCTTGCAACAAGTCCTTGACCACTCCCACTTTGTGGGACATAAAACCTCAATCTGTGGGTATGTTAACCTAGGCTATGAGATAGCTCTTGGCATCTCCATGGACACACCTTACCCCTACTTACTTTCCAAGGACTAGCACTATGGAAGTGTGGCCCTTGCCAGGGTCACCAAACTCCGTTTACTGAGTAGGGACTTTACTTGGACACCGCTCACAGTCACCTGGCTTTCCTGAGGCCCCTCACCAGGATGAGGAACAGCACTGCAGGTAAGTTAGGCAAAGGAGGAGTAATGCTGGCCTACGCTGCAGTCCATTGGCTCCGAGGTCAAAGGACAAATGGCTGATATATGACCTAGGACTCGACACCTCCAACAGATACTGGTATGAGATGTACCCTTTAAACCTGGCTTTGACCCCTCCTGGGTATTTGTGTGCCCTTTAGACGTAGCCTTAGGCACTTTCTTTTGGGTTCCCAGAAATGCGACCTTAGGCTCCCTGATTCCTCAGGGCGTTCTCCATGGCCAAGTATCTTTCCACCAGGCTTACTAGGTATTGAGTGGATAAATTGGTCAGCTATCACTTGTGAGGCAGTTACTGGTGTTACATGTAGGGGTCGCTGTATGTTCCCCGCAGGATGCACACAGAAGCATATTGAGGCCATGAGAGCGCATTGCAGTCACAGGCGTAGCTGTGGTTGCAATGCAGACTAAAGTGAGTATAGGTCTTGGACATGCTGGTTGTCCAAGGCAGATTTAGGGAAAACCTGCTCTGGGTTTTGGTGTTTTGAAACAGACTGCAGATGGTAGTGTTGCAGTCCGTTTCATTCCCGGCCCAGGTTTTCCATGTGGCCCTTTGCCACAGGATGCTATTTAAAAACCCTGCAGAATAGGGTTTGGGTGTGTCAGGTTTAGAGTCAGTATCAGTCTAGTGTTTGCTAGAGTGCAGAGCAGTCGGCTCTGCCTAGTTCCACCTGTGTGAGGCAACACAGGCCAGCGGAGCCAAACAGCCAAGGCAACTGAATAGGCTGGCACCCATAGCATACACAGCGGTGCAGTCGCCCACGGTAACATGTCAGAGGAGAACTGGCGTGTTTAGTTACTGGAAACTGAAGGATATGGTTCCTGGCTGCGAACCGGAGGTGGACTGTCATGTTCCCGGCTGCGATCCGGAGGTGGACTGTCCTGTTTACCGGCTGCGAACCGGAGGATATCGTGTGCTGTGTTTTGTGAATTGAAGCATTAAAGAGTCGTTTTGATTTGAACTTTGCTGGGTCCCTGCCTCATCACTGCATGGTGTGCTACCGCTGCACTACACACTCTTTCCACAATCTGTATTGGAGAGGAGGTCTCGTGCTACAGAATTTTTGCTGCAGGTGTAACAGGTTGAACATCTGAGTCCAGGGAGGTTTGTCCCTTTGGTAGCGCCAGAGGTGTACCCGTTGTGCTCGGACTGCCAGGGTGATGCCCAAACATGCCATAAGCCCCGCCTTCAGCTTGTTGTACTCCTTGGCATAGTGCAGAGCAGGATTGTTTCTGTGGTTCCCCCATAAGTTGAGGAGCTAAGACCTCTGCCCATTACTCTGGGGGCAGTTTCTTTTTGTCTGCTCACGTCAGTCTCCAGAGTCATCTTCTGTAGGGCCTCCCATACTATTCGCATTACATGGATAACTTCACTTTGCCTGGCAGGTGGTGCCATCTTTCTGGCCTGGACACTTTCTGCCAGGAAAGCCATCTGCTGCTGCTGTTGTAACTGCTACCGCAACTCCTGTTACTACTGTTGTAACTGCTGAAGTATTTGCTGCTACTGCACCTGAATTACATGCTTAATAAGGTCCTTCATGCTTTCAGACTGTGTTTGCAATGTCCTTTACCCAGGACATTCAATCTTTCTTTACTCTGCAATCACCTATGACCTTTGGGACTTCATTCCAGCATTCTCCACCAATTGTAGGGTTTCACTCAGCTATTAGGCTTTAGGCCTTAGGTAGCGTTCACACAGGCAATGCGATTTTGGTCCAAACGTGTAGTTTTTTTTATTGCTTTCCACATTTTGCACAGCACCAAAACAAACTCATAAACATAAATCCCTAACCTTGTCCAGACGTTAACTAAACAGAACAGACTGTGGCTACTCATACACGGCCGGGCTAGCCTCAGCTTGGTTAAACAAAACAGCTATTGTCTGTAGCAACCACTGATACTTGCTGTTCTCTGCACACGGCCTGTGCAGACTCTTCTCAGAAAGGAATTGTGGCTTGTATCTCTTTAGCTCCAAGACACATCAAGTCTCATCAGCTTCC
>JARQOD010000002.1:23778762-23844777 GCA_033576555.1 Oophaga sylvatica | reverse complement strand
ACACTCACTCACCCACTCACACGCATACACACTCTCACACTCACACATTCACACTCATACACTCACACACACTCTCACACACACTCACACTCGCACACTCACGCAGCCTCTTGCACGGTACCACCAACGGAACACTGTCGCACTGCGCCTGCGCAAATTCCGTGCAGGTGCAGTGAATCATTCGGCTGATCCAGCGGCTGATGCGCGACGTGACTACAGCAGAGGAAGCCGGTCACATTAAAGGGTTTTTTGTTGTGAATGTGCTAGAGATGGTTTCTGAGCAGAGGCTCCCTCTGGTGGTTACAGACAGTACTGAACCTTTCAGCGAGGAGTGGCAATCAGGGATCACGGACTGGTCTGATATAAGGGAGGTTCCCTCCCATGATGGTTGCCGGTGATCAATTGTTCTTGTCTCAATTGTGGTTCCTGGTTCATTTGGAAGTTTGCTGGAGTCTTGCCTGCATCTCCTGCTTTCAGATAAGATATTTTTTGCTTTTCTTTTTGTGCTTGCTTTTTGCATTGTTTTCTGCACGTTTGTGGAGGTCAGCCAGTCCCCTCCTGGGCCTGAGCTCCTCACAGTTTATTGCAGCCACTGTTATTGGCTCATTTGCTTTTTCCTGTTTTTTCAGCAGCTGCAGCTTGGTTTTTGTTCACACTGAGATCTGATTTAGTGGGTGGCGAGATCGTGTGATCTCAGAATTTTTGTAATCAGAATTGTTGGATTTTTGTAGGGTTTTCTGGGTTGCAGAAAGTAATCTCTCCTGTCCTATCCTATTTAGTCAGCTTGTGGCCCCAGCATTTGCTCAGTCTATTTTCTGCCTATGTTTTGTATTTTCATCTTGTCTAACCGCCATTATATGTTTGGGGGCTTCCTATTTTCTTTGGGGATCTGCTCCGGGCAGATAGCTTTCATCTTTCTGCCTTTAGGTGTAGTTATCTCTCAGGCTGTGACGAGGCGTCTAGGATCAACGTAGGAACGCTCCACGGCTACCTCTAGTTGTGTCGTTAGTTTAGGAATCTGCAACCCATCAGTTACTAACATCTCAGGTGTTCGGCTGCCCTGCTGTTGTTCCTGTCCTCCTCAGCTGCCGAAACAACAGTTTTTACCCACGAACGAAAGTTCATTTTAAAAATTGTCTGTGTCTGACCATGTTATGTTTCAGTAGCTGAGGAGAAATAGCCAAAATAGCAATACACCAGAGAGAGGCTGGAAACTACTGGGTTGCAGAACCCTAAACTAACCGCAACACTAGAAGTAGCCGTGGAGCGTACCTATGGTGATCCTAGATGCCTCGTCACAGCCGGAGAGATAGCTACACCTAAAGGTAGAAAGATGAAAGCTAACTGCTCCGTAGCAGAATTCCCAAAGAAATAAGAAACCCCCAAACATGTAATGGCAGTTAAACAAGAATAAAATACGAACACAGACAGAAAATAGAATGGGCAAACGCTGGGGCCCAATACTGTCTAGATAGAAAATTATAGGAAAGAATTCTGACTGCAACCCAAAAAACCCTGACAAAAATACCACACTTCTGATTAACAAAAACCTGAGATCACACTATCTCTACCACCTAAATCAGATCTCTGGTGTAACACACAGCAATTCAGCAAATAAAAAGTGATAAAGGAAAAGAGGAAAAGTGCAAACACCACTGAGCACAAATGCAGAGCAAGGCACCAAAAGGGGACCAGGCTGAAGTCCACTGCAAGGCAGCAAACCAGCAAGGAAAATCCAACCAGAGGAAAAAAAACAAGTCACTTATCTGAATGAAAGCAGGAATGCAAGCTGAGCTCCAAGCAAGACCTGGAAGAGCAATTGATTACCGGCAAGACTGATGGGAGTTCAGGTCACTTATATCAGACCAATCGGACCCAGCTGAAAGCCATTCAGCAATTGGTTCATTACCCTCAGAAACCACCGGAGGGAGCCCCAACTCCGAAGTCGCCTCCAACATGTTCACAACAGTACCCCCCCTTGAGGAGGGGTCACCGAACCCTCACTTGCGCAACCAGACCGATCAGGATGAGCTTGATGATAGGCACGGACCAGTCTCCTAGCATGGATGTCCGAAGCAAACACCCAAGAATTGTCCTCTTGACAATAACCTCTCCACTTAACCAAATACTGGAGTTTCCGTCTAGAAAATCAAGAATCCAATATTTTCTCAACCACATACTCCAAATTGCCCTCAACCAAAACAGGGTCGGAAGGTGCAGCCATAGGAACCACTGGCTCGACAAACCTCTTCAATAAGGACTTGTGGAACACGTTATGGATCTTAAATGCCCCTGGAAGAAGCAAACGGAAGGAAACCGGATTAAGAATTTCCATGATCTTATAAGGTCCAATGAACCTTGGCTTAAATTTTGGAGATACAACCTTCATAGGGACATTTCTTGAGGACAACCAAACCAAGTCCCCCACTTTAAAACGAGGACCATCAGTCCTATGCCGGTTGGCAAACCGCTGGCCTTCTCCTGAGAGAGAGACCACCTCTCCATTACCTGGTCTCAAATCTGCTGCATACGCTCCACAATAGAGTCAACTCCCGGACAGATGGAAGCCTCCGCCTGTCCTGAAGAAAATCGAGGGTGAAACCCAGAATTGCAGAAAAATGGAGACATCAAGGTGGCAGAGCTAGCCCTATTATTAAGAGCAAACTCAGCCAAAGGCAAAAAATAGACCCAGTAATCTTGATCAGCAGACACAAAACATCTCAATAAGTCCCCAAGGTCTGGTTTGTTCTCTCAGTTTGTCCATTGGTCTGAGGGTGAAATGCAGAGGAGAAAGATAACTGAACACCAAGTTTAGAACAAAAAGTCCTCCAAAATCTGGAAACAAACTGGACTCCTCTGTCAGACACAATGTTCTCAGGAATGCCGTGTAACCGAACCACGTGCTGAAGGAACAAAGGCACCAATTCGGAGGAGGAAGGCAACTTAGGTAATGGCACAAGATGTATCATCTTGGAAAACCTATCACAGATTACCCAGATAACGGTCATTCTCTGAGAAACAGGAGGTCGGAAATAAAATCCATAGAGATATGAGTCCATGGTCTCTTGGGCACAGGCAATGGCATCAACAAACCACTAGAGCGAGAGCAAAACTTGGAGCGAGAGAAAGTCCCACAGGACTGCACAAACTCCCTGACGTCACGAGACAAAGTAGGCCACCAAAAGGACCGACTCACCAAGTCTCTGGTACCAAAAATTCCGGGATGACCGGCCAACGCGGAACAATGAATCTCAGACATCACACTCTTTTTCCACCGGTCTGGGACAAACAATTTCCCAATAGGGCAGCGCTCGGGTTTATCCTCCTGACACCCTTCCAGAGCCAGTCTCAAATTGGGTGAGATGGCGGAAAAAACTACACCCTCTTTCAAAATAACAGCAGGATCAATAACTCAGGAGAGTCCGCAAGGAAACTCCTCGAGAGGGCATCCGGCTTAACATTCTTAAGTGTATGCCACACTAAGCGAGATCGCTAACGAGATCGCTAACGACATCGCTAAAACATCACTATTTAGCAATCTCGTTAGCTACGTCGTTGTGTGTGGCATGTAGCAGCGATGTGGCCCTGCTGTGATGTCGCTGATCGTTCACTAGCGTTCTGGACCGTTTTTTGATCGTTGGCGTCCCGCTGGTGAGCCTATATCGCTGTGTTTGGCACCTTTTGCGAACGACGAGCGACCTCGTTTGTGACGCATATGACAGCGGCACAGGCGGGACTAGGTTTTTTTTAGCGTCACAGAGTGGATCGCAATAGCTGTAGAAGCAGGCAGGTGGGACTAGGTTTTCTTTTGCGTCACAGAGAGGATCGCAATAGCTGCAAAGCAGGCTAGCAGGACGCAGAGAGCAGGAGCGATGCTGGAAATTCCTATGAATGAGAAGCGCTCGAGAACAATGAAAGGGAGCGCTATACGCCGTCTTTCATGACGCGGTCAAAGCATAAATTATTGCACATATATAACATATATGTGTGCTGAGGGGCATGGAAAAGGTTGGGCTCAGTACATGCTAATGACAGATCCTAACGACCGCCAAAGTCGTTAAAGAGATCGCTGACCGCTGATGTGTCGTTTATGAGATCTCCTGTTTGGCAGCTACTAGCGACCTAAAAGTGATCACACCAACGATCTCGTTAGCTTGCGTCGTTATCGTGATCGCTAACGAGATCGCTTAGTGTGGCAGTACCTTAAGTGCCAGGAAGAAAGGAAACCACAAAATTAAAACGTGTGAAAAACAAGGCCCACCTGGCCTGTCTAGGATTAAGTCGCTTGGCTGATTCCAGATAAACCAGATTCTTATGGTCCGTGAGGACCACCACCTGATGTTTGGCTCCCTCCAGCCAATGTCTCCACTCTTCAAAAGCCCACTTCATGGCCAATAACTCCCGATTACTCACGTCATAATTACGTTCAGTTGGAGAAAATTTTCGAGAGAAAAAGGCACAAGGGTTACTTTTAGAGGTCTCAGGATCTCTTTGGGACAAAACGGCACCTGCCCCAATTTCAGAGGCATCAACCTCCACCTGAAATGGCAGAGAAACATCAGGCTGCCATAGAACAGGAGCAGAAGTGAATCTCTGCTTAAGTTCCTGAAACGCAGAGACTGCTTCAGGAAGCCAATTCACCACATCAGAGCCCTTTTTGGTCAAATCAGTCAATGGTTTAACAATAACAGAGAAATTACCAATAAATTTACGATAAAAATTGGCAAAACCCAAGAATCGCTGAAGAGCCTTTAATGAAGTAGGTTGGACCCAATCACAGATGGCCTGAACCTTGACCGGGTCCATTTCAATAACAGATGGAGACAAAATGAATCCCAGAAATGAGATCATCTGTACGCCAAAAAGACACTTTGATCCCTTCACATACAGAGCATTCTCTCTCAAAATCTGGAACACAGTCCGAACATGTTTCACATGAGAGTCCCAGTCATTGGAAAAAATCAAGATATCATCCAAATAAACAATCAGAAATTTATCCACAAAATCCCTGAAAATGTCATTCATGAAGGACTGGAAGACGGAGAGAGCATTAGTGAGCCCAAAGGGCATCACTAGGTATTCAAAATGCCCCTCTGGGGTATTAAACGCCGTCTTCCATTCATCCCCGTGCTTAATGCGAATAAGGTTATACGCCCCCCTGAGGTCAAGTTTGGTAAACCAAGTAGCACTTTTCACCCTGGAAAACAGGTAAAAAATCAAGGGTAATGGATATTGATATTTCACACTGATCTTGTTCAAGAGACGATAATCAATACACGGCCTCAATGAACCATCCTTTTTGGCCACAAAGAAAAAACCGGCACCCAAGTGTGAAGAGGATGGTCTGATATGACCCTTCTCCAATGACTCCTTGATATAAGACCGCATAGCGTCATGTTCAGGTACAGACAAGTTAAAAAGGCGACCTTTAGGGAATTTACTACCAGGCACTAATTCAATAGCGCAGTCATAGCTCCTATGGGGGGGCAAGGATGCAGATTTACTTTCGCTAAACACATCAGAAAAATCAGTCAAAAAGTCGGACATCCTGAGACTGGGGAGAGGCAGAAAAAACAGGAGTGTCAGTATTAACACATTGGCAGCCCCAACTGGTCACAGACACAGATTTCCAATCCAAAACAGGATTATGAGTCTGTAACCAAGGGAAACCCAGTACAATAATGTCATGCAGATTATGCAACACCAGAAATTTGCAACTCTCCTGATCTGGTTCAACCCTCATTATCACCTGAGTAGAAAACTGGGGTTTATTCTCCGCCAAAGGGGTAGAATCAATGCCCAGCAAAGGAATAGACTTCCGCAGGGGTATCATGGGAAACCCACAACGTTTGGCAAAGTCAAAATCCATCAGGTTAATAGCTGCTCCTGAATCAACAAAAGCTTGAGCCGAAAATGTGGACAGGGAGCAAATCAGGGTAACAGTCAACAGAAATTTAGTCTGAACACTACCTACCCAAGACAACTGAGCGCGCAAAACGTCTTCCCCGCTTAGGGCAAACGGAAATAGCATGAGAAGCGTCACCACAGTAGAAACATAACCCATTGCGCTTTCGAAACTCATGACGCTGAGCCCCAGAACTCACACCATCACACTGCATGGGCTCAGGAGCTGGCTCACAAGGCAACACTATCTCACGCATACCTCTGCGCTCACACAAACGTCTGTCAATTTGAATAGCCAAAGACATAGAATCAGTGAGACCAGAGGGAACAGGGAATCCCACCATAACGTTCTCTACATTTTCTGACAGACCCTTCCGAAAAAGGGCTGCCAAAGCATCGTCATTCCATTTGGTCAGGACTGCCCACTTTCGGAATTTCTGACAGTACAGCTCAGCGTCTTCACGACCCTGATTTAATGCCAACAAGGTCTTTTCAGCTTGATCAGTGACATTAGGTTCATCGTACAATAACCCAGAGCCTGAAAAAAATACATCAACATCATTCAAAACAGGATCTCCAGGTGTCAGGGAAAAAGCCCAATCCTGAGTGTCGCCGCGCAGCAGAGAGATGACAATTTGAACCTGCTGTGCTGCGTTCACTTAGGATTTAGGCTTTAAGGCAAAAAACAACTTGCAGTTATCTTTAAAATTCAGAAATTTAGACCGATCCCCCAAGAATAAATCTGGCATAGGGATTCTAGGTTCCACAACAGGCAACCCAGCAAGATAGGCAGTAATCTTCTGAACCTCAGCGGCAAGCCGCTCCATACGGCCAGACAACTGTGTAAACTCCATTGAGGACAAAGAAAAAATTCCTCCTCAGCACCCAGAGAAAGAGGGAAAAAATGCAACAAACAGAAAAAAAAAAATTCTGACAACTCCCTTTTTTTTTTTCATTTTTACTACTTTTCCCTTCTGTTGAGTACTATATAATTTTCAGTTTGGCCGGTAATACTGTTATGTTTCGGTAGCTGAGGAGAAATAGCAAAAATAGCCGAAATCACAATACACCAGAGAAGCTGGAAACTACTGGGTTGCAGAACCCTAAACTAACCGCAACACTAGAAGTAGCCGTGGAGTGTACCTACGGTGATCCTAGACGCCTCGTCACAGCCGGAGAGATAGCTACACCTAAAGACAAAAAGATGAAAGCTAACTGCCCCGTAGCAGAACTTCCAAAGAAATAGGAAGCCCCCAAACATGTAATGGCGGTTAGACAAGAAGAAAATATGAACACAGACAGAAAATAGAATGAGCAAACGCTGGGGCCCAATACTGTCTAGATAGAAAAGTATAGGAAAGAATTCTGACTGCAACCCAAAAAACCCTGACAAAAATGCCAACACTTCTGATTAACAAAAAAACCTGAGCTCACACGATCTCTACCACCTAAATCAGATCTCTGGTGTAACACACAGCAATTCAGCAAATAAAAAGTGACAAAGGAACAGAGCAAAAGTGCAAACACCAACTGAGCACAAATGCAGAGCCAGGCCCCAAAAGGGAACCAGGCTGAAGTCCACCGCAAGGCAGCAAACCAGCAAGGAAAATCCAACCAGAGGAAAAAAAACAACAAGTCACTTATCTGAATGAAAGCAGGAATGCAAGCTGAGCTCCAAGCAAGACCTGGAAGAACAATTGATTACCGGCAATACTGATGGGAGTTCAGGTCACTTATATCAGACCAATCGGACCCAGCTGAAAGCCATTCAGCAATTGGTTCATTACCCTCAGCAACCACCGGAGGGAGCCCCAGCTCCGAAGTCGCCTCCAACGTGTTCACAACATGACCGTGTATGGAGCATACCACATCTCCTGGGCAGAGGAGGAAGCAAAAGACAATACTGACATTACAGCAGGGGATCACATTTTGTGAGGTAAAATATTTCACTGACTGTTTTTAAACAATATTTTGCCTCACAAAATGTATCCTCTGCGATTTCCTGCTGTAATGTCAGTATTGTCTTTTGCTTCCTCCACTGCCCAGGAGCTGTGTTGTGTTCTGTACACGGTCAGACACAGGGGTGAAAGAGACAGAGCACAGGGGGAGACAGCTCAAACGGTACAGCACATGAGCGGAGAACACAGCACAGGAAGGAGAGAGACAGCAGACGAGGGGGATAGCTCATGGAGTAGACAGGTCAAAGAAGAGAGCACAGACGGGAGAAGTCAGCACATGGGGAAAGTGAGAGTGGATAGGTGGGTAAGAATATGGGGCGAGAGATTCTCAACGCTGCAAAGCCTGCCCCCATCGTGACATTACCGCCCTCCCAATGCTATCGCCTCAATCTAGTCAATTATAAAACTCAAATAGGAAAGACCATTAGGTATCACTAAAATAACTTTAAGTACTATACCCACTTTAGAGGAATATGGTCATGGTATGTCCTCCATGCACCCCATATTGTCTCAAATTTCTCAGTTTTGCGTTTTCATCAACTTGTTTTTATTGAGGTTTCAAGACCATAAAGTCAAAACATTTAAAGAAGGGATAATAAAACAAGGGAATTAACTGGGTAAAGGAAAAAAAGGGAGAGGGAAATGTGAGGAGGGAAGGAAAGCTAACAAACCTTATTGGACAGGAAAACGGGAGAGAAATGAAAAGAAGGAAAGAAAGCAGGGGATGTAGTTCTCCGAGTGTTCCTACATTATAGAAAAACATGAGCATAGGCTGCAAACTCAAATTATTGTTACAAATATCTGAGAAAATAAAATCAATCAAAGTTTTGTATTCAAGATTTTGACCGTCTTTAACATTTGTATTAGTGGCGGTATTGGCCTTGGACCGGAATTTTTTATTCCAGAGATACCAATTGACTCTATATTTTTGAAGACTGTCATTTCTTGATGTGGTCCTTGGCATGCTCCTGCCTACTGTTTCCTGCTCCTGTGGCTACCGCGCAGAGTGTCGGCTGCGCGCCTAGTACACACCCCTGTTCTTAAAGGGCCGGTGAGCGCATATACTAAAAGCTTCCAACTTGTTGATGAAAGGCATTTAATATAATGTAGTACATCTGCAATAATAACATTTTTTCCCACTCACATACTCAAAAAGCAAATTTTTTACCAGTGTGGAAGCCCTGAACTTTTCTGCACCAGCTCAAGTCGCATTTCTTGTGGTCAAGCCTATTCAATCTGCGACTTGTGTGGGTGTAATATATGGGCAGGTCATAGTGTGGTGGTATTTGTCACTAGTATGTGGTATTATTCAATCACTATGTGGGAGTAATATTTGGTCTGGTTGTGGTGTAACTGTATTTATCCCCTGTACATGCTAATATTTGGTCACTATGTAGAGGTAGTATATAGTCTGGTCGTTATTTTGCACATGTTTGGTGCTGAGGCCAGAGACTAATGGCAGCAGACAGTTGAGGTGACAGATCGATGTTGTCCTTTCCCATTTGAGCAGAGTTTCTTTAGTACTAATTCTCAAAACTTGTAGAAAATCCTTTAAAACTATCCACTGTACTAAGAAATGACTAACAGTGACTGGGACAATGTATGTTGGACAGGAGGCAATGAGGTGGGGGTAAGGTAGCATAAGAAAGGTGAAGCGCCTTTACTTTTAGTTACCGTTATTTGTATTTTCTGGTTATGGAAAATGTGCATGAAAAAGGGTGTGGCTGGCAAAAACGAGTGTGTCATTTTAAATAGGCGTGGTTTCCTAAGACAAATAGGGAACCTGTTGTTCAAAAATTGAATCCCACCCCTGCATATATCCCAGGTGCCACCGAAACCTCTTTGAAAGTAGCACTTCCAGAAGAACTCTTATGTGGAAGTTCCATTGATAGACACAACCTCCGACAAACACACACTAATTTGGTAGCTTTGATGCAACATCTTAGGGTTGCATGGATGGGCCAAGTTTGCCAAATTGGGAGTTACTCTTGTAGAACGGCTTTCTATTGTGGCTCAATGAGAGGTCCTGAGTAGGGCCTTTACCTATGTGTTGCCAAAATACTCTACTCAGACGTTTGGTTTGGGGACAATGATATCCAAACCTTGGATACTGATAATACCTAGGAGAGGTCCCTCTGCTCCATATGAGAACACAAGTACTGTTAATAACTTATCGGGGAGCCATGTTACATATTTTGCATTTGGTCACAGGAGTTTGTCAGAGTAACCTGCTTTATATTCCCTTTGTAGCTAAAGGACGATTGCAACAGTCAGAATATGCATGAGTTCTTGGTTTATATCCCACCAAGGACGACATTGGCAAGGAGTTTTTATGTTCTACCTGTGCTAGCGTGTGTTTCCTCCTGATTCACCGGTTTTCCCCCCACTCCAAAGGCTAAGTTCAGATTAGCGTTTGGGGCTTTGCGGAGGGCTGCGTACTTCCTCCGTTAAGCCCCGCCTACTTCCGCATACTTCTGCATGCGTCCTACGTACCTATCTTTAACATTGGGTGCGCAGGACAATGCGGATGTATGCGGATGCGTTGTTTTGACGCCCCCGCCGACCGCACGGGAACGCAACAAGTTGTGTTTTGCGCGGACGGCGGGCACTTTAGAACGACGCATCCTGCGCACCCAATGTTAAAGACAGGTACGCAGGGCACATGCAGAAGTATGCGGAAGTAGGCGGGGCTTAACGAAGGAAGTACGCAGCCCTCCGCAGAGCCCCCGAACGCTAATCTGAACGCAGCCAAAGACAGACAGACAGGCAGGGCCAGACTGGCCATTTGGCAATTCTGGCAAATGCCAGAAGGGCCTGTCTGGTCGTGGGCTGCCTTGTCTGCTACGTTGTTAGCAGAATCTGTGTTCTCAGGACACCCATACTGTTAAGAGTTGTGATGGAGCACAAAAGTCGCTGCCTCTGTCACTTACCAGCAGGCCACGGGTATCATTAAAAATATTGGTCTTGTAGGAAATCTTGTTTTCCTCCATCCAGGGTAATATTAGTGATGTATTCACATTTGGTTCTTGCGGACGGGTTCAGCATGGGCCTGTGTGACTTCAAATGCCAGGGCTGAACTTCAGCCTCTGTCCGTACCTGCAGACAGGGTATTTAGCTTATTTGTCCCAAAAAGGACAGTGATGATGATGTCTTTAAATGGAATTAATGGCGCTATATAAGCGAGTAAAATAACAATAAAAATAAAAATAAATAAATCTTAGATCATTCATCCTCATATATAGCATATACAGTTATGGAATTTTTCATATTTCTCTGGTTCACTTCATGAACCATGTTGATTATTATTATAATCCAGAGAGTAGAGCGAGTCTCTCAGGTGGTTCTGATGTTTCTGGTGTCTCTCTCCACATCAAAGCAAAGCTTTTTTCCAGTGCCTTATGTGTGAAAAATCACATCAGAAAGGTGCAGCTCAGCCGCAGTTATTTTATAGTGGAGAGTTCTCTCTGATCTACTATTTACATGGTCCTCGTAATCCCACCGCCGAAACAGCAAATGAAGAACATTTTATCTGTAAGCCAAGGTGTTTGAACACACAAATGATGATAGAAAGCAGGGCACAGAGGGGAATAAGTCACGGGTGAACACTGTCTACTGGGTGTTCTTGCAAAAAAACAGTTAAAAGTAGTAGACCTCATTTTTGAAACGGTCTAAAAAGAAAAACTATTACACTAAAATAGTTTTGATAAATCTGCATCTTTGTCACCTAACCACATATGTAATAGTGTTTAAGTGGGGTGGTTAAAGATATACATATGTAAGGAGGAAGACAGGGCTGCGGGTACCTGTGCAATGCCGGGTCCGGAACTGCCGAGGCTACGTCCAGTGTTGCAGGGTGGAAGGAAATGGGAGCCGGACAGGACCCATGACCTGGACATAAGGCGCGTGGTAAGCAGGGGGATGAGAGTGTAGCGCGGGAAAAGGCAGAGAGTTCCCGTTGGAGGAAGAATAAGGCAGGACCGACTGTGCTCTGCGAAGTAAGGTGAAGCGTGGAGCAGAGTCCCTGGAGGGGTTCAGTGAGGGCCCCAAGTACCAGTGAGCACGCAGAGGGACGGACGCCGAGTGAAGCAGCATGGCGCGGGTGCACTGAGAACGAGCACCAGGAGCAGCATCGTGGGGTGTGTATCAGCTGGCGTGCAGCAGACCACACGCCGAGTAGAGACTTGTGCAGAGCTCCACACTTCGGCTCTGCAGATTAATGGACTACGGGCTCAACGGGCAGAAAAGGTGACCGCCCATTGCTGCCAGAAGTGGAACCGTGTGTTGGGCGGGGAAGCCTGAAGATGCAGTGTCAGCCTCCGCCGGCATTCCATCATCCGTCAGACCGCCTGCGACTAAAGGACAGCAGAGTCACAATAAGTTGAATTTGTTAGCAAGACTTTTGCGTTGTATCACAAAAACACTTTTCACCTGCTTGTCCCCTTCCCTGTTATTCCTGTTATCTCCCTGCAGGAGTTTATTGCTGTAAATTAAACCGCACTCTTATTAACCCTTGCTCTGCAACTGTAAGGTTCTATGTATATATTCCTGAAACTCAGTTTGTTCGTCAGCCATTTTACTTTCTGTCTTGCTGCAGCTATCTTGCCCTCAGTCAAAATGGAGTTTCCAGCTTGCATGTTCCCGCCCTGATTCTCTCCTTTGCTTCTTAAGCAGCCACAGCTGAGCAATCAGTTCTTCAGAATCTAGCCTGCAGTGAACCTGTGACTTGACTCCTGTAAGCCTTGGACCTTGTACTCCAGCTATTCCTACTGAGGAACTCTGAAGCACTTGTGGACTCTGAACCCTGCTCTTTGAAAGACCCACGTTTGCATGGACTTACGGTAACAGAGAAGAAGATCCTGAATCTGTATTTGAGAGTGATTGCTGAGCTTGGATTACTCTGGCCTGCTGTGTCTCCTGTTTCTGTGTCTGCAAACTGTGTGACTATTTCTGCCAACTTGTATGAAGTAATACAGGACTTTTCTATATCAAACCTGTGACTCCTGTGTTTTCATCGCACCCAAGCACAAGACGCTATATGAACTGTACTACATACATTACAAGATTCTGAAGCCAAAACGTTAGTGTCTGCTGGGTCTGGAAGGCTGTGTCTGCTGTACTGTGGATATCAGACGTCCGGTTGTACTTTCTGTGATGACAGTGGTTGTGACTTCTCACAACCATTCCAGGTGAGCAATTCCCTTAAGTTTTTTTCTTTTTGCAGTGTTACCACAGGTAAACACTATTGTTTTTTTTTTTTTTTTCCTTTCTTTTCTCTTTTTTGTCTGCTGTAACTCTGGATATCAGATGTCTGGTTGAAACTCTCTGTGATGATAGTGGTTGTGACTCCTCACAACCATTCCAGGTGAGCAGTTCCCTTAATTTTTTTTTCTCTCTGCAGTGTTGCCACAGGTGAACACTATTGTTTTTTTTTTTTCTCTCCTCTTCTTCCAGTAATCCTGTCTTAAAAGATCTGGAAAATGGAGGCCCGCATAAAGGAGCTTTGCGGAGTGACTGATAATATCCTTGCAGATTTGCAGAATATAAAGACCCGTTTTACAAATCTACAGGACCTCAATAATCACAATTTGCAAGTGGTTGGACAGACTACCCAGGATTTGCGAGCCAGGATTGAGGTTCTAGAGGGGCGAGTCCAGGCTCCGGCCGTAGCCCCGAGTGCTGGGATTCCCAAGTTGCCCCCTTTTCGTTTTGGCGGTGAACGTGAGAAATTCAGGGGATTTATTAATCAATGCAATCTTTTTTTTTCTGCACATGCTTCACAATTTCCCACTGAACGATCTAAGGTGCTTACTATAATTATGTTGCTTACCAACAAGGCTTTAATGTGGGCAAACCCTCTGATTGAGAACTGAGGATGATTGTTTGAATCACCTTGATGATTTTATTTCAGCCATGGGGCAGGTGTTTGATGACCCCAATCGAGGTGCAACAGCTGAAGCAGCCATGTTAGCTTTGCGCCAAGGTAAGCACTCGGTAGCTGAATATGCCTTGGATTTCAGGAGATGGGCCCTTGATACCACCTGGGACAGTTCCGCCAAAAAATCTATTTTTCGAAAGGGGTTATCTCCACTGATTAAGGATGAACTTGCTCGTGCCGACCCTCCCACTGCGTTAGGTGACTTTATTAACTACTGCATCCGTATTGATACTCGTCTGACTGAACGCAGGCAAGAGAGATGGTTCGAAAGCAATCGTACTAACCTTTTCCTACCTTCCTCTCCAGCTAAGGAACCTTTGAGTAGGATTACACGGGAACCTGAACCTGAACCCATGCAGGTAGACTCTTTACAACGACGGGTTAGTGATGCACGCAAGGAACATCGTTTTAAGGAGAATCTATGTTTCTATTGTGGTAAGTCAGGCACTTCATTATAAACTGCCCCAGCCGTTCTCGTAAGACTACTGCAGCACTCATTCATTGTGAGTGTTGCGAGAGGGGATCTGTCAGGTCCGAGCCTCAGGCTCCAGAGAGATCTGCAGCAACAGATCTTGATTTCTCGGACTTAAACTCCGTTACCTCTGAGGACGTTGACTGTGTAAACGCTGCCATTTTTCAAGTTTCCTCAGCGGTGTCCCAGCTGAGTTGTAAGAAAAACAATTCTCATTGCTTTCTTTCCATCAAACTCTGGGTTGACTCAGCTTGGGTGTCTAGCTCTGCTATGATCGACTCAGGGGCAAGTGGAAATTTTATGGATGTCTCCTTTGCTCTGAAACAGGGAATACGTTCAGTGAAGAAGGCTACTCCAGTACAGATGGAAACTGTGGATGGCTCCCTGCTGACCTCTGGACCAGTGGATCAGGAAACAGAGCCTTTGAGGGTTCTTATGGGTAAAGATCATCAAGAGAAACTGTCCTTTATGCTTATCTCTTCTCCCCACTTTCCCATTATTCTAGGGCTACCATGGCTGCAGGCTCAGAATCCTACCATTAACTGGGAGACCAAGGAATTACACTTTCCAGAGAAACAGATGAGTCCAAAAGTTTCAGCTTGCTCTGTTCCTAAAGGAATCATGTCAGTCCCTGAACTACCAGCTGTATACCAGGACTATGTGGATTTATGTGACAAGAAGAACGCTGACCAGCTTCCTCCTCACCGTCCATATGATTGTCCAATTGAATTATTGCCTGGAGCAGAGATACCTTTTGGTAAGATCTACCCCCTGGCGGGGCCCGAGCTAAAGGCTTTAAAGGATTACATAGATGAAAATCTAGCCAAGGGCTTCATACGCCCCTCTTCATCTCCTGCAGGTGCACCCATCTTCTTTGTAAAGAAGAAAGATGGATCTCTGAGACCATGCGTAGACTATAGGGAACTCAATAAGGTTACTATTAGAAACCGTTATCCATTGCCTTTAATCCCTGAGTTATTGGAGAGAGTGCGACATGCCAAAATTTTTTCTAAACTAGATCTTCGTGGGGCCTATAACTTAGTCCGTATTAGACCTGGGGATGAATGGAAGACTGCATTCAGGTCACGCTATGGACACTTTGAATATCTAGTTATGCCTTTTGGTCTGAGTACCCGCCCCAGCCACTTTCCAACACTTGGTGAATGACATCTTCAGGGATCTCCTAGATACATTCGTGGTAATTTATTTGGATGATATTCTAATTTTTTCTAACTCCACAGAGGAACATCATGGACATGTGAGAATGGTCTTGGAACGTCTAAGACAAAATCATCTTTACATCAAACTTGAAAAGTGTGAATTCCATAGGACCGAAATTCAATTTCTGGGGTATGTACTGTCTACACAAGGAATTAGTATGGATGGAAGCAAAACCCAAGCCATCAAGGATTGGCCAAGTCCTAGAAATGTGAAGGAGGTACAGCGCTTCATCGGGTTTGCCAACTTCTATAGACGTTTCATTAGAAATTTCTCTGAGGTAGTGTCACCTATCACTCAACTTACCCGGAAAGAGTCTAGGTTTTCCTGGACTCCCCAAGCCCAGGAAGCATTTTCCCGTCTAAAAGATAAATTTACCACTGCACCTATCCTAGTACATCCCAACCCCGAGCTTGCCTTCATAATAGAGGTGGATGCTTCAGACTGTGCCGTTGGAGCTATACTCTCTCAGAGAACAGGTGAGAAGAATGTCTTGCATCCCTGTGCCTTCTTTTCCCAGCAGTTGTCTTCGGCTGAGAGGAACTACGATGTGGGCAATAGAGAGTTGTTGGCCATTATTGCCGCCTTCAAAGAATGGAGACACCTTCTTCAGGGAGCTGCACAGCAAATAGTCGTCCTGACAGACCATCGTAACCTTGAGTTTATCAGGTCGGCTAAGTGCCTGACTCCTCGCCAGGCTCGCTGGAATCTTTTCTTAAACCAATTTAATTTTATCATCTCTTATAGACCAGGATCGCGCAATGGAAAGGCTGATGCACTCTCTAGGATTTACTCAGCAGAGACACGTCCAATTACTCCTCCTAAGACTATTCTTCCTGACTCTAGATTCCTAGGAGTAATTCATAATCAAGACCTACTTAAGGACATCAAGGAAGCATACCATGCGGATTCCTTTTTGGCACAACCCCCAAGGGACGTAAGTCTTGTCTTTAAGAATGGTGTGTGATTCAGGGACAACGTCTGTATATTCCTGAAACAGCAGATTAAGAGTATTGCAACTCATTCACGATTCCAAGATAGCTGGGCATAGAGGAATTCTAAAGACACAGGAATTTCTTTCTCGTTTCTTTGGTGGCCCACTTGCAGGAAGGATGTTTTGAATTATGTCACTTCATGTGAGGTCTGTGCAAGATGCAAAACACCTCGCTCCTCACCAACTGGTCTGTTACAGCCTCTTCCCACCCCGTCCCGCCCGTGGGGATCCATTTCTATGGACTTCATTGTGGAGTTACCAACCTCTCAGGGGAAGAACACCATTCTAGTGGTGGTTGACCGTCTAACAAAGGCAGCTCATTTTATCCCTTGTGTCGGGTTACCCACTGCAAAACAGACATCAGATTTGATGATTAAAGATGTGTTTCGCTTACATGGAATACCGGATGAGGTTATTTCGGATCGAGGGGTGCAATTCACTTCTAGGTTTTGGCAAAATTTCTGTGCAGCATTGGACATTAAAGTAAACCTTTCTTCTGCTTTTCATCCCCAGACTAATGGACAGACCGAACGAACCAATCAAACCCTGGAGCAGTATCTCCGCTGCTTTATCTGCCACCTACAGGATGATTGGGTGGATCTACTTCCATTAGCTGAGTTCTCGTATAACAACTCTCAGAGTGCCTCCACTAAACAGTCTCCTTTTTACTCTAATCTAGGTTATCATCCTAACATTCTACCACGATTTCCCATAGAAACGCCTTTACCAGCAGTGGCTGAAAGAATCACGTCTTTACAGAAGAATATGGATCTTCTAAAGGAAAATCTGGAATCGGCTCAAGAAAGGTACAAGAAAGCAGCAGATAAATTTCGTAAACCTGCACCAGCTTTCAAGGTAGGAGACTTGGTCTGGCTGTCAACCAGAAATCTTAAGTTAAGGATTCCATCGTCTAAGTTGGGATATAAGTACATTGGACCCTATAAAATCAGTAAAATTATAAGTGCCGTTGCTTGTCGTCTTCAACTGCCCAGAACTATGAGAATCCACCCTGTCTTTCATGTATCCCTACTAAAGGCTGCGACACCCAATACGTTTCCTGGACGTTCCTCTCCTTGCCCTGACCCAGTGCTAGTCGATGGTCAGGAAGAATTTGTGGTGGAAAGAATTTTAGATTCCAGGTTGTATAGAAATCAGTTACAATATCTGATTAAATGGCAGGGCTACCCAGTGGAGGACAACTCATGGGAACCGGTCAATAACGTTAATGCTCCTCGCTTGCTCCGTCAGTTTCATCAGAGGTACCCACACAAGCCTGGTCTGAGGTCATCCGGAGGTTGTCCTTAAGGGGGGAGTAATGTAAGGTTCTATGTATATATTCCTGAAACTCAGTTTGTTCGTCAGCCATTTTACTTTCTGTCTTGCTGCAGCTATCTTGCCCTCAGTCAAAATGGAGTTTCCAGCTTGCATGTTCCCGCCCTGATTCTCTCCTTTGCTTCTTAAGCAGCCACAGCTGAGCAATCAGTGCTTCAGAATCTAGCCTGCAGTGAACCTGTGACTTGACTCCTGTAAGCCTTGGACCTTGTACTCCAGCTATTCCTACTGAGGAACTCTGAAGCACTTGTGGACTCTGAACCCTGCTCTTTGAAAGACCCACGTTTGCATGGACTTACGGTAACAGAGAAGAAGATCCTGAATCTGTATTTGAGAGTGATTGCTGAGCTTGGATTACTCTGGCCTGCTGTGTCTCCTGTTTCTGTGTCTGCAAACTGTGTGACTATTTCTGCCAACTTGTATGAAGTAATACAGGACTTTTCTATATCAAACCTGTGACTCCTGTGTTTTCATCGCACCCAAGCACAAGACGCTATATGAACTGTACTACATACATTACAGCAACCCTGCGTTACTGCATTCTCGTACCTGCTTACACTTACGTCCATGCATTTTTTTTTCTCAAAGGGTGTATAAATTCATATTCCAAAGATCCTTAAAAGGGTTGGGTGAGATCTAGTTACCGTATATACTCGAGTATTAGTCGACACGAGTATAAGCCGAGGTACCTAATTTTTCCACTCTCTCTCTCGAACTAGGAAGTGCTTTCCCTTTTTATCTGACTTCACCTCTCCCAACATGTGGGCTATTCCCAATCTTTTATGCTGCTAATGGTATCCCTATGCCTTCCACTGGTTCCCTTATGGACAGCCCTCCCCAAACTCTATGTACGGCCTTGAGGTAAAACCTCCAGGAAACCGAAACACAAACCGGCTATAAGGATAAAATGCAGATCTATATAAAAGGCTTTATGACAATAAGACATTACTATACATTTCATTGAATGTATTTAAGCATCTGCTTAATGTACAACTGAGAAAAGTAATTATCAAAGTCTTGTTTGATTTCACTATTATCTACTTGACAGCAGGAAGATTTTATTTAGTTTGAATTAATTATTTAAAAGGTTCTAGGCTGGAAGGATTGCCATAGGCATGATAATTGTAGTGTTGGCTCCTTGCTGGTTGTAGATGAGTCGCTCGTACCAGGGCTTTGGGGTACTCGGCACCGAGCCCGTTCACTTTACTGGGGGATGTCACGGGTAGCACGACTCGGTCCGTTGCCCTGGGCGCTCACTAAAGGGGGATATTTACAGGGGATGATAGATAGAATGTTCGTGACGCCACCTGTGGTTCCTGGTCAGGGTGACCAGCGCTGCAGGGTAGGTACTCTGAGGGTTTGGGGCAGCAAGGTGTTAAGTCTCCCACAGGCGAGACTGATCCCTCAGAGTATATGGCGGTGTAGAGGTGCAGGGCAATAAGGCAGACACACACAAAGGGTCTCTTTCTGTACCTTTACTGGTGGTAGATTCAGGCACGTCCCGGGAAGCTGTTCAGGGTGGAGGATGCACGTCCAGTAATCCACTGAGTAGGTGTAGGGCCTCCTTACGTCTTTATGTGTGTGAGTTTCTAACTTGAATAAAACAAAGTTTAACTCCGTACTCTTTGCTACGCCCGGCTGATCTTGTGGTGGAACCTTCTTTTGGACAGAACTAAGTCTCTATGTGCAGGGCCCTGCTAGACTCTTGTTCTCCTGACCCCGGTTACGTATCAGCACTATTGGGCCCCTCTGTGACCTGAAGTCCAGCAGGGTCTCCGGTTTTTCCCACTAGCCGTGAAGGTACTAGCAAGCTTGGATCCGGTGTCCGGTAGTGCAGAGTGGAGGTAAGCCATCATTGCTATTCATCCTCAGTCACTCTCTCTTTCCCTTTTCCACTTGCCTGTCGTCCTACTCACACCTTTAACATAAGCACAGGCAGCAGTAGGTGTCAGCTTTCTTTGTCTTCACCGCTCTCCAAGCGTCGGCATGCTTACTTTCTGAAATGCTCGCTGGGGGAATCTCAGTGGACTCAACTTTGACCAGACTAAGTGGTAATCCTTTCCACTAACACTGGACTCCACGATGTAAGCTGAAAATTCCCTGAAGTCCTCTGGCTTTCAGATAAGTCGTTCTGACTAGTCTTTCCTTCTCAGCTCATCTGAGGTAACTAGCTTGTCTGTCTGCTTCCGTCTCATCTGACAGGAATCAAACTTCACTGCTCTGCTCTGAGCTACTGCTCTGCTCTCTCTGAACATCTAATCTGATCTACTGCTGCATCTCACCACTCCCTTATATACCTGCGTAATCTAAAGGGCTCCCTCTGGTGGCACCAGGGAAATGTGAAGTGTGAATGAATATCAGGTGATTGTGAATTACCTTTCATGCATCCTCCAGGGTAACATGTGGCACCAAGCGCAGCTGGGCTACACATCCCCCCCTAGTTAATATCAGCACTCCCGGGCTGAAAAAGAAAACAATTTTTATAACATCAACAATAACATAACTCATCCCTTGCGGGAGGTAAGGATACTTCAAACGTTACAATGTGTACAAATTAGCAAATAGAAAAATATCAAATGCTTTCACACAATAAATACAGGATTCTTGTGGAGGACCCATACCAAACCTCCCACGGTGGTCCTGGGTGGGCTGCAGGACTTCTCTGCTGCAGACCTCACTCAAGGCCACACCATACGGGTTTTGCTTCTGAGGTAGAATGGCTTACGTAAAACCAAGATGGGGCACCAAGTGCCAACTATTTACAATAAAGTTCTGTGATGCAAGAGTCCTCAGCACGCAGTCCTTCAAAATAGCATTTCACATATCACATCACATTATACGACACATTACCCAACTGGGTACAATTCTTCAGACATTATCAACATTCACAATAAAGTGCAATTCTTCTGCAAACTTTTTACAAAACAGTAAACCCTGTCTGGGTCCTACTGGTCTTCTTCGAATAAGGTAGCACCTTCCACACCTGGGGCTGGAAGCATGCGGTGCTCTCTGGAAAGCATCACTAAGAGATCGTGTCCTGCTACCGGTGTCTGAGTAGCTACAGTCCTCTTTTCAACTTTTACTTTGCGTCTGCCTGGAGGTCTGACAGGTGCCTCTCCTAAGTACAGGTCGCATAGGTTTGGCTCAATAGGGTCGCTGTAGCAGTCGCTGTAGCAGTCGCTGTGCTCTGCAGCGTTTCCAATGGTGACGCAGGTGCACGCAGTGGCTCAGTTGGGGGCGCACTTACAGTCGCTGCGCTCCTTGGCGTTGCAGAATAGGACGCAGGATAAGATGCAGGTGCGCGGCCGGACGCTGATGTAGCTGGGGCTTGGGACGCTGAGACACGAGGTACGTTTCCGGCTTCAGAGACTGGGTCGCTGATTCGGGAGACATTCAGGGCATACCACCCCTTAAGACCCCAGTGCCGCGTGTAGGTGACAACATCCCCAATAAGCAGATCCCTTCCCGGGTGCCCCTCTGGCAGGTGGGACTCTACATCTCTGCGATTTACAAAAACCTCCTGGTACAGGCCTGGTTCATGTATGAATCCCCAGCCTCACTGGAGTTTAAAGTCTCTAATGGCCCCCTGGCGCCGTGGTTCCCGGAGCGTACCTTTGTCTCGCCTGACGATCTCCTTGTCAGCAAGATCCTTCTCTCGGTACCTCTGGCGAAGCTGCTGCGCTTCTCGCTGCTCCCGCTGCTGTCGCTGCTCATGCTCCCGGCGTCGCCACTCGTTCTCCTTCTGGGCGGCATATTCCACGTTGTCCAAGAGCTCCATCTCCTCCCAGTCGATCTCCATCGCTTGCGGCTGGGTGTCTTCCATCGTCGTCCCTTCCGGGGGACTGCGTTCTGCTGCTACCGCTGGTTCCAGGCCTGGCTGGCATTCCGGTCCGGGCAGGGCCTCCTCAGCCTCCTCTCTTCCAGCCGCTTCTTCTGCGGGGTCAGTGTACAGCTCTTTTGGGGCCGGCCTCCGGTTCTTCACCAGTCGCTGGTTTCAGTGGTGGCGTGGGTGGCATTTGCGCATCCTGGGGGGAGAGCAACGCGTCCCACAGCAGCCGCTGTTTCAGGGCACGCCAGCTTTGCTCCATCGCCTACATCTCTGCACGTTGTCGGGTCATATCCCTCAGCGCCTCATCGAATTCATCCACTCTCTGCATCCTCGGGTCGTTCTCCCGACCTGGGGACGGTTCAGGCACAGGCTGCAGCTCTTCAGGGGAACGGGTCTGCGCACCGCCATTCCTCCACACAGCGACTCCTGTCATTCCACCATCTCACTCCAGGCCAGACTGTGTGTTTCATCTGGAACACTCTGGATTTTTCCGTGGAGGCGGTACTTTCGCTTTCTCTTCTTAGCATAGAGGATGAAGAGGAGGCGGATCTCTCTTGCAGTGGGGCAGGCTCGGACATTGTAGTAACATTTAGACAGGGCGCCCATTACTTTCGCGCCACAGGGGGGTACGCCCACGAATACACGCCCCTCTTCTTCACCAGCACCTCAGGGCGCGAATATGGTGGCAAAATGGCGGAAAATGGCTCCAAAAATCACAAAAACAGCACACAGTCTTTTTGCACAAAACAGTCCACTTTAGGCACACAGGACTCACATATTGCGAGCTTCGGATCCTGTTCGTGACGCCAATTAGATGAGTTGCTCGTACCAGGGCTTTGGGGTACTCGGCACCGAGCCTGTTCACTTTACTGGGGGATGTCACGGGTAGCACGATTCGGTCCGTTGCCCTGGGCGCTCACTAAAGGGGGATATTTACAGGGGATGATAGATAGAATGTTTGTGACGCCACCTGTGGTTCCTGGTCAGGGTGACCAGCGCTGCAGGGTAGGTCCTCTGAGGGTTTGGGGCAGCAAGGTGTTAAGTCTCCCACAGGCGAGACTGATCCCTCAGAGTATATGGCGGTGTAGAGGTGCAGGGCAATAAGGCAGACACACACAAAGGGTCTCTTTCTGTACCTTTACTGGTGGTAGATTCAGGCACGTCCCGGGAAGCTGTTCAGGGTGGAGGATGCACGTCCAGTAATCCACTGAGTAGGTGTAGGGCCTCCTTACGTCTTTATGTGTGTGAGTTTCTAACTTGCATAAAACAAAGTTTAACTCCGTTTTCTTTGCTACGCCCGGCTGATCTTGTGGTGGAGCCTTCTTTTGGAAAGAACTAAGTCTCTATGTGCAAGGCCCTGCTAGACTCTTGTTCTCCTGACCCCGGTTACGTATCAGCACTATTGGGCCCCTCTGTGACCTGAAGTCCAGCAGGGTCTCCGGTTTTTCCCACTAGCCGTGAAGGTACTAGCAAGCTTGGACCCGGTGTCCGGTAGTGCAGAGTGGAGGTAAGCCATCATTGCTATTCATCCTCAGTCACTCTCTCTTTCCCTTTTCCACTTGCCTGTCATCCTACTCACACCTTTACATAAGCACAGGCAGCAGTAGGTGTCAGCTTTCTTTGTCTTCACCGCTCTCCAAGCGTCGGCATGCTTACTTTCTGAAACGCTCGCTGGGGGAATCTCAGTGGACTCAACTTTGACAGACTAAGTGGTAATCCTTTCCACTAACACTGGACTCCACGATGTAAGCTGAGAATTCCTGAAGTCCTCTGGCTTTCAGATAAGTCGTTCTGGCTAGTCTTTCCTTCTCAGCTCATCTGAGGTAACTAGCTTGTCTGTCTGCTTCCGTCTCATCTGACAGGAATCAAACTTCACTGCTCTGCTCTGAGCTACTGCTCTGCTCTCTCTGAACATCTAATCTGATCTACTGCTGCGTCTCTCCACTCCCTTATATACCTGCGTAATCTAAAGGGCTCCCTCTGGTGGCACAGGGAAATGTGAAGTGTGAATGAATATCAGGTGATTGTGAATTACCTTTCATGCAGCCTCCAGGGTAACATATGGCACCAAGCGCAGCTGGGCTACACATATACATTTCAAATTGAAGTACAATTAAAATGACTTTTTGAAAATACGGATTTAACTTTTTTTGGTTTGTCTTGTCTTTGGCAGTGATGTATCGGTGAATCAAGACGGTTATTTATTTTCTAGACGCAGTTTACTGATGTTCTTTCACGTCAAGTTCAAATATATACAAGTTTACAAACTACATTAAGTCTTGCATATTTCGTTTTCCGATATTGCACAGTAAATTACAATCTTAGGGCTCGTATTCATTTGCGAGAAAAACATACGAGTGCAATTCACTAAAAAATTGGATTGCGCTCTGGCCAATGTTAATCTATGAGTCCCTAAAAAAATCGCAGCATGCTGCGATTTGCCACGCATATTGGACGAGACTCGCCAATCAAATTCTCTTGGTGTGATGAAAAAAGACGCTTAGCACACGGACTGTTGTGAATGGGTTTGAGATGAGTTCTGAGCAGAGGCTCCCTCTGGTGGTTACAAGCGGTACTAGTGAGGATTGGGAATCAGGTGTTACTGATTGGTCTTATTTAAGGGAATCATTTTCCCATCAGGGTTGCGGTGAACAATTGTTCTGGTCTGAATCCTTCTTTCCAGTTTCCCTTGTAGCCTGCTGTGTCTTGTCTGCATCTCCTGCTATCAGATAAGACAATTTCTTATTTTGTGTTTTTGCTATATTTTTGCATTTTGTCCTGCACTTCTGTGGGGGCCTTCTGGGTCCCCTCCGGGGGCTTTTGCCCTCTCAGTTTAGTCCAGCCACTGTGTTTTGTACTTTTGCTTTTTGCAGTTTTTTCAGTGGCTGCTGTTTTTGTTACACCAGAGAACTAATTTAGGTGGTAGAGGTCGTGTGATCTCAGGTGATTTTGAAATTAGTAGAGTTGGTGTTTTTCAGGGTTTTCTGGGATTGCAGTAAGTACCCTTCCTGTCCTTTTCTATTTAGATAGTTTGGGCCCCAGCGTTTGCTCATACTATTTTCTTTCTGTGTCAGTATTTCCTCTTGTCTAACCGCCATTACATGTTTGGGGGCTTTCTATTATCTTTGGGGTTCTGCTCCGAGGCAGATAGCTTTCCTATTTCTATCTTTAGGTGTAGTTAGTTTCTCAGGCTGTGACGAGGCGTCTAGGACCATCGTAGGAACGCTCCACGGCTGCCTCTAGTTGCGGTGGTTAGTCAGGGTACTGCAATCTCATAGATTCCAACTGCTCTGGTGTATTTCCTTTTTTACCTGCACTCCTCAGCTACCGTAACATAACAACGGACCATGCGAGTGCCATTCGATTTTAACACACCCACGTCCTTGAAAACTCGACATTTTATCTGCCATGTACAGTAAAATCACAGTGTGACCCAACAGAACAGGCTAGAATAGATATATATAGATATTTATATATAAAGATGTCATTGACATATATAATTAGCACAGTGTGTGTGTAGCTTACTGTATATGCATTTTATTACTAAATAAATTTTTTTCTTAAAAAATGGTGTGGGGTCCCTGGAAATTTTGCTAACCAGCAAAGGGAAAGCTGACAGCTGGGAGGCAGATGTTTATAGCCTGGGAAAGGTAATACCCATGGAGGTTTCCATCCTATTAATATCAGCTCACAGCTGTATAATTAGCCTTTACTGGTTATTACAATGGGATACACCCCCAAAAAATGATGTAGAGTCCCCTTATAATTAATAACCATAAAAGGCTAGACAGACAGCTGCTGGCTGATATTAATAGGCTAGGAAGGGACAATTGATATTGGCCCCCTTCCCAAACTAAAAACATGAGCTCTCAGCCGCCCCGGAAAAGGCGCATCCATAAGATGCGCCAATTCTGGAGCTTAGCCTTGCTCTTCCCACTTGCCCTCGTGCTTTGGCAAGTGGGGTGATAGTACTGAAGTTGATGTCAGTTTTTTATTGGCAGGTGACATCAAGCCCAGGGGTTAGTAATGGCAAGGCGTCTATAAGACCATGGTCAAATTGTCAAAAAATATCACCCAGATTATTAAAGTCCTTTATTTGAAAAAATGACAGACTCCTTTCTTGAATTTAACCTTCGTCCGGCTGAGTAGGTACAATTGTAACTATTCCGTTTTAAAATTGCAATAACTTTTTTTTCGAAAAGCCGTAGAGGGCTGAAATTTCGTGACATCTCTGCAGTTTTGGTCCAGAATATATTGGACAAATTTCAATAAAATATCTCCACCCCCTTCCGAGATAAGGGGTCGAGATATTTTTGTAAAATCATGCAGCCTGACGAAGGTTAAATGAACAAAGAACATTTATACTCACCTTTACGCCCAATCAATTGAAGCCCGTGTATTCTGGGTGATATTTTTCTGATAATCGGGTTAGTAATGGGGGCATCTTATAAATGCCTCTCCATTACTAACCCCTGGGCTTGATGTCAGATACCAATACAAAGCTGGCATCAACCCAAATACTATCACCCCACCACATTGTCTGCCTAGCCTGTGCTGGTAATAAATTATAGGAGAATCTTACATAATTTTTTGGGGGGTCCCCATTTTAATAACCAGTAAAGGCTAAGTATACAGCTGTGAGCTGATATTAATAGCATGGGAAGTTCCATGGGTGTTACCCCTTTCCCAGGCTATAAACATCTGCCCCCAGCTGTCCGCTTTCCGTCTGCTGGTTAAGAAAATTTCTGGGGATCCTACACCATTTTTTTCTGAAAATAAGTTATTCAATAAAAAAAAAACACATGTACAGTAAGCTACACATGCAAATCGCTAATATATTTTAATCACATATTTCTATCTGTCTATGTATATACAAGTGCTTGTCACTAAAATAGAATATCATCAAAAAGTTAATTTATTTCAGTTCTTCAATACTAAAAGTGAAACTCATACATTATATAGAGTAATTACACACAGAGTGATCTATTTCACGTGTTTATTTCTGTTAATGTTGATGATTATGGCTTACAGCCAATGAAAACCCAAAACTCATTATCTCAGTAAATTAGAATACTTTATAACACCAGCTTGAAAAATGATTTTAAAATACGAAATGTTGGCCTACTGAAATGTATGTTCAGTAAATGCACTCAATACTTGGTTGGGGCTACTTTTGCATCAATTACTGCATCAATGCAGCGTGGCATGGAGGCGATCAGCCTGTGGCACTGCTGAGGGGTTATGGAAGCCCAGGTTGCTTTGATAGCGGCCCTCAGCTCATCTGCATTGTTGGGTCTGGTGTCTATGATCTTCCTCTTGACATTACTTCATAGATTCTCTATGAGGTTAAGGTCAGGCGAGTTTTCTGCCAATCAAGCACAGTGATGATGTTGTGTGTAAACCAGGTATTGGTACTTTTGGCAGTGTGGACAGGTGCCAAGTTCTGCTGGAGAATGAGATTTCCATCCCCAAAAACTTGTCAGCAGAGGGAAGCATGAAGTGCTCTAAAATTTCCTGGTAGACGGCTGTGCTGACTTTGGTCTTGATAAAACACAGTGGACCTAAACCAGCAGATGACATGGCTCCCCAAACCATCACTGATTGTGGAAACTTCACACTAGACCTCCAGCAGCTTGGATTGTGGCCTCTCCACTCTTCCTCCAGACTCTGGGGCCTTAATTTCCAAAATAAATGCAAAATTTACTTTCATCTGAAAACACACCACCTTGAACCACTGACAACAGTCAAGTTCTTCTTCTCCTTGGCCCAGGTAAGACGCTTCTTGCATTGTCTATTGGTCATGAGTGGCTTGACACAAGGAATATGACACTTGTAGCCCATGTCCTGATACGTCTGTGTGTGGAGACTCTTGAAGCAATGACTCCAGCAGCAGTCCACTCCTTGTGAATCTCCCCCAAATTTTTGAACAGCCTTTCTTAACATCCTTTCAAGGCTGCGGTATTCCGGTTGCTTGTGCACCTTTTTCTACCACACTTTTTCCTTCCACTCAACTTTCCATTAATCTGCTTGGATACAGCACTGTGTGAACAGCCAGCATCTTTATCAATGACCTTATGTGGCTTACCCTCCTTGTGGAGTGTGTCAATGACTGCCTTCTGGACATCTGTAAAGTCAGATTGTGGAGCCTACTGACACAGACTATGGAACTTTTTTAAACTCTTAGGAAGCCTTTTCAGGTGTTTTTGATAATTATTCTAATTTACTGAGATAATGATTTTTGGGTTTTTATTGGCTGTAAGCCATAATCATCAACATTAACAGAAATAAACACGTGAAATAGATCATTCTGTGTGTAATGACTCTATAGAATATATGAGATTCACTTTTTATATTGAAGAACTGAAATAAATTAACTTTTTGATGATATTTTAATTTAGTGAGAAGCACCTGTATATATTATCTATCTATCTATCTATCTATCTATCTATCTATCTATCTATCTATCTATCTATCTATCTATCTATCTATCTATCGTATCTATCTATCTATCTATCCATATCTATCTCTCAATCTATCTCAAAATAAATATATACTGTATATATATGGGGAAGAATATTTCCTTGGAAAGCTGTGTATAAATGACAGAGAGAATTACTCTATGTAAAAGCTCATGTTACAATCGCATTGCAATCGGATCACAATTGCATGTAAATCTGATGTCATTTGGATGCTAGATGATAAAAATTGCATTGTACTCACATGAAAATCGCATGACACTTGCATGACACTAGACCCACTTTTCCGGAACGATATCGGACCATTTGTTTTTACGGTGATGGGTATGTTCCCTTAGTAGTGATCATCAGAGATGAGCGAATGTTTTGAAACTCAAATTTGCCAGCTACGCTTAACTTTTCTCCAAACTTTGATACGCCATAAATTGTAAGCACTGGAAAATTTACATTTGCTTAAAAAAAAAGAACATTTTTAAACCCTGGGGTCTCCTAATACTGCATTGAACAATTTTCAAGTTCTTGAACCCCTTAATGACCGGAGGTATTTTATTTTTGCGTTTTTGTTTCTTGCTCCCCTTATTTCCGGAGCCATAACTTTTTTATTTTTCGGTCAATATGGCCGTGTGAGGGCTTGTATTTTTGCGGGACGAGTTGTACTTTTGAATGACATCATTGTTTTTATCATATTGTGCACTGGAAAACAGGAAAAAAATTCCAAGTGCTGTGAAATTGCAAAAAAAAAGTGCAAATCCACACTTGTTTTTTTTTTACCATGTTCACTAAATGCTAAAACTGACCTACCATTTTTATTCTTCAGGTCATTACGAGTTCATAGACACCAAACATGTCTAGGTTCTTTTTATTTAAGTGGTGAAAAAAAATCCAAACTTTGGTAAAAAAATAAAAAATTGCATCATTTTCCGAGATCCGTAGACCATCCCATTTTTCATGGCCTGGGGCTGGGTGAGGCTTATTTTTTGCGTGCCGAGCTGATGTTTTAATTGATACCATTTTTGTGCAGATATGATCTTTTGATTGCCCGTTATTGCATTTAATTGCAATGTAGCGGCGATAAAAAAAACCGTAATTCTGGCGTTTTGATATTTTTTTCTCGTTACACCATTTACCGATCGGGTTAATAATTTTTTTATTGATAAATCGGGCGATTCTGAATGCGGCGATACCAAATATGTGTATGTTTGATTTTTATTTTGTTTTATTTTGAATGGAGCGAAAGGCGGGTGATTTGAACTTTTATATATTTTTTTAATATTTTTAAAAACATTTTTTTTTCTTTTGGAATGGTTCAATAGTCTCCATAATCAGATCGCCTGTATGTAGCAGAAATGCTCACTTGCTGTGACTGCCGACCATTGGTTTGGTGAGTTTTTCACTGTGTCAAAATCTCATCTTCTAAGGCCACGTTCACACGTTCAGTACTTGGTCAGTTTTTTACCTCAGTATTTGTAAACCAAAACCAGGAGTGGGTGACAAATACAGAAGTGGTGAAATGTTTCTATTGTACCTTTTCTCTGATTGTTCCACTCCTAGTTTTGGCTCACAAATAATGATGTGAACGTGGCCTTACAGTTCCAGCAAAGTAGATGGGATTCTCCAAACATCTAATTTTTACTGCATTTTATATGTGTTTTTACATGCACTTTCATGCGTTTCTGCATATGTGGAAATACACTATAAATGCATATGTGGTTTTTACCTGTGGATTTCCACATCTAATGTATTGGCTCCCAGGTATTATTCCTTTATACCCCTGTCCTTTTCATTCCATGACCAGTTCTCACCACTTTACATCTATTCTCTATATTTGTTTAGTTCCCCTCTTCCATTATTGTGAGTGCCTGGTCCTGATTCACAGCTTCTTGAGCCATCCTTATTTATTTAGGGATATTTGCTTCTCATCCAGGTATTTATACATACTAATCCCTTCTGCCTTCTCATCTCTCATGTGGTCTGGCAAATTGCAACTCTTTTTACATATATTCATATGTTCCTTTTTAGCTACCTTTTGGAGATTGCATTCTATTGTGTCCCGGTATTCAGTTATGTTCCTAATATTCAGTCCTCTCACTACTTATTTCTCTCCCTTTTAGTATCACGAATATCGTGCACTCAACTTCTGAACATCACAAGACTCACTCTGAAACTATTTGGTATCCTTTTCTCTCCCTATTTACTTATTCAGGTATCTGTTCACTACCTAGATCTACATTTTGGATTGACTCCTTAACCATTTGTTTCAGTCAGCACCTTTTCAACCATTGGATGTTCACTCTATTTTGGTTCTTGGATTGAACTCGCAAGTGTTACTATACACACATATTCTTCAATGTACTTTCTATATATTGACGTTGTTGTTGAATTTTTGAACTGCATTTCAATTGCATTTAATTGACAAAGCTGTGTCCTTTTTTGATTATGTATATTTCTGTATATATTTTTCAGTGTTCCTTTGAAAAGTATTCTGATGAAGGTCCAATAGTTGGACCGAAAACGTTCAATTGTTTCGTGTCTGGATGCACCGTTATTAAACTAATTCTCGTGTTACACATTTGAGTGCCAAGTTATTTTTTACATTTATCAGGTTGGATACCTGACTTGAGCACCTACTCTCGTTTTTAGTTGAGTGCCGTGTTTTTTCTTAAACACATCTAATGTAAGTTTATGGAAGAAATCTGCACATAAAACTCAGTGTAACCACAAGAGAAATTGACATGTTGTGGATTGGAAATTCGCACCGCAGGGCAGTAAGTAAAAAGCACAGTGGGCAGGAGGTTTCTATAAATCCCATCCACTCTGCTGGAATTGTAAGACGCTACCTAACTATCATGGAAAGTCGCGTCATTTTAGATATCCAAAATGCACATTCCCCTCTTACAGGTCTTGTTAAAATCTATATTGATCTGTGGGGGTATTAAAAGGAATCTTTCAGCAGGTTTTTGCTATCAAATCTGATGGCAGGTTGAGGTTGTGGCTGAGACACTGATTTCAGGGATGTGTCGCTCATTAGGCTGTGTGCTGTAGTTTCAATACAATTAGTGTTTTATTAGCAAGAGATTCTCACTGCAGGACTACATCTCTGGTGCTTCCTGGTCCAACCCCGCCCCCAGTATTAAATTACTGTCAGTAGACAATGTACTCAGAGAGCCTGGTGTGGGTGGGGGCGGCTTTCTGAGATCTGCTACGTGTGATATTTAAAAACTCTGATTGTGTCACAACAGCTGTACCAATTAAATTAAGTGACACATCACTGGAATCGGGTCTCTTTCTCTTCATTATATATCAGGTAGCAAAAACCTGCTGACACATAGAAAAACTCATCTTTGTGCACTTGCAACAGTTAGCACCAAGTTCATTTTTATTTATAAGTATTCATGCCGGATTATGATAGAGCCGCGTTTTCCAACACTGCTCTAAAGATTTTTTTTCTTTTCAATCGCACATGTTAAAAAGAATCCAGTCTTCTGTGAATTGCACGGTTGGTTAACCGCTGATTTGCTGTATAAACATCGCGCACTTCCAAAGAAAATGAAATTCTTTCAAATTTACTACATCAAACATTAGCGGCTGTATGAGGCTAAAGTGGAAAGACGGCGCCGGCCCGCTCTGCATCTGTAAGTGGCTGGTAATTGAAGTGCGTTCTGCTCTGTGGGTAGACATTGAGGCTGACGGATTGATGACATCGACGGACGGGTAATTATCGCAGAGTCAATGCCGGTCTTTGTTTTTTTCCCGTCTGAGATACTAAATGGGTTTGTGTTAATAATAGGTGAGGGCAAGAAATTATTAGGTATTAAACATTTTCTTTTCATGTTTGCAAAATCACTAAGAAAAATAGTCGCTAAATAGTATTTTCTTTCCACTACTTTCACAGGTGTTTTTTTTTTTTTAAATGGAAGTTTTCAGCTCAGGAACAGATGTTAGTAAATTATTCCCCAGAACTAGATAATTAAAATTGGATACAAAAGAAAAGGAGGACAAACCACTGCACATCAAACATTTAGGGACCTTGTGTTACAAGCAACAACTTGTTCTACTTAAAGGGGTTGTCTGGTCTTAAAGTGAACCTGACGCCTGATACGTGCTGCCCAATCCGTGGGCAGCATGGATCAGGCACTGGTTGTGACAACACAGCCAGGTATGTTTGACTGAAAAGCTTCAGTGTGTCAGAGAAAATTATACTTTTACTAGCCACCGTTGACTGAGCCACGAGGCACAAGAAGGTCCCTGGAGGCTTCACCCCGCCTGCTGTACTGGAGTAAAAGGTCTCTGCCTACGTGCATGTATAAGCAGAGGCCTGAGTCACTGGCATTAAGAGTGAAGAAGTGTTCCAGAGTTATTACCACATAAAGTGACAGTGGTCAGAATTGTAAAATTTGGCCTGGTCAGGAAGGTGAAATCAGAGTAAAAAGACACTAGTCAGAACTGTAAAACATTGACCTGGTCAGGAAGGTGAAAACAGGCATGAGACACTGTCAAATTGTAAATTTGACCTGGTCAGAAGGTGAAACATGCTAGAGACACTGGTCAGAATTGTAAATTTTGGCCTGGTCAGTAAGGTGAAAACAGGCTAGAGACACTGGTCAGAATTGTAAATTTGACCTGGTCAGTAAGGTGAAAACATGCTAGAGACACTGGTCAGAATTGTAAATTTTGGCCTGGTCAGTAAGGTGAAAACAGCTAGAGACACTGGTCAGCATTGTAAAATTTGGCCTGGTCAGTAAGGTGAAAACAGGCTAGAGACACTGGTCAGAATTGTAAAATTTGGTCTGGTCAGAAGGTGAAAACAGGCTAGAGACACTGGTCAGAACTGTAAAATTTGGCCTGGTCAGTAAGGTGAAAACAGGCTAGAGACACTGGTCAGAATGTAATTTGTCGGGTCAAGGAAACAGCTAGAGTTGGCGAATTGTAAATTGCTGGTCAGTAAGGTGATGAATGAAAACAGGCCTAGAGACACTGGTCAGAATTGTAAAATTTGAGTGCGCTGGTGTCAGTGTAAGGTGGTAAATACAGGCTAGAGACACTGGTCAGAATTGTAAAATTTGGCCTGGTCAGGTAAGGTGAGAAACCAGGCTAGAGACACTGGTCAGAATTGTAAAATTTGATCTGGTCAGTAAGGTGAAAACAGGCTAGAGACACTGGTCAGAATTGTTAAATTTGATCTGGTCAGGAAGGTGAAAACAGGCTAGAGACACTGGTCAGAATTGTTAAATTTGATCTGGTCAGGAAGGTGAAAACAGGCTCGGGGCTGAAGCTACTGAATTTCTTATAGCCTCATAACCTGCACAGTTTTTGGCTTGGGGTGACGGTTGAATGAACTGACAGGTTTCCCTTAATTTATTAATGCATTTAATACTTCAAAGATGTTAAGAAAAGAAAATCGAGAGTTAGCCAACTCTTGCAGAGAGCAGAAAATAGATATAAAGCACTTGAAGATCCAGTGGAGGCAGTTTAGGATTCCACGCGCTTCATTTCTACAGTTTATGCAAACTAAATCATTCTGCCTAGAAAGGTGGAAAGAGCAGTTTCCACCTTGTACAGAATCCTCCGAGATTCCTCTGCCGACCTGCTGCTGCTCCGACTGATTATATACAGTACGTGCCCGAAATGTTGTAAGCAGAAAACAGGGGATGTGGACCTGTGCATATGGACCTCTTCAAATTGACATACCGCCAAATATTTTTTATTTTACTTCTTTTACATACTAAAAACACTTATCACCGCTTTCAAAATTGATGTCGCCTATAACATTTTTACAGTATTTGTCCATTGACGAAGCTTTACGAGAATTACTGTTTTACAGCACGAAGTTTCATTTTTATTGCTAGCATTTAGGGAACGTACAAGTTTTTGATCATTGTTTATTCCACTTCTTCCAGTCATTACAGGTGACAATAGCCATTATATGTAAATTTGAAAAAAAGATTTGACGAAGTGTAAGGTTTTTTTTTTTTTTTCTTTACTTTTTTATATTTTCTAACATTTTATTAAACCTTTTTTTTAAAAAAAGGCCTTGAACATGCAAAAGATTGAATAATATACTGCAGTATTGTGTGTTATTGGGTTGATAAATTAACAGGGGTATTCTCTAACTGCTTAGATGCCACATTGCTGCTGAAGCGTGTAAGGGGTTAAATGGCTGATAAAGTTATCTATGATCTAGGCAGTTATGCAGGGAGCATGGCAGTGTATTATGGCTGGCCCCACTCTGGCCAGACAGAAAAAACTTTAAGCATGTTTATTTTTAAGATCTTAAAGGGGTTGTCCACTACCTTGACAATCCCTTTTAAAATTAAATCATCTCCCTTGATACAAATAAATATATATATATATATATATATATATATATATATATATACTCACCTCCTGCACTATTGCTGCTTTAAAATGCTGGCCCAGGGTCTCCCTTGGCTTGCGTTACATTGCTATGCCACGTGAGCCCTGCAGCCAATCAGTAGCCACTATTGGACTGCTGCACTCTTATTACTTCTGCTTGGCTGAGGTTCAAATGAAGGAATAAGCCTCTGAAAAATAGAAAAATTAAGAGCACAGCAGCCCAATAGTGGCTGCTGATTGGCTGCAGAGTTCAAGTGGCATAACAATGTCACATGAGCCCTGGGAGACCCAGAGCCAACATCATTGCAATTGCTCCATTGCACGAGGTGAGAATATAGTGTTTTTATGTTATGAGTGGGACTATTTAGTTTAAAAAGGGGTTGTCCAGATAGTGAACAACCCCTTTGAGCGGCTTAAGCAGAGTTTGATTATTGGAGGTTGAGCTATACTCTACATCATGTGAGACAGTGAAGGGGTGCGTACTGGACGGCGTGTATATCTCGCCCACGTTTCTTAGCTGGGGCGCATAAAAAATAGGTTGTCAGTACAGTGTTCACTCCATTCCCATCCGGGACAGGTTTGCAGTTCAACCCTGAGTGAACACAGCTGCTTAATTTGACAGCCAGAAGTAGCTGCTTGGGGAATACAGAGGGGGCTCTCAGTCTAGATCTGACTTCAGACACCATTGGAGCCTCATGTGAGCTGCACGCTGGTAACTACTGAACATATGTGTTGTTTTGGCGACAGGCTATTAGAGTCTGGACCCGGATAGAAAGGGAAATCTATCTAAGTGTAATTAGTGGCTGGAGAAGCCCAGGCTTTCTGTTTATGATTTGTTTTTATGTCTTGTTTGCTTTTGACTTTAAATAAAACTGGTTGCGGCCAGTTGCACCAGTACTGCTGTGAATGAACTGTTTCTATGCCACTCCGTCTACCCGGACGGCGATCCCGGAGCTATACCCCCTGAAAAGTTCACAATTGGTGCTAGATTGCTGAGGCAGCACATGGCTAAAGGCAGCAGCAAAGGAAAAGTTTGTTAAAGCAGTGTTAAAGAGACAGTGGCCCTAATAGAGTTTGCAGAGAAAAAAAAAAAAAGGTGTCTGCACAGCAAAAGCTGAACTTGTGGTGGAGAAGACGGTGGAGTGTGTATGTCTTGGGTGAAGGCTGTTAACCAGCCCAGGAAGTCTGGCAGTATGGAGGAGATCGTTAAGCACCTGGTCCAGAGCCAGCAAAGCATGCAGAGCATGCATCAGCAGCAGCAGGAGACCAACCGGTTATTAATGGAGCAAGTTGCAGCAATACAAAGAACTCGCAGCACCTCGTCCCCGAGTGAGGACGCCGGGTCACCGGCATTATCCGCTGTAAAGAAGGCGGTAAAACAGACTCTGCAAAAGATGACACCTCATGACGATGTGGAGGCATATCTGGCTATATTTGAGAGATTGGCTGAGAAGGAGAGTCTGCCACAGTCTGAATGGGCCATGGTGGTCGCGCCCTATCTGACTGGGGAACCCCAAAAAGCCTATTTTGACCTCAGCGAGCAGGACAGCAAAGACTATAAAAAGCTGAAAGCGGAGATTCTTGCCCGCCTGGGTGTGACGGCTGCAGTCCGTGCTAGGAGAGTACATAACTGGAGATACAGTCGGGACAAGCCTGCCTGCTCACAAATGTATGACTTGATTTCTTTAGTAAAGAAGTGGCTGGAACCTGACGTCAGCACCCCTGCCCAAATGGTCGAAAAGGTAGTGCTGGACCGGTACATCTGGGCCCTTCCTCCTGAGGTACAGCTCTGGGTCGCACAGGGAGATCCCAAAGACGCCGATCAACTGGTCAGCTTGATTGAAAGGTACTTCGCCACCAAAGACTATCTACATGACCAGCCGTCCGAGCGATCATCAGTTCGAAGTACCCGGCCTCCGTTATCTCCCGTAAGAGAGTTCCAGCTGTTGGGGTAAGGGGGGCTGCTGACCGACGGGTTCAGACCCGGGGGGACATGGGTGAGCGAAAGGGTGATACTTCCCTGGCAGGAGACCCCAGGCCTAGAAAGGTCTCCCCGTCTGAACTCCCAGACCTGAGACAGTGTTGGAGATGCCGTGAACGGGGTCATATTTCAGCTAATTGTCCACTAGTCAGGGAACCTATGGACTGTGACGCTGGACAGACCCTCTCTTTCCTCGCGGAACCCATGTGCGTGGCCACCCCAGTCGAGGAGACTGGCCCACAGCTGTCTCAGGTGGTTATAAATGGCTGCCCAGTACAGGCCCTCCTAGACTCAGGGAGTCGAGTGACTCTGGTACATGCCAGCATGGCTAATAGGGACTTCGTCCCCGATAAATACCTGAGCGTGGTGTGCATACATGGAGACATCAAAGTCTACCCGGTAACTTCCGTGGACTTCGTCACAAAACTCGGGGATCTCGTATGAAGTGGGGGTAGTGAAGAACTTGATGCACCCCGCCATTTTGGGTCGTGACTTTCCTCTGTTTTGGGGTCTCTGGGGGAAAAATGTTTCTGCTGGACAGTGTGATGAAGCTCCTACTGAGGGTGCGCAGTCCCGAGGGGCGGAACACAATGCTAGTGGGCCGTTAAACGTATGTGATGATAATGATGCTGATAAAAGATAATGATGATGACCATGATATTGATGCTGATACTGATAAAAATGAATTTCCATTACAGGTGATGTTGGGGGAGGGGGAGGATGTTTCTCTAGAACAGAATGTCCCTGACCTACCGGTGTCCCGTGGCAATTTTGGGAGTGAGCAGTTGCGAGACCCCACTCTTAAACATGCCAGGGAGAATATAACTGTTCTGAATGAGATCCCACAAGAGCCCGGCTCTGATGAAAAATTTCCCCATTTTGCCATGAACAATGACCTGCTATACAGGGTCACTAAAGTAAAGGGAGAGGCGGTGAGTCAGCTCCTAATACCTAAGCCATATAGAAGTATGGTGTTAGGTTTGTCCCATAACCACGTGCTGGGTGGGCACCTGGGGATGAACAAGACCCAGGAAAGAATCCTCCAGAGGTTTTACTGGCCAGGGGTTTATCGAGATGTGGAGGATTATTGCAAAACCTGCCCCACGTGTCAGATAAATGCTCCGGTGTCTCACTTCCGCAGTCCATTAATCCCGCTGCCGGTTATAGAGATACCATTTGAAAGGGTAGCGATGGACTTGGTAGGTCCTATTGTAAAATCAGCCAGGGGGTACCAATACATACTAGTGGTACTTGATTATGCAACCCGGTACCCCGAGGCTGTCCTTTAAGAAATATGGCATCTAAAAATATTGCACGGGAACTCTTTCATATGTTTTCCAGGACAGGAATCCCTAAAGAGATCCTCACGGACCAAGGCACACCTTTTATGTCCAAGGTGATGAAGGAACTGTGTAAGTTGCTTAAAATCTCGCACCTTCGGACATCCGTGTATCACCCCCAGACGGATGGGCTGGTTGAACGTTTTAACAAAACATTGAAACATATGTTAAAGAAAGCAGTAGAGAAAGATGGGCGGGACTGAGACTACCTGTTACCCTAGTTAATGTTTTCGGTCAGAGAGGTGCCCCAGGCCTCTACGGGGTTTTCTCCCTTTGAGTTGGTATATGGTCGGCACCCGCGGGGCTTGCTAGACATAGCCAAGGAAGTATGGGAAACCGAAACAACTCCATATAAGAGTGTTATAGAGCATATTGCCCAGATGCAAGAGAGGATGGCTAAAGTTATGCCATTGGTTAAGAATCATCTGCAGAGAGCCCAAGAAGCTCAAAGCAGGGTATATAATCGGTCAGCAAAAATTAGGACTTTCAACCCCGGGGATCGAGTCCTAATCCTAATTCCCACGGTGGAAAGTAAGTTTTTGGCCAAGTGGCATGGCCCATACGAGATAGTACAGAAAATGAGCGAGGTCACTTACAAAGTACACCAACCTGGGAGACGAAAGCCCTACCAGGTGTACCATGTCAATTTGATCAAGTCCTGGAGGGACAGAGAGTCATTGTTGGCCTCGGGTGAAGTAGAGAAAGGGTTGAAACCATCTCTACCTCCTGTGACCATTGGTGAGACATTGTCCGTGCACCAAAAACAGGGAGTACGGGAGTTTCTGCAGAAAAATCAGCAGAGGTTTTCTGACTTGCCCGGCCGGACTTCTCTCGTAAGACACCATATCGAGACCGAGCCCGGTACTAAGGTCAAGATAAAACCGTACAGAATTCCAGAAGCCCGCAGACAGATAGTCTCTACTGAAATCAAACGCATGCTAGACCTCGGGGTCATTGAGGAGGCCCAAAGCGAGTGGTGTAGCCCGATTGTCCTGATCCCAAAACCTAATGGAACCTGGAGGTTCTGTAATGATTTCAGAAAGTTGAACGAAGTGTCAAAATTTGACGCATACCCGATGCCACTGGTAGACGAGCTAATCGAGAGGTTAGGGGGTGCCCGTTATATTACAACCCTCGATCTGACAAAAGGGTACTGGCAGATACTCCTGTCTGAGGAAGCAAAAGAAAAAACGGCCTTTGCAACCCCGGAAGGTTTGTTTCAGTATCTTGTGATGCCATTCGGGTTGCATGGGGCCCCAGCTACCTTTCAGAGGCTTATGGATCTGATCCTGCGCCCCCATCAAGCCTATGCAGCTGCCTACCTGGATGATGTGGTAATTTTCAGTTCCGATTGGGAGAGCCACCTCGCTAAGGTACAAGCCGTTTTAGACTCGATAGGCGGAGCTGGGCTGAACATAAACCCAGAGAAATGTGCAATTGGCCTAGAAGAGGCCAAGTACCTGGGATATGTCATTGGCAGGGGGCTGATCAAGCCACAAATCGATAAGGTAGAGGCAATTCGGAACTGGCCTGTACCCCTCACAAAACGACAGGTCAAAGCGTTTCTGGGCATCACTGGGTACTATCGCAGATTCGTACCAAATTATGCCTCCATTGCTGCCCCGTTGACCGACCTGACAAAAGGGGGGAAGTCAAAAATGATGAATTGGAATCCAGAGGCAGAAAAAGCATTTCTGTCATTGAAAATGGCTTTGTGTCAAAGACCCGTTCTGGTCACCCCTAATTTCAGGTTAGAGTTTCTTGTTCAAACTGATACCTCTAATGTGGGGTTAGGGGCGGTGTTGTCGCAGGTCGTGAAGGGTGAAGAACACCCAGTCATGTATCTAAGTCGAAAATTGACATCGGCTGAACAAAATTATGCCATTGTGGAGCGAGAGTGCCTTGCAATCAAATGGGCGCTGGACTCGCTGCGTTATTACCTCTTGGGTAGAAAATTTAAATTGCAGTCAGACCATGCTCCTCTGGCATGGATGAAGCAGAACAAGGAAAGGAATGCCAGGGTGACAAGGTGGTTTCTTTCGCTTCAAGAATTTAATTTCTCGGTCGAGCATAGACCTGGGAAACTACAGGGTAATGCGGATGCTTTGTCCAGAGTTCACTGTCTCTTCGGAGTTGTTGACCAGCCCTCCGGTCTGGAGAAGAGGGGGGGGATATGTGAGACAGTGAAGGGGTGCGTACTGGACGGCGTGTATATCTCGCCCAGGTTTCTTAGCTGGGGCGCATAAAAAATAGGTTGTCAGTACAGTGTTCACTCCATTCCCATCCGGGACAGGTTTGCAGTTCAGCCCAGAGTGAACACAGCTGCTTAATTAGACAGCCAGAAGTAGCTGCTTGGGGAATACAGAGGGGGCTCTCAGTCTGGATCTGACTTCAGACGCCATTGGAGCCTCATGTGAGCTGCACGCTGGTAACTACTGAACATATGTGTTGTTTTGGCGACAGGCTATTAGAGTCTGGACCCGGATAGAAAGGGAAATCTATCTAAGTGTAATTAGTGGCTGGAGAAGCCCAGGCTTTCTGTTTATGATTTGTTTTTATGTCTTGTTTGCTTTTGACTTTAAATAAAACTGGTTGCGGCCAGTTGCACCAGTACTGCTGTGAATGAACTGTTTCTATGCCACTCCGTCTACCCGGACGGCGATCCCGGAGCTATACCCCCTGAAAAGTTCACAATCATTATAATCAGTGTACATAGAAATGGTTGATTAACTTTTATTCTTTTATGAGAAATGCTAAACAAAATCACAGCATTTCTTGCAAAGTTTTTTTTTCTTTGTGGGGTAAATAATTATCCTGTCTGTGACGGGGATACCACAACATCATTTTGCTTGTACCTGTCCATCCATACATAGCCGCACGCGGCCCCAGAAAACTAAGGAACCCTTTGTTGCAGGGAGGATAGCAACCCGGGTGTACATATTTCCTCTGTGGGTAGGTGAGAATTCTTTTTCCCCCGCCGAGGTCCATTTTGGCTAAAGAACGGTTGTTATTTTTGCCTTTTTGGACATTGGGGCGGGGTTTAATCTGATTGAAGCCCAGGTTAGTCCAGGACCAGGTTCTCAATTCTCATAAATTGTCTAGACCTATATCTATAATCATTATTGATTCTGCACCCTTGAACCAGGAATATTTTACTCAGGTCGTTTGAGAGATACGTCTGCAGGTAGGGGTATGCACTTGGAATCTATTGATTGTTATGTGGTAGAGGGCTTGCCCTCTCCTGTTGTTCTTGGACTACCTTGGCAGACATTGCACAAGCGCATGGTGGACTGGCAGACTCAAGAGGTAGTAAAGTGGAGCGACTACTGTCATTAATTTAATTTCTGGGGCCAAATTGCCTAAGTGCAGGTTATATAATGTTTCATGTCCGGAGAGCCAGACCAATAATGACTATATCACAGAAAGTCTCGCTAAGAATCATATCAGATCCTTCTCATCCCCAGGTACATGTCAGGCAGGTCTTACAAATACTCAGGGACAATAAATTAGGTCAAACCAGAGAAATATATGTTTTCGGTTCAGGAGACCCCTTTTCTGGGTTATTTCTTATCGTCCACAGGATCTCGCATGGATCCAGCAACAGTCCAGGTGGTACTGGATTGAGATAGTCCTGAAGACTTAAAAGTTTTACAAAGGTTTTAGGTTTCACCAATTATTACTGTAAGCATATCAAGAATTTTTCAGTAGTGGCCAAACAACTGACGGATATGACCAGGAGAGTTAAAGACTGGTCCAGTCTGGCCAGTGAGGCATTTGATACCTTAAAGAGATGTTTTGCATCTGCGCCGTCAATACAGCCCCAACCTCTGATGCGTCAAAATCTACAATGAACGGTTGAGCGACGTCAAGCTGTATAAGGCTATAATCACAAATTGAAATGAGGTTATATTAGAGCTAATGAAGCCCCAGTGCAGCTACCCCCATCACACACTACAGTGCAGCTCCTCCCAACACACAGTACAGTGCAGCTCCCCCCAACACATAGTATAGTGCAGGCACACACAGTATAATGAAGCCCCTGCACTTACACACACACACACACACAATAATGCATACAAACACCCTCAAACAATACTCACCCCTTCTCCTTGTTCTCCATGCTGCTCCAGGCCTTGATGCTCTGGTCTTATCAGCTCCACTGCTGCTACAGTGTGGCGCACGATGAAGTGACATCATGGCGCGCCCGCTGAGTCACCAGCAGAAGGGGAGTGATGGGAGAGGGAGCGTCTGGCGCTCTCTCCTCCATTACTGCTTTCAACTGTATTGGCGTCTATGATGCCGATAAGTTGAATGAGTGATGGGGGCAGCGCCGGGCCACAGAGCGGTCGTCCACGCACACCTCCGCAGAATTAAAGGGCCCGCGGCCAATAACGGGCAAAGTGGCTGCGTGCCGCAGCAAATGATATTGCGGGCTGTATACGGCCACGGGACGGCCTTTCCCCAACCCTGCCTTAGAGGAAGAACTCTGGTTCAGAAATGCAGAATCTGCTCAAAAAACAATTCCGAAGCACTTTAAAATCCACCACAATAGCAACCAAAATTTCTTAAAGTTAAAGGGATTGATAAAGTCCAGCTAGGTATAAGGTATAAGAGTAGGCAATTATAAACAAGAACTTCTTATAAAGGAAACCAGATGGATAGTTGCCCTCAATATTACTGCACCTAAAGACCTTAAAGTGAACCTGTCAGCAGTTTTGGCTGGTATAAGTGTGGAGCCCCAGCTGTGCTAGGATTCCCACATCTCCTGGAAGGGTGCACTAAAAGATTTAACCACTAGAGGTCCTAATACATACACACATCTTCACCCATCCCTAAGACCACCAGAGGGAGCCTGATAGGCATATAAAAGGATGGTGAAGACAGGAAGAGAGTTGAGATTAGAGAGTTCTGCTGAGTGCAGTGTGCAGTGCAGAGCAGAAGGCTGCAGTCTGCAGCTGAGTGAGTTGAGCTCTGTCCAGTCCAGTGACTTCAGTAAAGTGGAGTCTAGTAGAGTGGAGTCGAATCCATTCCAGTCTAGTCAGAGCTGAGACAAGTGAGTAGTCTGCAGACAGAGCAGACGAGTGGAGTTTGCAGCAAGGGACTCCATAGCTCAAGTTGAGCGCCAGGTGCATGCCGACACTTTGAGAGCGGCGAAGAGGCAGCCCACCAACTGCCAGTGTGTGTAATCATGTGAGGGCCCGAGTAGGCCGAAGGCAAGTGGAAAAGCGTAGTAAGAGGAGGCAGAGGAGCCTCAACAGTTCACCTCAACGAGTACTACCAGACGTCGGGGTCCGAGCCTATAGGGATCTCCACGACCCATAGAACACCGGAGTTCCTGGAGGACTATAGGTCCCGGACTACCACAGAGCTGAAACGTAACTGGGCCAGGAGGACGGAGTCAGGCAGGCAGGGCACTGCAAGCAGGGACTGTGTGCTTCAAGAAAAGGTCCAACCACAAGGTCAGCCAGGTGCAGGACGGAGACTAAGTTAGGCCCAGCTACATGCAGGCCAGGACTTCATTACAGAAAGGGAAGGAACAGGAGGCTACACACCTACTCAGTGGAAGAATCTGGATGTGCACCCTTCACCCTACAGTGCTCCGGGGAGTGCCTGCAACATTTTCAGTAAATTTACCCAAAGTGACTTGTGTGTGTGTCCATCTTCTTACCCCTAACTGCTGGATCCCCCTTCGTACTGCTTCCCTATATAGCTACCTGCCCTGAAGGACTCAGCCTCACCTGTGGGAGGCCTAACATCTAGCTGCACAACACCAACCCTTCAGTGGATCTGCACAGCAGCGCTGGTCACCCTGACCAGGTACTACAGGTGGCGTCACGAATCATCCTATAAACATTTATTCCCCTGTAAATATCCCACATTTATGGGTGAACGCCCAGGGCCACGGACCGAGCTGTGTTGCCGTGACATCCCCTATAGAAGTTATTAGGCTCGGATCCGAGTACCCCACTGCTCTGGGAGGGAGGCTCATAAGATACGGCCATCACCTTTCAGAGCTTATACACAGCATTCTATAATGCTGTATATAAGCCCCCAATCCGACCTAGAAGAACTGAAAAATAAGTTTTAATATACTCACCTGCGGGGTGGTCCGGTCCGATGGGTGTCGCTGGTCTTGGTCCGGTGCCTCCCATCTGCTTATGATCGCCGCCCTCCTGCTTGCTTCTTGTGGATGACGCGACCCTGCATCATCCACACAGGCTCCCCAGCATTGCGCTCCTGTGCAGGCGTACTTCTCTGGCCTGTTGAGGGCAAAGCAAAGTACTGCAGTATGCAGGTGCCGGAAAAGGTTAAAGAGCCCCAGCAACTGTGCACTGCAGTTCTTTGCTTTTCCCTCAACAGGGCAGAGAAGTAGCCTGCGCAGGAGCACGATGCCGGGAAGCCTGTGTGGATGATGCAGTGACGCGTCATCCAGAAGAAGCAAGCAGGAGGGCGGCGATCATAAGCAGATGGGAGGCACCGGACCAAGACCAGCGACACCCATCGTACTGGACCGCCCCGCAGGTGAGTATAATAAAAGTTATTTTGCAGTTCTTACAGGTCAAGTTGGTGGCTCATATACAGAATTATAGAATGCTGAAAGGTGATGGCCGTCTCTTAAATCAGCCAAAACTGCTGACAGGTTCACTTTAATTAAACATTGAGCTTCAAACCTTTTATTTAGAGCGCAAATTTTATTACAGATTATTATTATTTTTTTTGTTTGTTTTGATTTGTTTTGTATAGATTGTTCTTTATATTTCTGTAGATTTTTTTTTACATGTTTGCATGAATCTGTATACTATTTCAATATACTTACCTGTATTCTATCTTCTAGTCTTGATGTGTGCCGACGTAGACGAGTAGCGGTTGAACATTATGCATCGGCTGTTATCTTGGATTTTGCCTCCTGTAGAAAAACCACAAGACAATTGCAGCTTATAAATTATGTTTTATAGTCCTACAGTGGGGGAAATAAGTATTTGATCCCTTGATGCTTTTACGTTTGCCCACTGACAAAGACATGAACAATCTATAATTTTAAGGGTAGGTTAATTTTAACATTGAGAGATAGAATATAAAAAGTAAAATCCAGAAAATCACATTGTATTAATTATATAAATTTATTTGCATTTTGCAGTGAGAAATAAGTATTTGATCCCCTACCAACCATTAAGAGTTCTGGCTCTTACAGACCAGTTTTGATGCTCCTAATCTGCTCGTTACCTGCATTAAAGACAGCTGTCTTACATAGTCACCTTTATAAAAGACTCCTTGTCCATAGACTCAACTAATCAGTCAGACTCTAACCTCTACAACATGGGCAAGACCAAAGAGCTTTCTAAGGATGTCAGAGACAAGATCATAGACCTGCACAAAACTGAAATGGGCTACAAAACCATAAGGAAGACGCTGAGTGAGAAGGAGACAACTGACTGTCAATCAACATCGATCTGGGGCACCATGCAAAATCTCACCTTGTGGAGTATCCTTGATCATGAGGAAGGTGAGAGATCAGCCTAAGACTGCACAGGGTGAACATGTTAATGATCTCAAGGCAGCTGGGACCACAGTCACCAAGAAAACCATTGGTAACACATTACGCCATAAAGGTTTAAAATCCTGCAGTGCCCGCAAGGTACCCCTGCTCAAAAAGGCACATGTGCAGGCCAGTATGAAGTTTGCCAATGAACAAATGGATGATTCTCTGAATGATTGGGAGAAGGTGCTGTGGTCAGATGAGACAAAAATTGAGCTCATTGGTTTTAACTCAACTCGCTATGTTTGAAGGAAGAGAAATGCTGCCTATGACCCAAAGAACACCGTCTCCACTGTCAAGCATGGAGGTGGACACAATATATTTTGGGGGTGTTTTTCTGCTAAGGGCTAAAGACTACTTCACCACATCAATGGGAGAATGGTTGGAGCCATGTACCATAAAATCCTGAGTGACAACCTCCTTCCCTCCGCCAGGACATAAAAAATGGGTTGTGGCTGGGTCTTCCAGCAAAACAATGACCCAAAACATAAAGCAAAGGCAACAAAAAAGTGGCTCAAAAAGAAGCACATTAAGGTCATGAAGTGGCCTAGCCAGTCTCCAGACCTTAATCCCATAGCAAACTTATGGAGGGAGTTGAAGCTCCTAATTGCCAAGCAACAGCCTCAAAATCTTAACCATTTAGAGATGATCTTGCAAAGAGGAGTGGACCAAAATTCCTCCTGACATGTGCGCAAACCTCATCATCAACTACAAAAAACGTCTGACTGCTGTGCTTGCCAAAGGGTGTTTTGCCACCGAGTATTAAGTCTTGTTTGCCAGAGGGATCAAATACTTGTTTCCCACTGCAAAATGCAAATAAATTTATACAATTTATAGAATGTGATTTTCTGGATTTTATTTTTGATATTCTATCTCTCAATGTTAAAAGTAATCTACCCTTAAAATTATAGACTGTTCATGTCTTTGTCAGTGGGCAACTTACAAAATCAGCAAGGAATCAAATACTTATTTTCCCCACTGTATTTATATTTCACTTACATTGTGCTCAAAAGTTTACAACCCCTGGCAGAATTTTTGCTTTCTTGGCCTTTTTTTCGGAGAATATGAAGATAACACCAAAACTTTTTCTCCACTCGTGGTTATTGGTTGGGTGAAGCCATTTATTGTCAAACTACTGTGTTTTTACCCTTTTTAAATCATAATGACAACCTAAAACTGAGGCATTCCCCAAAGCGTGCTGCATGTCGGTGAGCAAGCCGTTGGAAAAATGGAGGAGCTTTTGAAACAGATGGTCCTCATCCAGCAGCAGCACGCAAGAGGCGCTGCAATTCTAGCAGCAGCAGCAAGAGGCGCTGCAGTTCCCGTTGCAGCAACAAGAGGCGCAGCAGGAGCATCAGCAGTGTAAAGAGGAGATCACTAAGGTGAGAGGCGAACAGTGGTGTCAAGAAGAGACCACTAAGGTAAGGGGCGATCAACGGGTGTACCAGTGGTCCTTTGCAGAGTCTCGTCCCACAAAGTCTCAGGTGTATGACCTATTGCATTTGGGGGAAGAATGGCTCCAGCCTGAGACTTTGACCCCGGCCCAGAGATATAGAGGGTGGTGGTCGACAGTCTGGTGAGGGATCTGCTGGCCGCCATGCAGCATTGGGTGGGGCAAGGGGACCTGGGCACTCTGAACCAGCTGATAAGTTTGATTGAGCGTATACAGCCACTCATGACTTTGTACAGGAGCATGGGAAAACTCCACAAACCATTGTTGGGGCTAACCAGGACCAAGTCCGTGAATAGTGGGTAACTTGAAGTGAGGGTTACAAAACTCCTGTTTCCCCTAAAGCGGCTCCAAGGTATAGTCGTGCAGCAGCGAGTAAATGTTGGCGGTGCCACGGGCCCGGACATGTGGCTGCCAACTGCCTCCTGATATCTGAACCCATGGACTGCAGGTATATTCGCCGTGTGTCTATGTATGCCTAGCCAGTCTGTACCTCCACTATGGGCACTATCGACGGCGAACCGCAGCTGTGCCGGGTACTCATCAACGGGTACCAAACGGACACACTCCTGGACTCAGGGAGCATAGTGACTTTAGTCCATGGGTCCCTTGTTGCCGGGGTCAACCCCAAAGGACGGAAAGTGGAGGTGATGGTATCCATGGGGAAATCCGGGAGGTTAATTTTTCCACACCATGTGGGGACATTAAACATGTGGTGGGAGTGGTGAAGATCCTTCCATATGGGACTGTGTTGGAAAGAGACTTGCCCCTGTTCTGGTCCCTGTGGGAGACCAGGGTTAACCCTCTCAAGGTAATTGTTGTTCCGGGAGCAGAACCGAAGATCCCGAGTCAGCCAACCTAGGGACAGAGTGTAACCGTAGAGGTTTTGGCAGGAGAGGTCGTGGAGATCCCACCGAACTCTGAGCTGGAAATGTCCCCTGGTAAGTTCAGGACAGCTCAGTTCCAGGGTCCCATGCAGAGACTCACGTATAGAAAGAAAGCCTGGAGGAATCATGAAAGGAATCATGAAGGTGTGGTCATGGAGGTGACTATGGTCGTACCCATGGGGAACCCTCTGGCACTGGCCAAGGAAGTAGCAGGGGGTCAGGTTAAAATGAATAAAGCTCTTGCCTGACAGCAGTGTCAGGAAGCTCGGGTTCGGCATAAGTGACATGGTACGGATGTATGCCCGGAGTTGCTGGGGCGGACCTCGACGTTTCGGAGGGACATAGTCACCGAGGCATCGGTATGAGTATGGAGGAAATGGTACCAAGGGCCCGAAGGCAGGTATTTAGGTTACAGGATGAGTTGCGGGGTTAGTAAACCCCAAATATACCAGGTCGAGGCCACCCAAAACTGGCCCTAGTCTACTGTCAGTATGGAAAGGGGGCATGTCATCTGCAACGGAGAACGGGGAGATGGTTGGTCACATAACAAAGATTGGAGGAGAAACGCAAAGGGGAGGGATGCTTGCTTCAACCAATAGTTCCGGTCGCCAAATTTGGTTTCTCAGTGCAGTGTCTGGCGGGGGTGTCACAGGGTCAATGTGGATACCCTGTCACGCTTCCATGTGGGGTGACAAGTGTTCAACCCTACAGGTTTGAACAGAAGTGGGGTTATGTGAGGCAGTGACCGGTGTCACATGTAAGGGTCGCTGTGTGTTCCCCTAACATGCGCACAGAGGCGTATTGCGGCCATGGGAGTGCATTGCAGTCACAGGCGTAGCTGTGATTGCAGTGCAGAATAAAAGTGAGTATAGGTCTTGGACAAGCTATTTGTCCAATGCTTTTACTTCTGAAATGGACTACAGGATTGTAGTGAGGCAGTCCGTTTCGTCCCCTGGCCCAGGTTTTCCATGTGGCCCATGGCCACAGATTCCAGTTAAAAACCCTGTAGTAATGGGTTTGGATGTGTCAGGGTCAGTGTCAGTGTCAGTTTGTTTTTTGCAAGAGTGCAGAGCAGAGGGCTCTGCAGAGCTACACCTGTGTGAGGCAACACAGGCAAGCGGAGCCAAACAGCCAACAGAGCTGAAAGGCCTGGCACCCTCAGTGTACGTGGCGGTGCAGTCGCCCAAAGCAAATGGTTTTGGAAGTGGACTGGCGTGTTTGCCGGCTTCGATCTGGAGGATATGGTTTCCAGCTGCAATCCGGAGGATATCGTGTGCTGTGAGTTGGACATTAAAACACATTTGCTGTGAACTTTTCTGGGTCACTGCCTCATCACTGTACAGCGTGGATACCGCTGCACTACAGTGCACAAAAGCTGAATGAGTTTCTTTTACCCAGACAGACTCTTGCATCTTTCATCCAGCCACTGACATTTCTGGATTGTGAGTCATGGAGAAAGCAAAAGAATTGTCAACGGATCTACGGGAAAAGGTAATTGAACTGTATAAAACACTAAAGGGATACAAAAAAATCCAAGAAATTGATAATGCCAGTCAGCAGCATTCAAACTGTGATTAACAAATGGAAAATCAGGGCTCTGTAAAAGCAAATCCATGGTCAGGTAGACCAACAAAAATTTTGTCCACAACTGCCAAGAAAATTGTTCGGGATGCAAATGAAAACCCACAAATAACATCAGCTGAAATACAGGACTCTGAAAACTAGCGGTGTGGCTGTTTCAAGATGCACAATAAGGAGGCACTTTACGAAAAATGGGCTGCATGGTCGAGTACCCAGAAGAAAGTCATTACTGCGCAAATGCCACAAAGTATCTCGCCTTAAATACGCAAAACAGCGCAGAAACAAGCCTCAATACTTCAGGAACAAGATAATTTGGAGTGATGAGACCAAAATTTAACTTTTTGGCCACAACCATAATCGTTATATTTGGAGAGAGGTCAACAACAACATGATGAAAGGAACACCAATCCTACTGCAAAGCACGGAGGTGGATCGCTGATGTTTTGGGGATGTGTGAGCTACAAAGGCACAGGAAACTTGGTCAAAGTTGAAGAAAAGATGAATGCAGCACGTTATCAGCAAAAACTGGAGGCAAATTTGCACTCATCAGCCTGGAAGCTGCGCATGGGACATGCTTGGACGTTCCAACATGACAACGATCCAAAACACAAGGTCAAGTCGACCTGTCATTGGTTTCAGCAGAATAAAGTGAAGGTTCTGGAGTGGCCATCTCAGCCTCCTGACCTCAGTATCATTGAGCCACTCTGGGGAGATCTCAAGCACACAGTTCATGCTAGACAGCCTTGGAATTAACAGGAACTGGAGGCTTTTTGCCAAGAAGAGTGGGCAGCTTTACCATCTGAGAAAATATAGAACCTCATCCACAACACCCACAAAAGACTTTGAGCTGTCATTGATGTTAGGGGGGGGGGGCAATACACGGTATTAAGAGATGGGTATGTGAACTTTTGATCAGGGCGTTTTGAATGTTTTGAGTTGTCATTATGATTTAACCCCTTAGTGACAGAGCCAATTTGCAGCTTAATGACCAGGCCAATTTTTACAATTCTGACCACTGTCACTTTATGAGGTTATAACTCTGGAACGCTTTAACGAATCCCACTGATTCTGAGAATATTTTTTCGTGGAATATTGTACTTCACGTTAGTGGTAATTTTTTTTATATAACTTGCGTTTATTTATGAACAAAACGGAAATATGGCGAAAAATTTTGAAAATTTTCAAACTTTAAATTTTTATGCACAGGAAACTTGGTCAAAGTTGAAGAAAAGATGAATGCAGCACGTTATCAGCAAAAACTGGAGGCAAATTTGCACTCATCAGCCTGGAAGCTGCGCATGGGACGTGCTTGGACGTTCCAACATGACAACGATCCAAAACACAAGGTCAAGTCGACCTGTCATTGGTTTCAGCAGAATAAAGTGAAGGTTCTGGAGTGGCCATCTCAGCCTCCTGACCTCAGTATCATTGAGCCACTCTGGGGAGATCTCAAGCACACAGTTCATGCTAGACAGCCTTGGAATTAACAGGAACTGGAGGCTTTTTGCCAAGAAGAGTGGGCAGCTTTACCATCTGAGAAAATATAGAACCTCATCCACAACACCCACAAAAGACTTCGAGCTGTCATTGATGTTAGGGGGGGGGGGGCAATACACGGTATTAAGAGATGGGGTATGTGAACTTTTGATCAGGGCGTTTTGAATGTTTTGAGTTGTCATTATGATTTAACCCCTTAGTGACAGAGCCAATTTGCAGCTTAATGACCAGGCCAATTTTTACAATTCTGACCACTGTCACTTTATGAGGTTATAACTCTGGAACGCTTTAACGAATCCCACTGATTCTGAGAATATTTTTTCGTGGCATATTGTACTTCACGTTAGTGGTAATTTTTTTTATATAACTTGCGTTTATTTATGAACAAAACGGAAATATGGCGAAAATTTTGAAAATTTTCAAACTTTAAATTTTTATGCCCTTAAATCAGAGAGATGTGTCACTCAAATTTCTTAATAAATAAAATTTACCACATGTCTACTTTACATCAGCACAATTTTAGAAACAAATTTTTTTTTTTTTTTAGGAAGTTATAAGGGTTAAAATTTGACCAGCGATTTCTCATTTTTACAACACCATTTTTTTTAGGGACCACATCACATTTGAAGTCACTTTGAGGGGTCTATATGATAGAAAATACCCAAAAGTGACACAATTCTAAAAACTGCACCCCTCAAGGTGCTCAAAACCACATTGTGGAAGGAAAAAATTAACATTTAACTTTTTACTTCAGAACCAATTTTTCTTATTTTCACAAGTGTTGAAAGAGAAAATGAACCAAAAAATTGTTTTGCAATTTCTCCTGAATACGCTGATACCCCATATGTGGGCGTAAACCACTTTTTGTGCGCATGGCACAGCTCGCAAGGGAAAGAGCGCTGTTTGACTTTTTCAATGCAGAATTAGGCTGGATGCCATGTCGCGTTTAGAGAGCCCCTGATGTGCCTAAACAGTGAAAACCCCCAACAAGTGACCCCATTTTGGAAACTAGACCACTTAAGGAACTTATCTAGATGTGTGGTGAGCACTTTGAACCTCCAAGTGCTTCACAGGAGTTGATAGCGTAGAGCCGTGAAAATAAACTTTTTTTTCCTCAAAAATGATTTTTTAGCCCGCTATTTTTTATTTTCCCAAGGGTAACAGGAGAAATTGGACCACAATAATTGCTGTGCAATTTTTCCTGCGTACGCTGATACCCCATATGTGGGGGGGAACCACTGTTTTGGCGCATGGGAGAGCTTGGAAGGGAAGGAGCGCCATTTTGGAATGCAGACTTTGATGGAATGTTCTGCGGGCGTCATGTGTTTGCAGAGCCCTTGATGTGCCTAAACAGTAGAAACCCCCCACAAGTGAACCCATTTTGGAAACTAGATCCCCCAAGGAGCAAAAGCGGGGTCGGTAAAAACCGACCCGAATCATGTTCTCTTGGGTCTGAGACCCCAGAGAAAATCCGACTCTGGGGGGGCGCTATATAATTTTTCCTCAGCGCCGTGAATTCACTGCACTGTGGTTTAAGTACCCTTAACTACCGCCGTTAAAAGGCGTATAGGCGGTCGTTAAGGGGTTAAAAAGAGAAAACAGTAGTTTGACAATAAATGGCTTTACCCAACCACTAACCATGAGTGAAGAAAAAGTTTTGTGTTACAGTGAGTTCATTGTAACATGACTGCTATTCTTAGATGTACGGCTTCACTATTGTTTTGTGTATCAATGCCACCCCATGTGAAAGTGATTGTACTATCCTTGTAGTTTTTTTTATTATGTGTTATCCATTTCTAATCTTTTTTAAATAAAATTTCTTCCGGAAGAAGCAAATTCCAGGAGGATTCATGGCACGGAGATGATTAGTCTGGTCTTCTTTTTTTCAGGATCATCTGAACATTCCGGGACAGTTGGCAAGTATGACTTAGATTTGTTGTATTCCAAAAAAACATATACCATCACTGACTATCATGAAGTTTCTATCATAAATTTCAGACATTTTAGAGCAACCTGTTGGCTGACATATATCGGGGTATTTAATTTCTTCTAGTTATGATATTTCTCAGCAATGGCTCTGTGTATTTACCTCCTCATCTGAGTTCCACCATCTCCATATATTACACATTATATACTGTAAAAAACTCCTTGTGGCAGACACTTAAGAGATAGTATAGCATCGGAGCTTAAATTAATAAGAATCCAGAGACTTTCGAACCCGAAAGAACATCAAAAAATAAATTGATTCTTTTGCAAAAGAAACCCCTCCGGATACAATTATTTAAAGGCCAACCTCTAACATCAAAGTGTATACAGCATTTTATGTAATCTCATTTTATTCAATTTATTGGATCATTAGGTCTTACGTTGCAGAATATATGTATTCTGATTGATTCTGCTGGTGTGTTTGCCATCATTGGGAAACAGTTACCGGCCGACAGTCAATGAATATTTGCGTTACAGAAATGTGCAAGCATTTGGGCTGGTGAAATGCATAATAAGCTATTAATCAGCCATGCTAATTATACAGCAGCCTCCTGGGTGGTTCTTCATCTAGACATGGGGCTCTGAAATAAAGTCTAATTATTGAGTAACACGAACAAAGTTATACATAATATTAGATTAATATTTTACTTATGAACTAGAAAATTCTTCTATAATTGTTCCAGTGGATCACGTTTTTGCCAATATCACCATCCTGTGGGTAAAAGTGGAGGACCCAGAACCTTGACATTATGTCATCTTTTCCAACCCTCCCGAACCATCTGGGAGACTACCAGAAAAAGGAAAGGTCTACTGGTCACTCGGAAGAGTTTGAAAATCTCCAGGTCGACTTAGAAGAAAGGGTCTCTCCCCTAAACTTGTTCATTGTCGTGACACTGAGCCTCGACATCCATAGCTGCATAATTGGGCAGGAATGGAGAAATCATGGGGTGTAACATGGCACAAAAGGGTGTAATTATGTAAATAAAAAAATCATAATTTGCCATCCGCAGAAAATCAATTTTAAAAAGTTGGCAAAAATTTTCAGAGAGGCTGGGGAATATAATAGTATTTTGGAGCTACAGGCACTCCATGTGCTACCTACATATTGAATGGTCCTGCACAGGTCTACAAAAAAAATATTATTCTCTGGAGACAAAGCTTTTTTTAATGGATTTAGGGTATTTTGAGGTTGCTGAATTTAAAAATTCCATTATCTTTGCTCAATTGGTTCTAATTTTGGAGATAATTCATCCATGAAAATAATGCATTCCCCAATACAACTTGTGTGTGACAACAAATGCAATAGGTTTTGGTATTTTGTACAGTGTCCATTTTAGGACATGATCATATATCAAAGTCAAACATCAGAATCAGTCAGGTGTCAGAATCAGGTATCAGAGTCAGATATCAAAGTCAGTTATCAGACAGAGTCAGGTATCAGACTCAGGTAGGTATCAAAATCAGGTATCAAAGTCAGTTATCAGAATCAGTCAGGTGTCAGAATCAGGTACAGAATCAGTTATTAGAATAAGGTATCAGAGTCAGATATCAAAGTCAGTTATCAGACAGAGTCAGGTATCAGACTCAGGTAGGTATCAAAATCAGGTATCAAAGTCAGTTATCAGACTCAAGTATCAGAATCAGATATCAGACAGAGTATTTCTGATATTTGACTTTGATATATGATCATTAGAGTTGAGCGATACTTTCCGATATCCAAAAGTATCGGAATCGGAATGGTATCGCCGATATCACTAAAATATCGGCGATACCCGATACCGATACCGGAAGACCCATGTAAGTCTATGGGAACAAAATATCGCAACTAAAAAAAACCTCTTTCTTTCCTTGTAAACACTAAATATACACACATAGAATACATATATATATAATATATATATACATGTCATTGTGACATATATATATACATATATGTATAGTTTATACACTTCTACATAGTAAAATATCCTCTGATTCAATTGCCGGGTAAAGCCGGCTTCTGTGAAAAGACAGAAGCACCCGACATGAAATGACACTTGGTGTACATAGGGTTAACCATGTCTTTTCATGTCCTTTGCTATCTGATTTGCACAAACAATTACATCAGTCTATGTGTGCAAAATTTCACACCTGTAGGGGTTAATTAAAGGTGTAAATTCGTTGTAAAAAAACCGGACTTTTTTGCTACGAATTTACACCTTTAATTAACCCCTACAGGTGTGAAATTTTGCACACAGCCACTCATGTAATTGTTTGTGCAAATCAGATATCAAACTACATGAAAAGACATGGTTAACCCTATGTACACCAAGTGTCATTTCATGTCGGGCTCTGCATTTTCACAAAAGCCGGCAATTGAATTAGCGGCTATTATACTATGTAGAAGTGTATGAACTATAAATATAAATATATATATATATGTGTCACAAATTCAATGACATGTATATATATATATGAGGTGTAAAATTGCTGAAAAAAAATGCGTGGGCTCCCGCCCTATTTTCGCAACCAGACAGACAAAGCCAGTGAGTGGGGGCAGATAATAATAGCCCAGAGAGGGACCATTTTTTTTGGCCCCCCCCAGCTACTTAACATCTGCCCCCAGACACCCCAGAAAGGGCAAATCTCTAATTAGATTTGCCCTTTCTGGCACTTTGCCCGTCTATTCCCATTGCCCTGTAGCGGTGGCGAATGGGTTAATATGGGGTTAAAATGACCTTGCAATTGAAAGGTCACTTTAAGCCAGGTTAATAATTGAGAGCTGTCAATTAGACAACTATCAATTATTAATCCTATTGTATGAAAGAAAAATCAAACACACACACTTTAATAAAAAATAAGTTTAATGAAATAATCACACAGTTTTTGACCATATTTTATTTACCTGCTAAAACCATTTCCTGTAATAAAAATAAAATAATAAAGCAAAATTATTCTTACCAATCCGATGCACAGTCAGGTCCCATGGTGTAATCCTTCAGAAAGGGTTAATGTTTACTGCAGGGACCGCAGCTAATGCTGCAGCCTCACAGTAAACCCCCAAATGAATGAGCTCCTCTCCTGGCTGACAGGAGAGGAAGTGGAAAGCTTAATTGATTGCTTTCCACTTTCACTTCAGGTCAGCCAGGGACACCATCAGTGACGTCAGAGGGAACTGATTAACAAAAATAGGGGTTCTCTTCGAAAAAAAAATGGCGTGGGGTCCCCCCTATTTTTGTTAACCAGCCAGATGAAGCAGACCGCTGAGGCCTGGATTTTCAGGCTGTTAAGGAGCCAAGATCCATGGACCTTGCCAGCCTGATAATACCAGGTCACAGCAGTCTGCATATCTTGGCTGATTAACAAAAATAGGGGATCCCCTCAAAAAAAATTGGCGTGGGGTCCCCCTATTTTTGTTAACCAGCCAGATGAAGCAGACCGCTGAGGCCTGGATTTTCAGGCTGTTAAGGAGCCAAGATCCATGGACCTTGCCAGCCTGATAATACCAGGCCACAGCAGTCTGCATATCTTGGCTGATTAACAAAAATAGGGGATCCCCTCGAAAAAAATTGGCGTGGGGTCCCCCCTATTTTTGTTAACCAGCCAGATGAAGCAGACCGCTGAGGCCTGGTTTTTCAGGCTGGTAAGGATCCAATATCCATGGATTTTGGCCCCAAACAGCCTGATAATACCAGGCTACAGCAGCCCCACATTTGGCGCATCAAAAGATGTGCAATTGTGGCACTTTACCCGGCTTTTCCCACTTGCCCTGTAGCGGTGGCAAGCGGGTAATAAGGGTTAATGTCACCGTTGATGCACGGTGACAATAAGCCCGGTTAATAATGGAAGGTGTCAATAAGACACCGATCCATTATTAATCCCAAAGTTATTTAAATGTATAAAAAAAAAGACAAAGCAAGAAAAAAGTATTTTAATGAAATAAAAGAGACAACACAGTTTTCATTCTTTTTTTACTCTCTCATTCTGCGACGCATCGATCTCCTGTAAAAAAATAAAAAAAAAAAACCAACAGTATACCACCTGTCCGACGCAGTCCATATAACGTTGTCCCACGCGATCCAAACTCTGTACATCGCAATGACAGGCAGGCCTCATCCCGGCGCAGCCAGTGCTTACCAGCTTCCCCGGCGGTGACGTCATCGGACTGCTTTAGGGCCCCGCGATTACCCAGCAGTCACTGCAGTTATCGCGAGAAACTGATGTGACCGCGGGGAGAGAAGAGGATGGCGGCCATTAAGCAGTCCGGGATGTGGACCGCGGAATCTTCTGCCGGTAAGTGCCGCTGACTCCTGACGAGACCCGACCGACGGACACTGACAGTGACAATTCCGATTCCGGTATCCGATATGATGAAAATATCGGTACTTGGAATCGGAATTCGATACAGCCAATATCGGCCGATACCCGATATTTGGCAGTATCGTGTCGCTCAACCCTAATGATCATGTCCCAAAAAATGGACACTGTACAAGAGGCAGAAGAAACCCCCCACAGCCATAGTTAACAGAAGAGACCCTAAAGATCTCAAAGTGAATAGCAACAAGCAAAAGGTAACAAGCAGAGTGCAGACAACATCAGTACAAACATAAGGAGAGCTATTTAAGCAGAGAAATACATTTATTAAAAGATATGTGAGAGATAAAAGAGAACATCTGATGGGCAAAACCAGGAAAGCATCAAAGATCAAAGAGATACAACAAGAGTTTCCACCAGGGTGGGCATGTTGACAGAGAACAACAGGAACAAACTAACGAGCCAGGACAGATCAAGGAAAGGTGAAAAGAATACAGGAGCGCCCTCCACAAGAATGACTCAGTGATAATGGGAAGAAAGGGATATGGAAGTGATAGAGAGCCAAATATCCTAAAATACAAAGTCGTTATTCCGATAAAGCTTCTGTCAAACAACAAGTGCCTGAACGTGACAATATTCCAATAGAGCTGGTAAAGTCTTCTGAAGCAGCAGTTCAGTAACACATATCTGTGTCAACAGATAGTCAACTGATTAAACGGTCCAAGGACTGGACAAGCAAGATCTGTATGTATTCCTATTTGGAAAACCTGGACAATAAAGAAGCAGAAGAAGAATTGATGCCTTTGAATGTGGAAGTGGAGATGGATTTTATCAATGCCATGGATGGCAAAAAGAAGAAACAAATCCATTTTTGAACAAATCAAGCAAAATGTGTCACTCAAAGCGAGGATCACCAAGCTGCTACTTTAGACACATCATATGAAGAGGAAATCACTGGAGAAGGCATCATGATCTGAAGAATAGAAGGAACAAGGTGAAGAGGAAGACCAGCAACCCGATGGCTTGATACTATCAAGATAATGGCAGAGAAGACCCTGGTGGACCTACTAAGCTTGCGCAAGATCGTTCTTCCTACGGATCGTTCATCCATCAAGTTATTGCCAAGATTGAACTGAGGGGCTGTTAACCCCTTTATTCCATCAGACGTACTATTCCGTCCATGTGCCCTGGACCTAATTCCCATGGACGGAATAGTACGTCATGGGCGATCAGCTGCGCTCCAGCTGATTATCCAGCTGAACCCGTGACTGGTGTGTCAGGAGCGGTCACGGACAGCTTCCGGCACATTAACCTTGGCACACGCGATCAACATGATCGCGGTTGTACCCGGGGGCACAGGGGAGGATCGCGCAGGGTGGGGGTCCCTGCGCGCTCCCCTGAGACCCTCAGAGCAGCGCGATGTGTCGCGCTGTTCCGAGGGTCCGTCCTCCCTCCAGGTCCCCGAATCCAAGATGCGCCGGTGTCCTGCAGGGAGGCGGCTCCTAGTGCCTGCAGAAGCCTGCAGCGATGTCAGAGCGATCGCTGGTGTGACGAGTGCTGTGCACACTGTCACACCAGGATCTGCTAAAATACAGTGTGTCCACCCGGGACAAAGTAAAAAAGTTAAAAAAATAAAAATAAAAAGTGGTAAAAAAAAAATCATAAAAAAAAAAAATATTCCCCAATAAATTCATTCTTTCCTGTAAATAAAAAAAACAATAAAGTACAATATTTGGTACCCCGGTCCGTAACGACCCCCTATAAAACTGTCCCACAAGTTAAACCCCTTTAGTGAACCCCTTAAAAAAAAAAAAGAAAACGAAGCAAAAAAATCAAATGCTTTATCATCATACCGCTGAACAAAAAGTGGATAACACGCGATCAAAAAGACCGAGATAAATAAACATGGTACCGTGAAAACGTCATCTGTCCCGCAAAAAAAGACCATCTCAGCTCCAGTGGAAAAATAAAAAATTTAAGCTCGCAGAATAAAGCGAGAAAAATAATAATTTTTTTATAAAAATTGTTTTCATTCTATAAAAGCACCAAAACATAAAAAAATGATATAAATGATATCGCCGTAACGTACTGCCCGAAGTAAAACTGCTTTATAATTTTACACACGCGGAACGGTACAAACCCCCTCCCCAAAAGAAATTCTGAATTGCTTGTTTTTGTTCATTCTTACCCCAAAAATCGAAATAAAAAGCGATCAAAAAAGTCACGTGCCAAAAATGGTACCAATAAAAACTTCACCTCGTCCCGCAAAAATAAGCCTCCATGACTCTGTGGGGCAAATATGCAAAATTAAGCTTAAAATGTGGTGTGCAAAAAACTATTTTTTGCAAAAAGCTCTTTTAGCGTGACAGCTGCCATCATAAAAAACCCGCTTAAAAAGTAAATAAACCCCCCTTTATCACCCCTTATTAGGGAAAAATAAAAAAATTAAAAAAATGTATTTATTTCCATTTTCCCGTTAGGGGGGTTGCGGAAAGTTGGGTTAGGGGTTGGCGCACGTTAGGATTAGGATTGGGTTGGGATTCGTTAGGGGTGTGTTAGGGTTGGTTTGTGGTTAGGGTTGGGATAGGGTTAGGTGTGTTGGGGTTAGGGTGGAGTTGTTGGGGGGGTTTCTGTGTTTAGGACACAGGGGCTCTCCAAATGTGCTGGCGTCTGATCTCATTCCAGCCAATTCTGCGTTGAAAAAGGTCAAACGGTGCTCCTTCACTTTAGCTCTGCCATGCGCCCAAACGTAGTTTACTCCCCATAGGGGGTATCAGCGTACTTGGACCACAAAGTTATTGTGCAATTGTCCTATTTCTTTGTTACCTTGGGAAAATAAAAAACTGGGGGCGACAAAATCATTTTGTAAAAAAAAAAATGATTTTTTTGTTTTTTACGGGCTGTATTTTAAAAATTCTGTGAAGCATTGGGGGCTTCAAGGCTCACCACATTTCTAGATAAGTTCCTTGTGGATCTATTTTCCAAATGGGGTCACTTGTGGGGGGTTTCCACTTTTTTAGGGCTCAGGGGCTCTCCAAAATGCGACATGAGCCCCCAGACCTTTCCATCAAAGTCGCAATCCAAAAAATCAATATTCCTTCCGAGCCCAGACGTGCCCCATACAGCGTTTCTCCCACATATTGGGTATAGCGTATCAGGACAAATTGGACAAAAATTTTGGGGTCCAATTTCTCCTGTTCCCTTGTGAAAATAAAATATTGGGGGCGAAAAATCTTTTTTGTAAAAAAAAAAAAAAGGATTTTTTATTTTTAGGGCTGTACGTTATAAACTTCTGTGAAGCACTTCGGGGTTAAAGTGTAAAAAAACCCCCATCTAGATAAGTTCCTTGGGGGGGTTTCTATTTTCCAAAAAGGGGTCACTTGGGGGGGTTTCCACTGTTTAGGCGCATCAGGGGCTCTCCAAATGCGACATGACGCCCCCCAGACCATTCCATCAAAGTCTGAATCCAAACGTCATACTTCCCTTCCCGACCCCCGACGTGCGCCCATACAGTAGTTTACTCCCACTTTTTGGGTATCACGTACTCAGGACAAATTGGACAACAATTTTTGGGGCCAATTCTCTTTCCCTGTAAAAAACCTTGTGGGAAAATAAAAAATTTAAAGGGGCGCGAAAAAATTCATTTTTTTTTTGGGTAAAAAAAAAGAAAGGAAAAATTTTTTTTTTTTACGGCTTACGTTTTAAACTTTGTGAAGACTTGGGGTTCAAATGTCACCAAATCTAGATAAGTCTTGGGGGTCTTTTTTCCAAAAGGGGTCACTTGGGGGGGGTTTTCCCCTGTTTGGGCCCACAGGGGTCCCCAAAATAAACAGGGCTCCCCCAGCCTTTTGGTTAAAAACCCAAATGGTCCCCCTTCCCCTTCGAGCCCCTTGCCCCAACGTGTTTCCCCCCCCAATATGGGTATCAGCGTATCAGGCAAATTGGACAAAAAATTTGGGTCCAATTTCTCCTGTTCCCCTTGGAAAATAAAAAATTTGCAGTTTTTGGGAAAAAAATTTTTTTTCACACGGGCTTTTTTCCTTTTTAAAAACTCTGCCTGGGGGCACCCCAAAACAGGGGGGGTTTCCACTGGGGTATCGGGGCCCTAAAAAGGGACCCCAAATTGCACCAAAATTTTTGGGGCCCTTTTCAACCCTGGGGCCCCAAAAAAAATTGGGGGTTGGAAAAAAAACAATTTTGGGAAAGGGAAAATAAAATTTTTAAAAAAATCTTTTTTTTGGAAAATTTTTTTTTTTTTTTTTCACACCCAGGCATTATAAACTTTTGTGAAACACTTTGGGTTAAAGTGCCAACGATTAGAAAAAGTTCCTTGGGGTCTAGTTTTCAAAATTGTGTCACTTTGTGGGGGGTTTCCATGTTTAGGGGATTCGGGGTCTCCAAACACGAATGGGTCCAATCTCAATTCCAGCCAATTTTTGTTTGAAAAAGTCAACGGCGCTCCTTCCCTTACGAGCTCTGTCGTGTGCCCAAACGTGGTTTTCCCCCACATATGGGGTATTGGCGTACCAGGAGAAATTGCAAACAACTTTATTGCCCCTTTTTCCTTTTTACCCTGTGAAAAAAAAAAAAAGTTTTGTAAAGATCATTTTTGTGGCAAAAGTTAAAATTATTTTTTCCTTCACGTTGCTTCAGTCTGTGAGCACCTGAAGGGTTTAAAAAACTTATTGAAGTGGTTTTGGTACCTTGTGGGGGAATTTTAGAATGGTGTCACTTTTGGGTATTTTCTGCCATTAGACCCCTCAAAGTGACTTCAAAAGTGAGTGGTCCCTAAAAAAATGGCTTTGTTTTTTTTGTTGTAAAAATGGGAAAACATGGTCCTTTTAACCCTTAAATATCTAAAAAAAAAAAATTTTGGTTCCAAAATTTGTGATGTAAAGTGGACATGTGGGAAATGTTTTTTTAACTATTTTTGTGACATATCTTTGTTTTTAAGGGAAAAAAAAAATTCAAAGTTTTTAAAATTGCAAAAATTTTCAAAATTTTCGCCATATTTGCTTTTTTTCAAAAATAAGCAAGGTATATCGAAGAAATTTTAAAACCCCAACATGAAGTACAATAGTCACGAAAAAACATTCTCAGAATGCGAAGACCCCTTGAAGGTTCTAGAGTTTAACTCAAAAAAATTCAAATTTTTAAAAAAAGGGAAAAAGGAAAATTTGGGGGGAAAATTTAAAATTTTAAAAATTTTAAAAAAAAAAGGGGTTTGTATTTGGGGTTAAAAAATTGGCAGGTTTTTCTCCCCAACCTGTTTTTTTCCCCGGCCCCAAATTTTCCTTCAAACAGAGAAAGTCAAGATTGTTCTGGCGATTCAGCGATTCTGTTTTGTCTTTTGGGGACACAGAAGGTTTTTATTTTGGGCTCTACAAAGGGGGTTTTGGGGGTTTTTCATTATGCTGCTGACAGCAGGCCCGGGGATCCCCCTATGGGGGGGCCGCGTCTTTACTGAGTCGGCAGTCAAGCCCCCCCCCACAGTGCAGCTCAAAGGGGAAAAAGGTGGGCTGTTGATGTTAGTAGTTAAATCCCCGGGGAGCGGTCAGGGGGTGCTCTGGGGCCATGGGGGGTTAGAACACGCGGGAATTAGAAAAACCCGTTTTTTTTTTTTAAGCCCATAGAAAAAAAAAAAAAAAGCCCCGGGATAACGTTTAATTGAAATATTTAAAAATTAGAAAAAAAGGGTTTTGGGGAAAATAAAAAGTTTTTTCCCCGGGGATATTTTTTTTTTTTAAAATTTTTTTGTAAATTTTTTATATTTTCTTTTTTCCTTTAAAATAAAAAGCACAAAAAGCAAAAAAAAATAGAGGTAAAAAAGGAATTTAAAAAAACCACGTTTTAGTCCTTTTAAAAAAAGGGCGTTTTGTAATAAATTTTGTTGCAAGTCGAGACAAAAACTGATAAAAAAGAGTCAAGAAGGGTAATCCAAACCGTTTTTCCCCTCTTGAGCAAAAAAAAATTTTTGGGGGGGAAACCCCGTAAAAAGCAAGAAAAAAATTGAAAAAAAAAAGGGTTGAAAAAAAATTATCAAAAAAAACCCCGGATTTTTAACCCTTTGGGTCCCCCTTTAAAATGTTAAAAAGGGGTTTTGGGGGCCCCCAAAAATTTTGTGAAGATAAGGAGGTCCCTTGAGTTTTTCATTTAATGAACCCCCCGGAGAAAGGGGAAACCCGGTAAAATAACTTTATTTTTTTCCCCTTACCCTTCAGGTTTGAAAAAATTTAATTTTTTTCCCCTTTTATTCTCTCCCCCCAAAAATTTTTATTGTTTTACAGGATATAAGCAAAACATCAATTTTCCCCTGTTGTTTAAGGGGAAAATGGGTATGTTAACGGGTTACTCCTGATTTCCCCAAAATAATGGAACGTATTTAAACCCCCCTTTTTAACGAAAGCCCCTTTTGGAAAAACTTTTAAAAAATTTTAGCCTGCAAATTGATTAAAATTTTGGCATTTTCTTCAAAAAAAAGTTTTAAATGTCAAAGCAAACACTGTATACAGCAACTCTTAAAAATTTGCAGGGTCCCCCTTTCTTCATTTCCCAAAAATTTTTTGGAGGGAATTTATAAAGTTTTGGGGTTTCGGAGTAATATTATACAAAAAAGGGAAAAATGTTCCAAAACCCAAAATTTTAAAATAGGAAAAATTTTTAAGGTTTGCGTGCTTCAGCTGCTTTCATCATTTTCTCCATATGGGTTTTTTGTAAAGATTGAGGCGAAAAATTGGAAATTTATTTTAAAAGATATATAGAAAAGGTTTAAAAATTTTCCCTTTTTCGTTAAATTTTTAAGGGCTATTTAAAAAGGGGTTTTTTCCCACAGTTTAATGCTTTTTTTGGGGCCGATAAGGGCCTTTGGGAGTTTTTGGGGTTTCAAATTTCCAACAGTCGAAATTGTATCTGGAAAACTTTAATGGAAACATAGGGAAAACCATAAGGTTGCCCCATTTAACAGACAAAAAAAGGGTCTTGCAGGTTTTTCTCTTCCCAGGGGGAAAAAAGGTGAGAAAAAAAAGCTTTGGGTCTAGTTAGTTTTAATTTTTTCCACGTGGTGGTCCAAAAGGGATTGGATTTTTCCCCTTTTTCCCCCCCCGGGAAAAAAACATCAGAGCACTATAAAAATAGTTTTGTGCAGTTTTTATTAAGAGTAATGGGGGGTCTATTGTATTATTAATGCATTGTTATTTTTCGGTGGGTGAGGAGGACAGGAACAACGCGGGCAGCCGAACACCTAGATGTTGGAAGATGGGTTGCTTTTTCCCCAAAACCCTAGAAAAAATAGAGGAGCCGGGGGTTTTCCACGTTGACCTGACGCCTGTCCCCCCCCTGGGAAAAACCCCCTAAAGCAGAAAGATGAAAGCTATCTCCCCCGGGGGGACCCCCAAAAAAAGGGGGAAGCCCCCAAAATAAAATGGGGTTAGACAGATAAAAATACAAACATAGGCAAAAAAAGATGACAAAGTGGGCCACAAGCTGCCCAAAAGGGGGAAAGGGGGACGGAGAGATTCCCTTTCTGCAACCCAAAAAACCCCCACAAAAACCAAAAAATTTTGATTACCCAAAAAAGCTAAGATCAACGATCTCGCCACCCACTAAATGGATCTCAGTGTGAACAAAAACCAAAAAACCCGCCCCCGAATTAACAGGAAAAAAACCAAAAAGAGGGAAAAACAGTGGCGCAAAAAAAAGTGAGGAGCTCAGGCCCAGGAGGGGGGCCTGGCTGACCCCCCCAAAAATGCAGAAACAAAGCAAAAAAAAAAACACAAAAAGAAAAAAAAAAAATATTTTCTGAAAGCAGGGAGAGGCGGACTCCCGCTAATTCCCAAAAGAACCCGGGAAACCCAATTTAACAAAACAATTGATACCCCCCAACCATTTATGGGGGGAACCTTCCCCTTTTTTTGACCCCCCCGTGATTCCAGAAATTTTTCCCCCCCGCTGAAAGGTTCAGTACCCGTTGTAACCCCCAAAAGGGGGCCCCTGCCGAAAAACCTCTCTGCCATTTCCCAAAAAGTACCCCCCCCTTAGGTGGGGCACCGAACCCCATTTGAACCGGTGAAACAGGATGAGCTCGGTGATAGGGGGATCAGTTCCTTTGCAGGATGTCCGAAGCAAAAACCCAAGAATTGTCCTCCTGCCATAACCCCCCACTTAACCAAATCTGGGGGTTTTTGCTAGAAAAACGGAATCCAAATTTTTCAACCCCATACTCCAGATTTCCCCAACCAAAAAGGGGCAGGGGGCGCGCCAAGGAACCCTGGGGTGACAAAAACCCCTTCAATAAGGACTTGTGGAAACCGTTATGGATCTTAAATGCCCCGGAAAAAAGAAACGGAAGAAAACAGATTTTGAATTCCATGATTTAAAGGGCAAGAAACCCGGGGGTTAATTTGGAGATGCAACCTCATAGGGATATTTCTTGAGGAAAACCCGACCAAAATCCCCCCTTTTTAAACAAGGACCATCAGTCCTTGCCGGGTTGCAAACCCTTGGGCCTTCTCCCGGAGGAGAAACCTCTCCACATGGTCCCCAAAACTGTGCATTCGTCAAAAAGAGTCAACACCCGGACAACAGAAGCCTCCCCCTGCAGAAGAAAATCGAGGAGAAACCCAAAAACAGAAAATGGGGACATAAAAGGGGGCAGAGTAGCCCTATTATAAGAGCAAAATCAGCCAAAGGGGAAAAAAGAGACCCCGTCATCTTGATCAGCAAAAAAACTTTTCAAATAATTCCAAGGGTTTGGTTTGTTCTTCGATTTTTCCTTGGTCTGAGGGAAAAGCAGAGGGGAAAAAAACAATTGAACACCAAGTTTTGAAAAAATGTCCTCCAAAATTTTTGGAAAAAAAATACCCCCTGTCAGAACAATGTTTTTGGAAGCCTGAACCCAACCCCTGCTGAAAGGGGCAAAGGCACCAAACGGAGGGGAAGGAACTTAGGTAATGACAAGGTATCTTTGGAAAACCCATCACAAATTACCAGAAA